>NW_024121100.1:5795323-6046765 GCF_016745375.1 Pimephales promelas | reverse complement strand
CAATTCTTCTCAAACTCTGGATTATGATAGAGGGCGTGTGAGACTTTGACCTGAGTGCAAAAATGGAGGCTCTAGACCCTTCCAGAGCTGAGATATCGAAATTCAAAATTTCGACCCGAAAAAAAAAAACGACAGTGTTACCCCTTTCGTTTTTTTCATTTTGGGGCGAAAAATTAAGTTTCTCCAATCTTCTCAAAACTCTGGATTATGATAGAGGGCTGTGAGACTTTGACCTGAGTGCAAAAATGGAGGCTCTAGACCCTTCCAGAGCTGAGATATCGAAATTCAAAATTTCGACCCGAAAAAAAAAACGACAGTGTTACCCCTTACGTTTTTTTTCATTTTGGGCGAAAAATTAAGTTTCTCCAATCTTCTCAAAACTCTGGATTATGATAGAGGGCTGTGAGACTTTGACCTGAGTGCAAAAATGGAGGCTCTAGACCCTTCCAGAGCTGAGATATCGAAATTCAAAATTTCGACCCGAAAAAAAAAACGACAGTGTTACCCCTTACGTTTTTTTTTTTTTCGGGGAAAAATTAAGTTTCTCCAATCTTCTCAAAACTCTGGATTATGATAGAGGGCTGTGGAGACTTTGACCTGAGTGCAAAAAGAGGCTCTAGACCCTTCCAGAGCTGAGATATCGAAATTCAAAATTTCGACCCGAAAAAAAAACGACAGTGTTACCCCTTACGTTTTTTTTTCATTTTCGTGGCAAAAAATTAAGTTTCTCCAATCTTCTCAAAACTCTGGATTATGATAGAGGGCTGTGAGACGTTGACCTGAGTGCAAAAATGGAGGCTCTAGACCCTTCCAGAGCTGAGATATCGAAATTCAAAATTTCGACCCGAAAAAAACCGACAGTCAAAACTCTGGATTATGATAGAGGGCTGTGAGACTTTGACCTGAGTGCAAAAATGGAGGCTCTAGACCCTTCCAGAGCTGAGATATCGAAATTCTAAATTTCGACCCGAAAAAAAAACGACAGTGTTACCCCTTTCGTTTTTATTCATTTTCGGGCGAAAAATTAAGTTTCTCCAATCTTCTCAAAACTCTGGATTATGATAGAGGGCTTGAAGACTTTGACCTGAGTGCAAAAATGGAGGCTCTAGACCCTTCCAGAGCTGAGATATCGAAATTCAAAATTTCGACCCGAAAAAAAACGACAGTGTTACCCCTACGTTTTTTTTTCATTCGGGCGAAAAATTAAGTTTCTCCAATCTTCTCAAAACTCTGGATTATGATAGAGGGCTGTGAGACTTTGACCTGAGTGCAAAAATGGAGGCTCTAGACCTTCCAGAGCTGAGATATCGAAATTCAAAATTTCGACCCGAAAAAAAAAACGACAGTGTTACCCTTACTTTTTTTTTTCATTTTGGCGAAAAATTAAGTTTCTCCAATCTTCTCAAAACTCTGGATTATGATAGAGGGCTGTGAGACTTTGACCTGAGTGCAAAAATGGAGGCTCTAGACCCTTCCAGAGCTGAGATATCGAAATTCAAAATTTCGACCCGAAAAAAAAAACGACAGTGTTACCCCTTACGTTTTTTTTTCATTTTCGGGCGAAAAATTAAGTTTCTCCAATCTTCTCAAAACTCTGGATTATGATAGAGGGCTGTGAGACTTTGACCTGAGTGCAAAAATGGAGGCTCTAGACCCTTCCAGAGCTGAGATATCGAAATTCAAAATTTCGACCCGAAAAAAAAACGACAGTGTTACCCCTTACGTTTTTTTCATTTTCGGGCGAAAAATTAAGTTTCTCCAATCTTCTCAAAACTCTGGATTATGATAGAGGGCTGTGAGACTTTGACCTGAGTGCAAAAATGGAGGCTCTAGACCCTTCCAGAGCTGAGATATCAAAATTCAAAATTTCGACCCGAAAAAAACGACAGTGTTACCCCTTACGTTTTTTTTCATTTTGGGGCGAAAAATTAAGTTTCTCAATCTTCTCAAAACTCTGGATTATGATAGAGGGCTGTGAGACTTTGACCTGAGAGGCAAAAATGGAGGCTCTAGACCCTTCCAGAGCTGAGATATCGAAATTCAAAATTTCGACCCGAAAAAAAACGACAGTGTTACCCCTTACGTTTTTTTTTCATTTTGGGCGAAAAATTAAGTTTCTCCAATCTTCTCAAACTCTGGATTATGATAGAGGGCTGTGAGACTTTGACCTGAGTGCAAAAATGGAGGCTCTAGACCCTTCCAGAGCTGAGATATCAAAATCAAAATTTCGACCCGAAAAAAAAACGACAGTGTTACCCCTTACGTTTTTTTTCATTTTGGGGCGAAAAATTAAGTTTCTCCAATCTTCTCAAAACTCTGGATTATGATAGAGGGCTGTGAGACTTTGACCTGAGTGCAAAAATGGAGGCTCTAGACCCTTCCAGAGCTGAGATATCAAAATTCAAAATTTCGACCCGAAAAAAAAAACGACAGTGTTACCCCTTACGTTTTTTTTCATTTTCGGGCGAAAAATTAAGTTTCTCCAATCTTCTCAAAACTCTGGATTATGATAGAGGGCCTGTGAGACTTTGACCTGAGTGCAAAAATGGAGGCTCTAGACCCTTCCAGAGCTGAGATATCAAAATTCAAAATTTCGACCCGAAAAAAAAACGACAGTGTTACCCCTTACGTTTTTTTTCATTTTCGGGCGAAAAATTAAGTTTCTCCAATCTTCTCAAAACTCTGGATTATGATAGAGGGCTGTGAGACTTTGACCTGAGTGCAAAAATGGAGGCTCTAGACCCTTCCAGAGCTGAGATATCGAAATTCAAAATTTCGACCCGAAAAAAAAACGACAGTGTTACCCCTTACGTTTTTTTTCATTTCGGCGCGAAAAATTAAGTTTCTCCAATCTTCTCAAAACTCTGGATTATGATAGAGGGCTGTGAGACTTTGACCTGAGTGCAAAAATGGAGGCTCTAGACCCTTCCAGAGCTGAGATATCGAAATTCAAAATTTCGACCGAAAAAAAAACGACAGTGTTACCCCTTTCGTTTTTTTTCATTTTCGGGCGAAAAATTAAGTTTCTCCAATCTTCTCAAAACTCTGGATTATGATAGAGGGCTGTGAGACTTTGACCTGAGTGCAAAAATGGAGGCTCTAGACCCTTCCAGAGCTGAGATATCGAAATTCAAAAATTTCGACCCGAAAAAAAAACGACAGTGTTACCCCTTTCGTTTTTTTTCATTTTGGGCGAAAAATTAAGTTTCTCCAATCTTCTCAAAACTCTGGATTATGATAGAGGGCTGTGAGACTTTGACCTGAGTGCAAAAATGGAGGCTCTAGACCCTTCCAGAGCTGAGATATCGAAATTCAAAATTTCGACCCGAAAAAAAACGACAGTGTTACCCTTATTTTTTTTTTTTCATTTTCGGGCGAAAAAATAAGTTTCTCCAATCTTCTCAAAACTCTGGATTATGATAGAGGGCTGTGAGACTTTGACCTGAGTGCAAAAATGGAGGCTCTAGACCCTTCCAGAGCTGAGATATCGAAACTCAAAATTTCGACCCGAAAAAAAACGACAGTGTTACCCCTCGTTTTTTTTTCATTTTGGGGCGAAAAATTAAGTTTCTCCAATCTTCTCAAAACTCTGGATTATGATAGAGGGCTGTGAGACTTTGACCTGAGTGCAAAAATGGAGGCTCTAGACCCTTCCAGAGCTGAGATATCGAAACTCAAAATTTCGACCCGAAAAAAAAAACGACAGTGTTACCCCTTCTTTTTTTTTCATTTTCGGGCGAAAAATTAAGTTTCTCCAATCTTCTCAAAACTCTGGATTATGATAGAGGGCTGTGAGACTTTGACCTGAGTGCAAAAATGGAGGCTCTAGACCCTTCCAGAGCTGAGATATCGAAATTCAAAATTTCGACCCGAAAAAAAAACGACAGTGTTACCCCTTTCGTTTTTTTTCATTTTTCGGGCGAAAAATTAAGTTTCTCCAATCTTCTCAAAACTCTGGATTATGATAGAGGGCTGTGAGACTTTGACCTGAGTGCAAAAATGGAGGCTCTAGACCCTTCCAGAGCTGAGATATCGAAATTCAAAATTTCGACCCGAAAAAAAAACGACAGTGTTACCCCTTTCGTTTTTTTTCATTTTCGGGCGAAAAATTAAGTTTCTCCAATCTTCTCAAAACTCTGGATTATGATAGAGGGCTGTGAGACTTTGACCTGAGTGCAAAAATGGAGGCTCTAGACCCTTCCAGAGCTGAGATATCAAAATTCAAAATTTCGACCCGAAAAAAAAAACGACAGTGTTACCCCTTCGTTTTTTTTCATTTTGGGGCGAAAAATTAAGTTTCTCCAATCTTCTCAAAACTCTGGATTATGATAGAGGGCTGTGAGACTTTGACCTGAGTGCAAAAATGGAGGCTCTAGACCCTTCCAGAGCTGAGATATCGAAACTCAAAATTTCGACCCGAAAAAAAAACGACAGTGTTACCCCTTTCGTTTTTTTTCATTTTCGGCGAAAAATTAAGTTTCTCCAATCTTCTCAAAACTCTGGATTATGATAGAGGGCTGTGAGACTTTGACCTGAGTGCAAAAATGGAGGCTCTAGACCCTTCCAGAGCTGAGATATCAAAATTCAAAATTTCGACCCGAAAAAAAAACGACAGTGTTACCCCTTACGTTTTTTTTTCATTTTGGGCGAAAAATTAAGTTTCTCCAATCTTCTCAAAACTCTGGATTATGATAGAGGGCTGTGAGACTTTGACCTGAGTGCAAAAATGGAGGCTCTAGACCCTTCCAGAGCTGAGATATCAAAATTCAAAATTTCGACCCGAAAAAAAAACGACAGTGTTACCCCTTTCGTTTTTTTCATTTTGGGCGAAAAAATTAAGTTTCTCCAATCTTCTCAAAACTCTGGATTATGATAGAGGGCTGTGAGACTTTGACCTGAGTGCAAAAATGGAGGCTCTAGACCCTTCCAGAGCTGAGATATCAAAATTCAAAATTTCGACCCGAAAAAAAAACGACAGTGTTACCCCTTACGTTTTTTTTTTGGGGGCGAAAAATTAAGTTTCTCCAATCTTCTCAAAACTCTGGATTATGATAGAGGGCTGTGAGACTTTGACCTGAGTGCAAAAATGGAGGCTCTAGACCCTTCCAGAGCTGAGATATCAAAATTCAAAATTTCGACCCGAAAAAAAACGACAGTGTTACCCCTTTCGTTTTTTTTCATTTTCGGGCGAAAAATTAAGTTTCTCCAATCTTCTCAAAACTCTGGATTATGATAGAGGGCTGTGAGACTTTGACCTGAGTGCAAAAATGGAGGCTCTAGACCCTTCCAGAGCTGAGATATCGAAATTCAAAATTTCGACCCGAAAAAAAAAACGACAGTGTTACCCCTTTCGTTTTTTTTCATTTTCGGGCGAAAAATTAAGTTTCTCCAATCTTCTCAAAACTCTGGATTATGATAGAGGGCTGTGAGACTTTGACCTGAGTGCAAAAATGGAGGCTCTAGACCCTTCCAGAGCTGAGATATCGAAATTCAAAATTTCGACCCGAAAAAAAAACGACAGTGTTACCCCTTTCGTTTTTTTTCATTTTTCGGGCGAAAAATTAAGTTTCTCCAATCTTCTCAAAACTCTGGATTATGATAGAGGGCTGTGAGACTTTGACCTGAGTGCAAAAATGGAGGCTCTAGACCCTTCCAGAGCTGAGATATCGAAATTCAAAATTTCGACCCAAAAAAAAAACGACAGTGTTACCCCTTACGTTTTTTTTTTCATTTTTCGGGCGAAAAATTAAGTTTCTCCAATCTTCTCAAAACTCTGGATTATGATAGAGGGCTGTGAGACTTTGACCTGAGTGCAAAAATGGAGGCTCTAGACCCTTCCAGAGCTGAGATATCGAAATTCAAAATTTCGACCCGAAAAAAAAACGACAGTGTTACCCCTTTAGTTTTTTTTTCGTTTTCGGGCGAAAAATTAAGTTTCTCCAATCTTCTCAAAACTCTGGATTATGATAGAGGGCTGTGAGACTTTGACCTGAGTGCAAAAATGGAGGCTCTAGACCCTTCCAGAGCTGAGATATCGAAATTCAAAATTTCGACCCGAAAAAAAAACGACAGTGTTACCCCTTACGTTTTTTTTCATTTTCGGGCGAAAAATTAAGTTTCTCCAATCTTCTCAAAACTCTGGATTATGATAGAGGGCTGTGAGACTTTGACCTGAGTGCAAAAATGGAGGCTCTAGACCCTTCCAGAGCTGAGATATCGAAACTCAAAATTTCGACCCGAAAAAAAAACGACAGTGTTACCCCTTTCGTTTTTTTTTCATTTTCGGGCGAAAAATTAAGTTTCTCCAATCTTCTCAAAACTCTGGATTATGATAGAGGGCTGTGAGACTTTGACCTGAGTGCAAAAATGGAGGCTCTAGACCCTTCCAGAGCTGAGATATCGAAATTCAAAATTTCGACCCGAAAAAAAAACGACAGTGTTACCCCTTTCGTTTTTTTTTTTTCGGGCGAAAAATTAAGTTTCTCCAATCTTCTCAAAACTCTGGATTATGATAGAGGGCTGTGAGACTTTGACCTGAGTGCAAAAATGGAGGCTCTAGACCCTTCCAGAGCTGAGATATCGAAATTCAAAATTTCGACCCGAAAAAAAAAACGACAGTGTTACCCCTTATTTTTTTTTCATTTTCGGGCGAAAAATTAAGTTTCTCCAATCTTCTCAAAACTCTGGATTATGATAGAGGGCTGTGAGACTTTGACCTGAGTGCAAAAATGGAGGCTCTAGACCCTTCCAGAGCTGAGATATCAAAATCAAAATTTCGACCCGAAAAAAAAACGACAGTGTTACCCCTTTCGTTTTTTTTCATTTTGGGGCGAAAAATTAAGTTTCTCCAATCTTCTCAAAACTCTGGATTATGATAGAGGGCTGTGAGACTTTGACCTGAGTGCAAAAATGGAGGCTCTAGACCCTTCCAGAGCTGAGATATCGAAACTCAAAATTTCGACCCGAAAAAAAAACGACAGTGTTACCCCTTACGTTTTTTTTTCATTTTGGGGCGAAAAATTAAGTTTCTCCAATCTTCTCAAAACTCTGGATTATGATAGAGGGCTGTGAGACTTTGACCTGAGTGCAAAAATGGAGGCTCTAGACCCTTCCAGAGCTGAGATATCGAAATTCAAAATTTCGACCCGAAAAAAAAACGACAGTGTTACCCCTTTCGTTTTTTTTCATTTTCGGGCGAAAAATTAAGTTTCTCCAATCTTCTCAAAACTCTGGATTATGATAGAGGGCTGTGAGACTTTGACCTGAGTGCAAAAATGGAGGCTCTAGACCCTTCCAGAGCTGAGATATCGAAATTCAAAATTTCGACCCGAAAAAAAAACGACAGTGTTACCCCTTACGTTTTTTTTCATTTTCGGGCGAAAAATTAAGTTTCTCCAATCTTCTCAAAACTCTGGATTATGATAGAGGGCTGTGAGACTTTGACCTGAGTGCAAAAATGGAGGCTCTAGACCCTTCCAGAGCTGAGATATCAAAATTCAAAATTTCGACCCGAAAAAAAAAACGACAGTGTTACCCCTTACGTTTTTTTTCATTTTCGGGCGAAAAATTAAGTTTCTCCAATCTTCTCAAAACTCTGGATTATGATAGAGGGCTGTGAGACTTTGACCTGAGTGCAAAAATGGAGGCTCTAGACCCTTCCAGAGCTGAGATATCAAAATTCAAAATTTCGACCCGAAAAAAAAAACGACAGTGTTACCCCTTTCGTTTTTTTTCATTTTCGGGCGAAAAATTAAGTTTCTCCAATCTTCTCAAAACTCTGGATTATGATAGAGGGCTGTGAGACTTTGACCTGAGTGCAAAAATGGAGGCTCTAGACCCTTCCAGAGCTGAGATATCAAAATTCAAAATTTCGACCCGAAAAAAAAACGACAGTGTTACCCCTTACGTTTTTTTTCATTTTCGGGCGAAAAATTAAGTTTCTCCAATCTTCTCAAAACTCTGGATTATGATAGAGGGCTGTGAGACTTTGACCTGAGTGCAAAAATGGAGGCTCTAGACCCTTCCAGAGCTGAGATATCGAAATTCAAAATTTCGACCCGAAAAAAAAACGACAGTGTTACCCCTTACGTTTTTTTCATTTTCGGGCGAAAAATTAAGTTTCTCCAATCTTCTCAAAACTCTGGATTATGATAGAGGGCTGTGAGACTTTGACCTGAGTGCAAAAATGGAGGCTCTAGACCCTTCCAGAGCTGAGATATCAAAATTCAAAATTTCGACCCGAAAAAAAAACGACAGTGTTACCCCTTACGTTTTTTTTCATTTTCGGGCGAAAAATTAAGTTTCTCCAATCTTCTCAAAACTCTGGATTATGATAGAGGGCTGTGAGACTTTGACCTGAGTGCAAAATGGAGGCTCTAGACCCTTCCAGAGCTGAGATATCGAAACTCAAAATTTCGACCCGAAAAAAAAACGACAGTGTTACCCCTTACGTTTTTTTTCATTTTTGGGCGAAAAATTAAGTTTCTCCAATCTTCTCAAAACTCTGGATTATGATAGAGGGCTGTGAGACTTTGACCTGAGTGCAAAAATGGAGGCTCTAGACCCTTCCAGAGCTGAGATATCAAAATTCAAAATTTCGACCCGAAAAAAAAAAAACGACAGTGTTACCCCTTACGTTTTTTTTCATTTTCGGGCGAAAAATTAAGTTTCTCCAATCTTCTCAAAACTCTGGATTATGATAGAGGGCTGTGAGACTTTGACCTGAGTGCAAAAATGGAGGCTCTAGACCCTTCCAGAGCTGAGATATCAAAATTCAAAATTTCGACCCGAAAAAAAAAACGACAGTGTTACCCCTTTCGTTTTTGGGTGAAAAATTAAGTTTCTCCAATCTTCTCAAAACTCTGGATTATGACAGAGGGCTGTGAGACTTTGACCTGAGTGCAAAAATGGAGGCTCTAGACCAGGGCTATTCAATTAGCTTCATTCGAGGGCCGCATTATTAAATCGAAAAGTTGAGCTGGGCCGGTGGGTTTGGCTTATTTATTGAAACATAACAGTATCAATAAGTAAGCTAAAGTAAACAAAAAAAAATGGTTTTGCATTTAATAGGAAATGTGGTACTCAACAGTATGCAGACCATAATAAATAACTTTTTTACAGCTATATACAAATATATTGAATTATACAATATCATAGCTATTGGCTATTGGTAAGAATTATTTTATTAATAATTATTAAAGGCTTAAATTAAAATATCCTGACAGTGAGACTTGTGGCTCACTACTGTATAAAAATGCCTAAATAGGTAAACAATTATACACACAATGAATTATATATTCCTCTACCCCCCTAATAAATCTAATGCAAAATAAATGACTATTACATAGTATTCAATATAAATATTCCACATTTCTGCCCAAACCATGGTAAATTATTACATTCATAGTAAATGTTTGTAAGGGTGGTGATTATGGCATTTATACTAGCTTCTAACTTTGTTCATGTTTCTGCTATTTACCTCATCAATAGTGTCGCGAATGTTAAGGCTGTTTCATCCGATTTAAAACTAGATAAAATCATTGAGGGATTTGTGGTTTGTAACAGAGAGGAGTGTCGATTGAAACGCTTCTCAATGGATGTCGAAACGCTGTTTAATAATAGTATCCGGGACCGGGAGTAAACGCAACTCCTTAAGCTTGCGTTCCGTTATCCACTGGACCGTGCTGCCTAGTTCAAAGTAAACTAGTGAAACAACTGAAACCAGCACTATTTTGTTCTCTATTTGTTCTTACTGACCGAGAAAACCGCTTAAGATGATTCAGTGACAGAAAGGTCCGAACGAATCCGAATCGTTTCCGACCGTTATGCACGCACGTTTGGCCAATTTATGAAAAGGAAATAGGAATCGATCCAACGAATGATTAATATCGCTGGTTCAGTCGACAGAAATACGGGACGCACTGCTGAAATATTCGGACTGAAAACGTTTCTCTCAGGTCAGTCGGAGCGCTCATGGTACACACACAGTGCGTATAGTCATCCAGCTGCACGCGCCACTGCGGCCACGCGCAAATCAAACCAAATTTAGCCACACCACCAGAAAATAGGAGGGGGAGGTTGGAGTGCTTTCGGGCCGCATGGAGATGATTGGCGGGCCGCACTTGGCCCGCGGGCCGCCAATTGAATAGCCCTGCTCTAGACCCTTCTAGAGCTGAGATATCGAAATTCAAAATTTCGACCCGAAAAAAAAAACGACAGTGTTACCCCTTACGTTTTTTTCGTTTTCGGCCAAAAAATTAAGTTTCTCCAATCTTCTCAAAACTCTGGATTATGATAGAGGGCCATGAGACTTACACCTGAGTGCAAACATGGAGGCTCTAGACCCTTCCAGAGCTGAGATATCGAAACTCAAAAATTCGACCCGAAAAAAAAAACACGACAGTGGTACCCCTTTCGTTTTTTTTCATTTTCGGGCGAAAAATTAAGTTTCTCCAATCTTCTCAAAACTCTGGAATCTGATAGAGGGCCACGAGACTTTGACCTGAGTGCAAAAATGGAGGCTCTAGACCCTTCTAGAGCTGAGATATCGAAATTCAAAATTTCGACCCGAAAAAAAAAAACGACAGTGTTACCCCTTTCGTTTTCGGCCGAAAAATTAAGTTTCTCCAATCTTCTCAAAACTCTGAATTCTGATAGAGGGCTGTGAGACTTTGACCTGAGTGCAAAAATGGAGGCTCTAGACCCTTCCAGAGCTGAGATATCAAAATTCAAAATTTCGACCCGAAAAAAAAACGACAGTGTTACCCCTTACGTTTTTTTTCATTTTGGGGCGAAAAATTAAGTTTCTCCAATCTTCTCAAAACTCTGGATTATGATAGAGGGCTGTGAGACTTTGACCTGAGTGCAAAAATGGAGGCTCTAGACCCTTCCAGAGCTGAGATATCGAAACTCAAAATTTCGACCCGAAAAAAAAAACGACAGTGTTACCCCTTACGTTTTTTTTCATTTTCGGGCGAAAAATTAAGTTTCTCCAATCTTCTCAAAACTCTGGATTATGATAGAGGGCTGTGAGACTTTGACCTGAGTGCAAAAATGGAGGCTCTAGACCCTTCCAGAGCTGAGATATCAAAATTCAAAATTTCGACCCGAAAAAAAAACGACAGTGTAACCCCTTACGTTTTTTTTCATTTTCGGGCGAAAAATTAAGTTTCTCCAATCTTCTCAAAACTCTGGATTATGATAGAGGGCTGTGAGACTTTGACCTGAGTGCAAAAATGGAGGCTCTAGACCCTTCCAGAGCTGAGATATCAAAATTCAAAATTTCGACCCGAAAAAAAAAACGACAGTGTTACCCCTTACGTTTTTTTTCATTTTCAGGCGAAAAATTAAGTTTCTCCAATCTTCTCAAAACTCTGGATTATGATAGAGGGCTGTGAGACTTTGACCTGAGTGCAAAAATGGAGGCTCTAGACCCTTCCAGAGCTGAGATATCAAAATTCAAAATTTCGACCCGAAAAAAAAAACGACAGTGTTACCCCTTACGTTTTTTTTCATTTTCGGGTGAAAAATTAAGTTTCTCCAATCTTCTCAAAACTCTGGATTATGATAGAGGGCTGTGAGACTTTGACCTGAGTGCAAAAATGGAGGCTCTAGACCCTTCCAGAGCTGAGATATCAAAATTCAAAATTTCGACCCGAAAAAAAAAACGACAGTGTTACCCCTTACGTTTTTTTTCATTTTCAGGCGAAAAATTAAGTTTCTCCAATCTTCTCAAAACTCTGGATTATGATAGAGGGCTGTGAGACTTTGACCTGAGTGCAAAAATGGAGGCTCTAGACCCTTCCAGAGCTGAGATATCGAAATTCAAAATTTCGACCCGAAAAAAAAACGACAGTGTTACCCCTTACGTTTTTTTCATTTTCGGGCGAAAAATTAAGTTTCTCCAATCTTCTCAAAACTCTGGATTATGATAGAGGGCTGTGAGACTTTGACCTGAGTGCAAAAATGGAGGCTCTAGACCCTTCCAGAGCTGAGATATCAAAATTCAAAATTTCGACCCGAAAAAAAAACGACAGTGTTACCCCTTACGTTTTTTTTCATTTTCGGGCGAAAAATTAAGTTTCTCCAATCTTCTCAAAACTCTGGATTATGATAGAGGGCTGTGAGACTTTGACCTGAGTGCAAAAATGGAGGCTCTAGACCCTTCTAGAGCTGAGATATCAAAATTCAAAATTTCGACCCGAAAAAAAAAACGACAGTGTTACCCCTTACGTTTTTTTTTTCAGGCGAAAAAATAATTTCTCCAATCTTCTCAAAACTCTGGATTATGATAGAGGGCCATGAGACTTACACCTGAGTGCAAAAATGGAGGCTCTAGACCCTTCCAGAGCTGAGATATCGAAACTCAAAAATTCGACCCGAAAAAAAAAACACGACAGTGGTACCCCTTTCGTTTTTTTTTTCATTTTCGGGCGAAAAATTAAGTTTCTCCAATCTTCTCAAAACTCTGGAATCTGATAGAGGGCCACGAGACTTTGACCTGAGTGCAAAAATGGAGGCTCTAGACCCTTCTAGAGCTGAGATATCGAAATTCAAAATTTCGACCCGAAAAAAAAAAACGACAGTGTTACCCCTTTCGTTTTCGGCGAAAAATTAAGTTTCTCCAATCTTCTCAAAACTCTGGATTCTGATAGAGGGCCACGAGACTTTGACCTGAGTGCAAAAATGGAGGCTCTAGACCCTTCTAGAGCTGAGATATCGAAATTCAAAATTTCGACCCGAAAAAAAAAACGACAGTGTTACCCCTTTCGTTTTCGGCCGAAAAATTAAGTTTCTCCAATCTTCTCAAAACTCTGAATTCTGATAGAGGGCCACGAGACTTTGACCTGAGTGCAAAAATGGAGGCTCTAGACCCTTCCAGAGCTGAGATATCAAAATTCAAAATTTCGACCCGAAAAAAAAAACGACAGTGTTACCCCTTACGTTTTTTTTCATTTTCGGGTGAAAAATTAAGTTTCTCCAATCTTCTCAAAACTCTGGATTATGATAGAGGGCTGTGAGACTTTGACCTGAGTGCAAAAATGGAGGCTCTAGACCCTTCCAGAGCTGAGATATCAAAATTCAAAATTTCGACCCGAAAAAAAAAACGACAGTGTTACCCCTTACGTTTTTTTTCATTTTCAGGCGAAAAATTAAGTTTCTCCAAACTTCTCAAAACTCTGGATTATGATAGAGGGCTGTGAGACTTTGACCTGAGTGCAAAAATGGAGGCTCTAGACCCTTCCAGAGCTGAGATATCGAAATTCAAAATTTCGACCCGAAAAAAAAACGACAGTGTTACCCCTTACGTTTTTTTCATTTTCGGGCGAAAAATTAAGTTTCTCCAATCTTCTCAAAACTCTGGATTATGATAGAGGGCTGTGAGACTTTGACCTGAGTGCAAAAATGGAGGCTCTAGACCCTTCCAGATCTGAGATATCAAAATTCAAAATTTCGACCCGAAAAAAAAACGACAGTGTTACCCCTTACGTTTTTTTTCATTTTCGGGCGAAAAATTAAGTTTCTCCAATCTTCTCAAAACTCTGGATTATGATAGAGGGCTGTGAGACTTTGACCTGAGTGCAAAAATGGAGGCTCTAGACCCTTCTAGAGCTGAGATATCAAAATTCAAAATTTCGACCCGAAAAAAAAACGACAGTGGTACCCCTTACGTTTTTTTTTTCAGGCGAAAAAATAAATTTCTCCAATCTTCTCAAAACTCTGGATTATGATAGAGGGCCATGAGACTTACACCTGAGTGCAAACATGGAGGCTCTAGACCCTTCCAGAGCTGAGATATCGAAACTCAAAAATTCGACCCGAAAAAAAAAACACGACAGTGGTACCCCTTTCGTTTTTTTTCATTTTCGGGCGAAAAATTAAGTTTCTCCAATCTTCTCAAAACTCTGGAATCTGATAGAGGGCCACGAGACTTTGACCTGAGTGCAAAAATGGAGGCTCTAGACCCTTCTAGAGCTGAGATATCGAAATTCAAAATTTCGACCCGAAAAAAAAAAAACGACAGTGTTACCCCTTTCGTTTTCGGCCGAAAAATTAAGTTTCTCCAATCTTCTCAAAACTCTGAATTCTGATAGAGGGCCACGAGACTTTGACCTGAGTGCAAAAATGGAGGCTCTAGACCCTTCTAGAGCTGAGATATCGAAATTCAAAATTTCGACCCGAAAAAAAAAACGACAGTGTTACCCCTTTCGTTTTCGGCCGAAAAATTAAGTTTCTCCAATCTTCTCAAAACTCTGAATTCTGATAGAGGGCCACGAGACTTTGACCTGAGTGCAAAAATGGAGGCTCTAGACCCTTCCAGAGCTGAGATATTGAGATATTTATAATGGCATAAATGCTACGTGTGATCTCAATCTACTACAACTTTCTACTACTTACTTACATGCACTTTAGAGGTGTTGTTAAAGCACTGTACAGTGCCTGTCACAGTTGTGTTTGTATTCAACGCATGTACAATATTGTAAAGTTTATTCTGCTGAATAAACCATGACAGGAAACAAACATGCTGGGGTCAATTTGTTCCTTAACATTGGTAATACTGCGTACATTATTTAAAAATATACTCAGGCACTTAATTACTTGTGTATTTACTTATTAGAATATGCAATGATAAATATTGAATTGATGAGTTGTTAATATATATAACAATACAAAATATATGGGTATGGTTTTACACCTAAATTCACCATATTGACACAAAATGATAACTGCAAACCCACCTTTCGCTGACTGGAGTCCAGTTGTTTCTGTGAATTGCAGCAATCCATTTGCTCCTCTTTCTATAGCAGTCAGTAAAAATATACCTCCGATTTTATGTCAAATCTAGTTGTACACTCAATCGCAAAGCTCTTGAAGGAAAAACGTTTCCGTTTTTAGTACATCATTGTCGTGTAAACGTTCCCTCAATTCTAAAACATACCCACTTATTATCAAATTGTCTTACTAAAGGGATAGGTAAAAGGTGATATGGCAGCTACTTTATACAGCTACCAAATGCAGTTCAGTATTGTTGGTAATTGTCACATGCCTGTGTACTTTTTTAACCAAGACCAACAATTTACGTTAAAATGTGTAATTAGAAGTGTTTTTTAGACCCAGTGACTGGTCACATTTTCACTATTTTTAACACTTTTTTTATAACTGTAGTTTATTAAATTAACTTTGAAGTACCTGATGTTCAATGTAGTTTCTCAAATAAGTTCCTAAAAGCTGTATGCATAATTACATGGAATATACCCTGAATGTGTGTGTTTTTTTTTTTTTTTGCAGATGGCTGCATGAAACGAAGAGAAAAGGAACCCCATTTTCAGTGCAATAAGAGACTGCGATCATAGAAAACATTTCGAAAGCTGCTCTCTTGTCTGTATGGCATCAACAGATGATGTTAAAGGAATAGTTCACTTAAAAATGAAGATTCGGTCATTTACTCAACCTCAAGTATGAAACCTGTATGAGTTTCTTTCTTCTGCTGAACACAAAAGATGATGTTTTGAAGAATGTCAGTTGATGGACCCCGTTGACTTTCAGTAGGGGAAAAAATACAATGGAAGTCAATGGGGTCCATCAACTGTTTGTTACCGAAGTGAACTATTCCTTAAAAACGTCATTAATACATCACAAACTGTTTCAGTTCCTGGTGATAATGAACATTTACCCTGCCACACTCATGCTGAATGATACTAGTATTATCTTATAATTACAATACAGCTGGTTTTATTAGTTTAATAAGAAAGACTGTTAAAGAAAAATCGAATTATATGCATTTTAGAAACTGGGTTGTATGGTTTTTAAAATCCCACGCAACACTATGGTTTATACATTTGTTAAATTGAAAGGACAAGAATAACTGTGAATAAATACATCAAATGTATTTATTAAAATCAAGATTTGTTCTTAATTTACTGTACCCCATGAGCTTTGTTCTTTTAAAAAGGAGTCAGTGAGACTGCCAGTGCTTCATTTGTTCTTTATTGATATGGTACTATTCAGATGGAAACTGCAAATGTATGTGTAGTAGGAAAAAATAATTCCAATTTTAATCTGTCCATGTAAATTCTGACAAATATATTCAATAAATTTGGCTCAGATGGATATTTCAAATTTGAAACCTGTTGCCTAGAGTCCAAATGAATTTGCTTCACACTTTTGAGTGATGGTCCAAACCACCTAAACATATTTTATTCATCACATAAAACTAAATATTGTCAAAAAAAAAAATACTGAAATCAACCAATTTTAGAGGAAAAAAAGAAATTTAATGAATTTTCTTCAACAGCATAACTCAAATATAGTGAGTTAAAGAGGTTCATTGCTTAATCAAGCTAAATATGCTCAACGAGAACATATTAACAACAAAAAGAAATTAAGCTCCCCCTTCCAAAATCTCTTCTCAAAAAAAATAAAAAATAAAAAAAGGAAATTAACAACTCAAGAACAAAAGGCACCTGTTTTGTACATTTGCGTCCTCATTTCATCTCGTTTTTCAGCTATGCGACAATCTACTTCTGTCAAAATCATCAAAGACAGCTGAATTATGGGTTATAGCACACAATACATACTACAGTAAAAGGAATACTATAGTATAGAAATGAATATTACACTACAGCTGCACGACAGTATAAGAAGTACTTTAGTATGATGTACTAAAGTTAACAAATTCAATAGCACTAAGGACACTATAGTATAGAGCATACGATAGTAATGCCGAAGCACTATAGATTTAACCCACTGATCTACGTGAAATCTACCGGTTGGAATATACACTCAGTGCCAAAATTGATTTCCCAAGATTCTTCTAAAATGGCGACCACCTTAAGAGCAAAATCAGCTTTAGGTAAACATCAAAATAAAAATATATATATATATAAAAAAAAAAAAACGGCCTGGCAGCAACTCAAAATGTACATGAAGACCCACACATGCGCTTCCTGTTTTAGCTCAGATGAACAATAATTAAAATACTGATAAATGAATTCATCCTTCTAGATAATTCTTATAAAACACAAACAGAATAAAGACAACAGGGAGGAAATGATCAGGTGTGTAGTGTTCTGAACAAAGCACAGGCTAATCGAATAAAAGCGAATGCAAGTCATACTGACGGAAAGGAGGAATGCGAGAATGAAGATTAGTGCCGTTACAAGACATCGAGACGGCTCGTAACTGATCATTTAGGAATTTCAGCTCTTTTCCGGCATGTGGCGCTGCTGATGCCAGGGAGAGTGTGGAGTGTCCAGAAACGGGAAATTAAAGTTTACCTGCGCTTCCTCATCCGCGACGCGTCTTGATGTGTTCGTCCTGCGACTCAAACTGCCTGCTTCCTACTTTTAAAACGTCCAATCATGGCACGCGAGTTTGCGATAAAAGAAAAGAAAGGAGGAAAAAGAAAAGCAAATAAGAACAGAGAACATCAATGATCAGGAACCTTCTTTTGTAAGCCTCAGAACTAAGAGGAGACACATTTTTCAAGATTTTAAATAGAATTATTATTGTTAATATTTTTTTTGTGTGTTTTTTTTCTGTTTTCCTTAATACTGCGATAGCTAAAGTTTAGGAGGCTGGTTTCTTTAGGTCTCGTATTTGCTTGACGAGGTACGTCTTTTCGTCGTTAAACTGCTCGTCGTCCGTGCGATCCTTCTGAAAGTTGCTAAGGAAGTCGATGAGTTTCGTTTGGTTCTTCAAAAGAATGTCTACGATGGGCTGCGTTTTATTTGGATTGGCCACAAACACCTGAGGAAATACAACAACAAAAAGATTCTTACAACTGGGAAGCATACAAGAAGTTCTTTTTTCAGTATGATTTGTTGAGTCTCTCACACCAAGCTGTAATATGTAATATGCATTTCATATGAACCACTTCTGATGAATATAAGGGTCCCACTTTCTATTAGGTGTCTTTAAAGGGATAGTTCGCTTTGAAATAAATTTTTGGTATGTTTTAGCTTACCTCAAGGGCAGTGTGTTTGTTTCCGCAGTAGTTTCAATTTCGATATTTTTAAGTCAAACCGTTCTTGTCTGTCAGTCATATAATGGAGGTCTATGGTCACCACCTCAAAGAGCATGCACAGAGAAGTCTGACTCGTAAATGTAAGTACACACTGATGGCCTAAGACACGAAACGAGCAGTTTGTGTGAGAAAACGAACAGTATTTATATCGCTTTTACCTCTCGTAACCACAGCCATGTCCAAGTGATCTGAGGGTGCGGGCACTTTGTGTGGTAACAAGAGGTAAAAACGATATAAATACTGCACAAACCGCTCGTTTAGTGTCTTTGGCCATCAGTGTGTACTTACATTTACGAGTCATTAAATCATGTTTAATTTGGACTTTTCTGTGCATGCTCTTTGAGGTGGTGACCATAGACCTCCATTATATGACTGACAAACAAGAACGGTTTGACCTAAAAATATCAAAATTAAAACAATTGCGGAAACAAAGACACCTACATCTTGGATGCCCTTGAGGTAAGCTAAAATTACTATATAATTAATAATAAAAAAATTATAATTAATTTCAAAGTGAACTATCCCTTTAATCTAGTACATAGTAGACACTTAATGTGACATATTCCTATGGAGCCACTTTATATTCACAACTTTTTGATATTTTTATGGTGCTTTTTTGTCATTCTGGAGTTTGACGGCCTCAATCCTGACATTGTATTTTCCATGCAAGGAAAAGAAGGGGTAAATTCAAGTAGTGTCTCAAAGTTTTTGTACCTTAAAGACATGGAAAGCCTCAAACTGAATGTTGGGGCTCTTGTCCCTCAGGAGATTCATCATGAGCTTCAGGTTCTCTGGTTTACTGATGTACCGTGTCATGACTGTGAAATTGTGTCTGTCGAGGAGCAGTTCACCCAGCAGCTGTCACACAAACACATGATGTTAATGACAGAACAGGCTCTAGACGACAGAAATCAGATGTCAGAACACACACCTTCAACGACTGTCTCTTGGTCACGTAGTTCTCAGAGTGAAGCAGTTTCTCGTAGTTATCAAAAACCTGGAAGATCAGAGAGAGTCATTATAAAATCTCAGCTTTTCACAATTCTATGAAAAAATGTACAAAAAAACAACAACAATATTTTACCGCATCATAGTTCTGTTCTAAAAATTCCGACACCAGGACCTTGTGTCTTGTGAGCAGGTCCTGACAAAACAACAACGAAAAACAATATATTTAGTGTCATTTCCCATTTATCAAATAGTTTATGTATCAATTAGAGCTGCACGATTACTCATTAAAAGATCGAAATTCAATTCAATTCAATCGATGTTCAACCACTCAGTCTTGTTATTTCTCTATAATATTAAATCACAGAAGTACTGGGATAAAAGTTTATAGTTCGGATATAAAGACTCAAGTACATGGAAGAGATCAAAATAGAATAAATCACCCAGAAAGTAACTTCAAATAACGATTGTATCAATTACATAGTTACACCAGTAGATGGCGACAAGTGACTTAAAGGAGTAGTTTACTTTAAAAAAAAACTTGCTGATAATTTACTCACCCCTATGTCATCCAAGATGTCCATGTCTTTCTTTCTTCAGTCGAAAAGAAATTAAGGTTTTTGATGAAAACATTACAGGGTAATGAATAAGGGTCTTATCAAGCGTAACGACCGCTCATTTCAAAAATAAATAAAAAAGTCTACATTTTATAAGCACAAATGCTCGCCTTGCTCTGTTCTGTGATGAGCTTTCGTGACTGTCCTGTTTGAACTCGTTCTTCAAAATGAACAAATCTTTTTTCAAAGTCATGACTCAAAGGGTCCTAGATAAGACACTTATTCATCGTCTGGTGTCGTTTAAAGCCCTTTGAAGCTGCACTGAATCTCATTTGGACCTTGAACCGTTTGGTTCCCATTGAAGTCCATTATATGGAGAAAATCCTGGAATGTTTTCATCAAAAACCTTAATTTCTTTTCGACTGAAGAAAGAAAGATATGGACATCTTGGATGACATGGGGGTGAGTAAATCATCAGCAAAAGTTTTTTTTTAAAGTGAACTACTCCTTTAAAACATGTATTAGTCATTGAATCATTTAAGAGATTTGTTCAAAAAAGTGAGTACTTGAATCATTCATCCAAACCAATTTGTTTTTCAATCATTTGTTCAGATTCATTAAACATTTTAAATAGCAATTAAAATGTCAGAAGTAAATTACGTAATTTTGTTAAGTTATCTGTTCAGAATCGTGATCTGTTTGAAACAACGTCTCAATTTATCCAGAATCATGCAGCTCAAGTATAAATGAATAATGTGATATTTAATAAAACATAGCGTTCACCTTAAAGGTGGCAAATGCATCAGAAGCGATGTCAAATGTGGACATCTCCACGTAGCTGAAGAAATCTTTAAAGTGTTCAGAGTGGAGGACGATTTTGGCGAGAGGTTCATGCCGGATGCACTCGCGCAGCATAATCCCACAATTCAATGCCACCTGAGGAGTCTCATACCTGCCACGACATCACAGTAGAAACGTCACGTTCACACACACAAATTAATTCTCAACAGGGGCTGTGTTCAGGTGAATGGAGCTTGATTATTTCAGATCTACTTCATGTTGGCTGTTCTGATATTGATGCTGCATGCATCTATTTATGGCTAAAATGAATGGAGTGATGGAAGGAAAACTGCAACATTTGGAAGCCTATCCATGCAGGAAGTTTGTAAGTAACATGCTCACATGACGCATTTCAAAAATACCGATCACTTCTCACCCTTTGAGTAAGATGAAGAGGACTTCCTGATGAGAGCAGAAATATTCCACCGTTGGGCTGCGGGTGCCGATCTGCCTGCGCAGGATGTTGTTGAAGATCTGGCAAACGTCCTTTTTACCCTTTTTTTATTATTAGAATCATCAATAAAAAGAAAAGAGCAAAAAAAAAAATGTATGTTCAAACAACAATAGAGCAAAATAGATGATAGACATATGTGGATACCACAGACTGACCCCAAAAGTTTGACTGCTAGTGTGAATATAATACAATTATAATGTAACTATAAACTAGTGCTGGGCGGTATACCATTTCGTACCGAAAACCAGTGTATATTTCTGTTATGATATTAATTTTTAATATACCACCATACCGATGTATTTCATTCTCTGTGCCGCGCGACACTGTTTCAGGCGGACCCTTTAAAATGTTGCACATGTAATCATCGACTGCGAGGCGAGGCTGAGGTGCTCTGGTGTTACGTTACAGGGAAGATTGATGCTGCAGAACTATGGCGTTATTTTCCTGTCAAATATCGAGAGCACATTATTGTAGCGCGAAAGTACAATCATATAATGCGCGAGCGCGAATCTCTCTCAGATACACGTTGCTCTTGTAAGAATAGGGCTGAGTCCGAAATTGAATGCTTCCTTACTATATAGAATGCGAAAAACAGTAGGAGAGCAGAATAGTATGTCCGAAATCATAGAATTCGAAAAAAAGTATGCGAAAAGTACCAGGATGACCTACTACTTCCGGCGAGATTCTGAAGTGCGCATACGATGGACACTTTACTATCCCATGATGCCACAGGAGAGGAGTTGTTGTCGTTATATTTGAAAATGGTGGAACCCGGAGACGTTACCCGGCTGCACATAAAACGTGTTCAGTGCAATCGCGGATCTCTCCTCTTCCCCAGATAACAATTTTAGGTTATAAGAATGTTTTCATAACGTTCCCATTACGTTATAAAAACGCTATTTCTGAATGTTCAAGGAACATTCAAAGCGTCCGTTTTTTTAGACGTTGTATTAACGTTATTTCTTGGTTATAAGAACGTTATACGAACGTCATATAAACGTTGTATTTTAACGTTATTTCCTGGTTACAAGAATGTTAAGAAATAACAATTTTATTAAATGTGATGCGATCTGGGAAAAACCCGACGGATGTCGCGCTGGTACATTTTCAGTAAAGTCTAAATATAGATTGAATGTCAGTTTTTGTCAAAATTGTGTTTTTATTAAATTATTATTCTATAATATCTTGTTTATCATCTCTGAATATATCTTGGGAAAATTCCAGTCCTGGGTGAACTACAACAGCACGCAAGTTATTTATTTATTTATTTTTATCCAGCGTTATCGTGTGGTGTGATGCGGAGCACAACAGAGTTTGAAGCTGATCGTTTAAAAGATCTTGCTCACCTCTCAATCGTCCAATTTCAAAACCGTTTTCACAGGTTGAATTTTGAGTTCGTAAGCTTTCGAATGATACCTAATCTATGATGATTACTAAAATATGTGATATGAAAAAAAGGCAATAAAAAAGACGCTAGCAAGACGTGACCTGTTTTTCTCAAAATTCCGTTTCTGAAAATCATAGCGATCAGCCGACTTCCGGTAACCATAACTTTTGTTTTGTTATAGACAAACTATAAAAGAAATAAAAAAAGATTTGGAAAGGGCTTGAACTCAGCTTTAATATGGTCTCAAAGCCTGCAATGTCAAATTTCACCATGTGGTGGGTTTTCCCAGATCGCATAACAAATGCTTTGAACACCCGATCATGCATAAAAAAAAAACAAAAAAAAACGTCATAAACCGGAAAACCGGCTTGATTTCGAAGAAAAAAAAAAGTGATATAAAATTTTGGTCAAACCGCCCAGCACTAGTATAAATGTTAAGTTTTTTGTAGTGCTTTGTATTATAATGTCATTTATCGTCTTAAAACATCCTCACCTCAAAGTCGATGACCTGGAGGTTCTCCACCAGTGAGATGAGCAGGCCGCTGTTGTAGAGCTCTTGGGCCAGCTGGGCCACCGTCTCTGTGTGAGGCTCCTTATCGTTCGTGCCGTACAGGATCTCCTTCATCAGCACCAGACATTTCGACACCTCCTCTGAAGCCTGACAAACACACACAAAAATATACTGAACATATGTATGCAGACTGCAGAGCATATGGTATCAACGCCACATATTGCTCTGAACACCTAAAAGGATTCTGGGTAATTTCACATAACACAAAGAACATCATTAGCTATTTATCAGCTGCTGAAACAGCTCAGTTTGACAGTGTGGAGGCATGGTGAAGCGTATGGATTTTCCTCCAGCTGGAAGAATAACAATCAGCAGGATCCCAGCGCTTCAAACGCTTGACTTTAGCGTGAGGCTGCTGAAAAGGGCCTTAGCAGGCTGGTGAAAATGAGCAAGAGGTCTGGTAGTGGAGCGATATTCCCACCTCTGCGACATCTTTCTACTCTCAGCACCAATATGAGAGCTTCCAGGAAGAAATCCAGACTCTCGCTCATATGGGTCTCTGAAAATGGGGCTCAGAATGAGTAAATTGGGCGTCTTAATGACATTGAGATGGGTGGGCTAGTTTATCTGAACTAGCCTAATTCAACAAACCACTGCAAAAGCTCTTTTGGAAGAATAAAAGCTGTGTCTTTAAAAAGATAAGTGCAAATCTGCATGTTCACATTAGTCTGGTGCATATTACTCACAAAACTGCCGTTTCCATGTTACACTTCCCCTTTAACAGCAGATAATAAACAAAGTTGAGCAGACTTTATGCTAATATTCAAAAGCGTGGCTGAACACAGTCATAGTTATCAAAATGCATATGCTGTTCACTGCTGATCTAGTGCACTGATTTAAAACTCTTATTTGCCTGAGGACAAGCCCGTCTCTGAAAAAACAAATGAAAAATGCAAAAGCACAATGGAAAAATATCTGCAGTGGCAAGCAGCCTGATTTAGAGGATATAACCAATGATGTTATGGTTGAAAACAGGTATGATGTGTCTGAGGTTAAAGCTGTAGAGACCTAGGAAAACTTCAGTATCATCACTCAATAGTCAAGTTCATTATGCAATCATATGAGAGATCTGGAACAAGTGGGGTAGATAATGACATGGAATTAAATCCTGGGAAAAGAGTGGAAAAATAAGGGAGAGAAGAATTCTGACCGGTGGACCACCTAAACACAGAGTGGCAAATTCATTAAACCTTACAGTGACTTTTGTGCCAAGTAGGAGTAGTTCACTTTTAAAAAAACTTTTGCTGATAATTTACTCACCCCCATGTCATCCAAGATGTCCATGTCTTTCTTTCTTCAGTTGAAAAGAAATTAAGGTTTTTGATGAAAACATTCCAGGATTTTTCTCAAGTCATTTCGTTCATTCAATGAACGAATGAAATGAACTAAATGACTTGAAAAAAAGATTCGTTCATTTTGATGAACGAGTTCGAACAGGAGAGTCAGGAACGCATTACAAAACAGAGCAAAGCGTCCATTTGAGCTTATAATTTTTTTTTAAATCATATATTATATATATACGTATATATATATATATACAATTTTTTTTTTTAAATGAGCGATCGTTTCACTTCATAAGACCCTTATTCATCGTCTGGAATCGTTTAAAGCCCTTTGAACAGTTTGTACTGAAACTGTATTTTGGACCTTGAACCGTTTGGTTCCCATTGAAGTCCATTATAAGGAGAAAATCCTGGAATGTTTTCATCAAAAACCTTAATTTCTTTTCAAATGAAGAAAGAAAGACATGGACATCGTGGGTGACATGGGGGTGAGTAAATTATCAGCAAAAGTTTTTTTAAAAAGTGAACTACTCCTTTAAACAGGCACTAGATGGGACATTCTTTTTAGGATCAGGAGTGATGCTGTGCAGTCCCAGTAAAGTATGCCACATTGCAGCGATCCGTTGATTTGTGTTCATGAGTAACATTTTATCATTGACTACTATTTTGAAGAGTTGTGTAACGAACGTAATGTGTGGAGAACAAAAGTGAAAGAGTAAACAAGATGGATGAATTTTGTTACTCCCGTCTCGGTAACACTTTATTTCAGACTAACATGACACCTGATAGACACCAGCTTGGACGATGCTCCTCACCAACAGTGCTCAGCGCTTCTTCTTTTTCGCCATGTCTGCACTGTTACCCGATATAATGCCTATAGTCAGGTGATAAAAACCCCCAGAAACTGCCGGAAAAAGCTGTACAATGACTATACTACAAACTCGTACCTTCTCTGTCTTCTTGTCCTGTTTGACCAGGATGGAGAGGTTGTCCTTAAGGGTCTTCACAATTTCTGTGGGGTTCTTGTGAGATTTACCAAATAGCGGCATGGTAGCGGCCGTGGACTTCTAGCTGTAGAACAGGAAAAATAAAAAAAGTCAATGGCTTTGATGGCCCTCTTCAATTCTGACAACAAAACACTGAGACAGAAGACAAAGTCTAGCAAAAGGAGATAAAGGAGATAAAAGCCTGAAATATTTAAACGGGAAATTTGACAATTATCAAAACCAGCACACATACATACTGTTCTTGACTGAATGTATGTTTCTCATGATCCTCAACAATCTTGGGATCTAATGTTTGTTGAAATGACACAAGTCCCGAAAAAAATGCCACTTGAAAAAATAAAAATGATATACATTAAACTTTTGATGACTTGTATGAGTATGTTCCTCCTAGTAGTGCAAATGTTCCATTAAAGCCAGTGTTATTTTAGTATTATTTATATATTATTATTGCAAATAGTATATTTTATATTTATACTATTTAGATATTTTAATTATAGTTTAAGTTGTCATTTTGTAAAACTTTTTTTTTTTAAATACTTTTTTTGGAACATATTTATTTGGTTTTAGAGCAAGATATCAGAACAACAGACAATTTAGTCCGAAGAACAGATCTTTCCATTAAAGCTGGAAGTTTTTCATCTAATATTTACATTTTCTTTTTTAATCTTTTTTTTATTACATTTCTTAAATTCTTAACACCGATTTAAAAGCATTTACATGTCACTAAAATCAAAATAATTAAGAAAAGTTATAGGGCTGTCAAACGATTAATCGCGATTAATCACATCCAAAATAAAAGTTTGTGTTTACATAATATATGTGGGGGCACTGTGTATAATTATTTTGTGTGTGTATATATATATATATATATATATATATATATATATATATATAAAAAATACACACATGCATGTATATTTAAGAAAAAAATATTATTTATGTATAAAATATTGATATTTATATATAATATTAATTATATATAAATCTATATAAAGTATATACATGAAAATATTTCAAATATATACAAGCATGTGTGTTTATATATATATATATATATATATATATATAAAATAATTAAACACAGTGCACCCATATATTATGTAAAGAAAAACTTTTATTTTGGATGCGATTAATCGTGATTAATTGCGATTAATCGTTTGACTTCCCTAAACCGTTATGATCTGAAACTCCACTTCAGTCTGTCAGTAAGTAGCTTCAATTATCATGTAAATTAAAGACAAATACACCCTTCATTGTTCCAGCCTTGAACAAACATGTACTTTAAACTAAACTAAATGATTACTATTAATTCGATTCAATGAATCTGTTCACAGCGGAAACAAACGCATTCGACAGGGTTGACAGCAGAATGTGATGTGAGAGGAACAATTATAATGAGGGGAATATTCACTGTTTTTCCGAGAGAACTAAGTGAAACTTGTGACTGGTAATCCTGTGATCTAAGAACCTAAGGTGTGTGTGTGTGTGGGAGAGAGAGAGAGAGAGAGAGAGAGAGAGTCCAAGAGTTAAAAACTTCCTGTTCCTTCACCTGTCAGCAGCTGATCTTTGAACAGATTCTCTTTATATTACCGCTGCGTTCATTCAATATACATCTTACAATATTAACACCCGACCTTATGACAGATTAATGATTACATAAAGTACATATAGTTTGATAGTCCCTCCTTTAGAGGATTCTTTAAAGAAAATATTCAATCGTTTTTTGAATACCGATCATACTAGCACACTCCACAATCTAGGTGTGGGAATAACTTGCAATAATTCACTATGTAAACACTGAAAGCAATAAAACCAACACCTGATTCACGTCAGTAATGAAGTCATAAGTCGTACTCAATCTCCAGAAACACATACCACCCTCATCTTCCCGCGTTTACTATCACAATACCACCTTAACCATCAAAAGGCCCATTGCAGAGGAATGTCACATGACCACATTTATCTAACAGTGAGTGAACAGGTCCTCTGTTTGCTGTGTGACAGTTTTAGGAATTTGATAGTCCTCGGCAAAGAAAAAAGTAAGCGCTCCTTTGTTTACTATCTGTAAATACCACCTTAAACACCCTAGCGCCACAACATTAGAAAATAAAACATGAAATGGAAGGATTTAGTCTGAAGCACTGGACCTAGCCTAGATAAATGAGAGATGAGAAACCAGTTTGAATTACTACCAAGGAATTGAGCACCAAACAACAACAGAATCCCTAAATATATATATATATATATATATATATATATATATATATATTTATATGCTGAATAAGCTTTTTGTGACCAAAAACTGAAAATTGTGCTTACAGATTCATTTATATTACCGAAAAATATTTGGAAACAGGGTTGAGCTTTAACACTAAAGTCAAGATTTAAGAAAAAAACATATAGCATTACTTCCCGATATTATGAAGAAAATACTCAAATGATGTCACTCCTTGGGTGTGACAATTTTAGGGAATGTGTCACTTTAGAAAAGAAATTTAAAAGAAATCATAATAAATAGATAAAAACATTATGCTGTATCAGGGTTGTTTAAAATAGGTGGGACACAGCTAAACATGTAGGTCATTAAAATTATTAGTTTTTAATATATAACAGTTATATTAAAAAATAATAAAATTAATTTACAATGAGTTGTATTCAACATTTGTATCAATAAATTATGTCGTTCATTTTGACATTGTTGTAATAGTTCTCCAAAATAAAATATACATTATCATTGGACTGCACATAACATAAAAAAATAAATAAAAAATAATACAAAAACAACGCTAAATGTGTGCCATTTCACCGTCAGGCGTCAAATTTGAGTGACAGAATTTCCATCAGGACTGTAGGGGAGCATCTGACAGATTTGATACTGGTGTCGTGCTAAAATGCATGTTGAAGTGAGTGAGCAGGCCCTCCAGTGCATGATCTGCCTGTGTGAGAAGGCCTTGCAGTGGTGTGATCTGTTGTTTCAGGCCTGTTCACCCAATTCAACACAAACAGCAGCAGAATTACAGCGTGACACTGAGCGAGCCACTCGTTACAATGCAACACATTGCGAATATAACGTTACAGTCGAACAGAACGACAGACGGTCACAGTAACAATGAAGCAGACCAGGCGCTCGAGCTCAAACACTCACACACACACTCAGTTTGTCAACCATGTTACCAAAAACAAGCCCGACATGCGGAAAATTGGGCGTACGTTTAGCTTATTCTCTTGCGACACCAAAATAAAGGCACACCGCAGTAGCCTGAGAGCTTATGTTGGTGTTCGACGTTATATGATATGTAGCCATTATTTCGATATCGCGTTTGTAATGTTGAATACTTACAGTGCTGTGATGTAATTGTGTCTTCTGCGGCTGCTGTGGTTCCTGTGTGTGTTCGCGAGCAGCCGTCCTGATCACGCCAGCAGCAGCAGCAGACTGTGTGTGTGTGAGAGAGAGAGCGCGCACGCGCTGGGCTAAACGTCAGAGGAAAGTGTGTATTAGCGAATTAAACACTGACTGAGACTCAAATGCGTATATCTGCAGAAGACATGATGGGTTTGTAACACAAACTCCCTGTCTCGGTGCCTTTCCGCGGTTGAAAAATGATCTGGGATCGGTTCTGTGACCGCCAGTGGCAGTTTTGCCTGTGACGTATGAGCTGATCTCAGATCAGAATGCTGAAAGCCGTCCTCCCGCACTGAGGCGAGGCGTCGTGTTACCCGGATGTGGATGTGTTCAGACTGTATTATGAAGAGATATACTGACTAAAATAAGTGCATGACTCATGATTTTGAATCACGACGTTTTATACTAGTATCGCGTCATAAACCTGCGTGAACTATTGATCGACACTGTCATAGCCAAAGTCTGCGTGTGCACAGTGTGTTACTTAAGCAGAAACTCTGAGTCACTTTGGCTGGTTCATAAAAATCTGTGCAATTCATAAAGGTTAAATTGAAACTAAATCTATTTTTTGAGGGAAAATGTTATACTAACAATGTGGGTTTCAAATACTCTTGGATAAGATTAATTTTCCTCAGATTTTAGTAATATTTCCTATGTGCAAATGTTTTTTCTTGGAGTGTTTAACTTTAGGTTTTCTTAAAATTTAGATTTAAAAAAATTCTAAAATAGACTTAAATGGCAAGTTTTGGCACTATTATTTTACTTAGAGGATTAGGCTATTCACAGAAAAAATGAAAATTATGTCATCATTTACTCACACTCATGTTGTTTTTGACCTGAATGAGTTTCTTTCTCCTGGTGTACGCAAAAGAAATCTGGTTACAAACATTCTTCAGAATATTTTATTTTGTGTTCAGCAGAAGAAATTTTCATTTTTGGCTGAACTCTCTATTAATATTTATAAATCAAATTTAATTGAAAATGAAATTCTAGCATAAAAGTTCCCACCATTGTCTTTCATTATCAGAAACCAGATTTTCATGTTTTTCAAAATTCTGTTAAATGATTATTATTAAGAGAAATTGTTTAATTTTATAGTCTTAACATTAGCTGTTATTATTTCTAAATCCAGTTTTATAAATAAAATTATATCACTAAAAGGATAACCATTCATCTTTTATTATGAAACAGATTTAAAATGTTGCTACAGTGTAAAACAAAGTCGCTGTTTTGAAACTAATTTCCACTTAAATTACATTAAACTACATTAAACTACTTACATTATTAGTAGAATCTTGTATAACATTAAAGTTGACAATTGCTTAACTTGTTTTGAGTTAAAGCAATGCAAAAATCTATTTACTTCTATTTAATCACGTATTTTAAGCGTAAATTAAGGTGGAAAATATTTGATGGTCTTACTATTTAAAATCAAGTTTTAAAAAGAAAATTCTTTATAAAATTCATTTTTTAATAAATTCTGATGGTATTTCTATTATCAAGAGAAATGTTTATTTCAGTCTTGATATTAGCTCTTAATATTTATAAATCAAGTTACAATCTCAAAAGTTTCAGCATTCACTGTCATGAATTAAAAAGATCTAACAATAATAAATCGTTAAGTAACATTTATTTGCAAAATTATAAAATTATTTGTGCACAATGAAAACGCTGATGCATCTCAGATCGACTTCATATATACACTCAATATTGCCTTGACAAATCCAAGCCAACAGAAGAGGACAGAATGTTTCAATGAAGTTTATTTCTGCCTAAGCACTTTAAATTCATTCATCTCATACAACCTCTTAGATACATATTTACACATGTACATCGATACGAGCCTAATAGAGGAAAATATTTTATGTCAAATGAGAACATGATAAAACTAGCATGAGATAAAACTAACATGCAGCAATGTGCCACATAAAATTGAAATAGATATTAACAATGATCTCTGTATTGCTGAACACGTTAAAACAAAGACAGTGTGTACAGTTCTGGGCGGAAACGATGTGGGATTCATCCGTGATTGAATCAGCCGTCAGGATTATAGATGAACTTTGACAAGTTAAGTAATACTTTTTGACCTTTAAAAACAAGACTGTAAAAAATAATGCGGTAAAAAACGGTAAACTACTGGCAGCTGTGGTTGCCAGCATCATACCGTACAAATACGGTGTGTTACTGTTTTTGAAATTAACAGCTAACAATAATTAACCGTATTACAATTGAACAGCTATATTCTCTAACACAAAAACAGTAACACACCTTATAGTTACAGTATGCTCCCAGTAGTTTACCGAGTACTATTTTTTTACAGCGAACTTGAGTGACACGCCAATTATCACGTTCCAGACTACATTTTGAACCAATCAAATTAAAACAACATGTGGTGACGTAAAAATAAAACGTAAATACAGTTGATATGTTGTTACTGGAAAATTGTAGAACAGTAAAGTGACATACAAGAAAATACAATTCATTGACACACAACAATAGTGGTCATAATATACAATATGTATATATATATATATACTGTTTTAAAGAAAAACATGAGATAAAAGTTAATATCTGTACAAATCTTTTACAGGAAATAATTTAAACTATACAGCCGTTTTAGATTAACACATACAGTGAACTGGACTTTTCACCAGGCATAACCTCCAGAATCTTTATCGTATAAAACAACGTTTCATTGTCTTGCTGCTACAGCAAATCAGACACTGACATTCTCAAAGCAAGATCAATAAAACCAGTGGAAGCTCATGTGAGAGTCCTTGTTATGGATATTTAAAGACTTTTAGACCGCAGGCTACTCGACCAAAACCCCTTTTTCTCTTTGAGGAAAGTCATGCAGATGCGAAACGAACAGCATCACACGATAAGTAAATGAGAATGTGAATGGGAACAGTAGACATTTCTCTCTCTCTTATGAAGGAGAGACGGATGAGAAAGGGTGACGCTCTATATAAAGTATCCTGAATAGGCGAGGTCGATTCCTTTCTCGGTTGAGGAGGTTAGATACAGTACAAAGCCTCGAGGAGCTTCAGTAGAAAGTGCACTGTGTAGGAGCTGCCACAAGACGCCGGAGCAGCGCGCTTCAGGTTTTGATGTCAGAGAAGCTCGTGTAGGTTTCGCTGCAGCTGGACGACGTGCTGAGGTTTCCAGACCCACTGCCTTCTGTGGGGAAAACATGCACACATTAGCTAAATTCAGAAAATCTGACGGGGATTTATTGTGTGGTGGATGGAAAGCAGGGAAAGGAAGCTGCGTTACCTGAGCTGGAGAGAGATTGAGAAGATTTGGATTGTCTGATGAGAGTGAGCAAGTTTGCAGCAGGGACCCAGCCCTCCTTATTGGTCCGCAGATTACGCACAAACCTAAAAAAAACCCCCAAAATAATCAGAAATCAATATCACGTCATACTCTGCTGTTAGCGATTCTAATTTGGTCATCTTTAGAAACATCAAAACGAGTCCAAATAATAATCCATCACTCAAAATGCCAAAATGGAACTAGATTATTTTAAATATGTGGGCACAAAAACAGTCCTGAGGTAATCATACCCGTCATCACTCCTGTTTTTCCCGAGTTTCTCACGTTTTTTAAGCCCTATCTCCCGGACCCTTCCCGCTTTGTTATTTCTCCTGGGAAACTCACGTAATTCGCATGGCCCAAACTCCTTTATGAATAATCGGACCATGTTGACCAGTTGCCAGATCTTGTATTAAATGCATTATATCAGTGTTGTAGTACTCGAGACTCGGACTCGTCTCGGACTCGAGACCATATTTTAATGGTCTTGGTCTTGTCATGGACTCGTGTCCATTTGGACTCGGAATTGACTCGTACTCGAACATTTTTTTTTAGGACTCGGAATTATTCCCGAGTCCACTCGAGTTCAATTAAAAATATTTTTCATGATTATTAATGTATGTTAATAAAATATTTCTTTAAATTGATTGACACGCCCAGTGATTGGTGATTTTCTAGTGCGAAATTGCGCATGACAAATTGTAATAAAATTACTTTTAACACCACCTACTATGTGGCCTTTTTACCCTAAACTGATCATATTTTTTAAACTCTAAGTAAATTCAGTAAAATAATAAAAAAAGGATTTCTCTAAGTAAATAAAAGTAAATTAGGTAATCAACCCTCACTGGTCTCGGTCTCGACTCGGACTCGACCGTCTCTGGTCTCGGACTCGACTCGGACTCGACCGTCTCTGGTCTCGGACTCGACTCTCTATGGACTCGGTCTTGACTCGGACTCGACTCTCTCTGGTCTCGGTGTCGACTCGGACTCGAGTGAGGTGGTCTCGACTACAACACTGCATTATATTTACACAATCCACAGACCATATACAATTTCAACCCTTTTGTCATCTCAACCTGGCAACCTATACCCCATTTGCACAGTCGCAGAAAGCTCAACCCGAAAACGAGCAACACCTAATATTTTACAATATTCTATTAAGCCTATAAAAATTAGGAGCATGTTACGATGTGCATTATTAACTGCTTTACTTATACATATTGTGCATTTATAGCAGTGCTTCTCAACCGGAGCCCACTAGGGGGCCTCTGCAAACTTTCAAGGGTGCTGCAGGATGTCTTAAAAGTATTTGAATTAATATATTATTTTTAGTATATGAAAATAATACAAGTATGTAACCTAAATACAATGCTAAAAGCAAAAAATTAAATGAAATCTTTTTATTTTCCCTTAATTATTGTTTGTACTGAAGAACATACAGCTCTGGAATACAGAACGTAACATCTTGAATCATGGTTAATTCATTCAGTGTGTTAAAATAATTAACCACGTTAATATATCAATAAAATGTTTGAAAACAAGCAGGTTTGTCAAAATACGAGAATTATCTAGTAAATATTGTGTTACGACTTTTTATCTCAGAATTGCGTGATTATAAAGTCAGAATTAAACTCGCAATTCTGACTTTATAACGCAATAGCAACTTTATATCACGCAATTTTGAGAAATAAAGTCAGAATTGCGAGATGTAAACTCGCAATTGTGAGATAAAAAAAAGACACAATTATCTTTTAAAATGTTTTATTCAGTGGCGGAAACAAGCTTCCATAAACATTTGATGAAAAAAAATCAATGTCAATTTCAAATTTCCGTTTAGTTTAAGTTGAAGCACAAAACTGAAATAAAAATAAATTAAACCTAATAAGTAATATATAAATAAAAAAATTAAACTATAATACAAATTAAACTAAATTTTAAATTAAAAACAAAAGCTAACCTAAAGGTGCAGTGTGTGAGTTTTAGCGGCATCTAGTGGTGAGGTTACGAATCGCAACCAACAAAAGTTACGACGTCGTCGTCTGAGACAGCAGGGAGCAGCTAGTTAAGCAATGAGGTTTCTTTACAAAGATAAATTAAGAAATGATGTTTACTTTATTAAATAGTAAAACGATGTTATTGCGAATATTATTGTTACTTGTTCATCATTGTGTCAGTGTTTTATTCGCTGACTTTAGCTAGCTTCTTTGCACGAAGAACAACATAGTGACGAAACGTGCTCTAGTAGTTTGTCCGTTTAGGGCCACCGTAGAAACATGTCGGCATTTTAGTACAGTAAGGGGACCCATGGTGTATGCTGATAGAAATCTCTTATTCCAAGGCAATAAAACATAACGGTTCATTATGTAAGGTTTTATACGCCACTAAAAACATAGTTATGTATATAATATTGCATTTCTTGCATTAAATATTACACAATGCACCTTTAAAATGCTATATTAGTTAGATAAACCTACAACGGCAATAATTCTTTAGATTTGGAATTTATTTCAATTGGTTGATTCAACAGAATAAAAGATCCATTGAATATTGTTGATATAACGATTAACGTATGGGTCATAACGTGAAACATGAGGATGAGTAAATGATGACCATGATCCTGAATGCGTGAATCTTACCAGCGTCCGTCGTCTCCCTCTCTCACCAGCTCCACCGTGTCCCCGCTCTTCACCGTCAGCTCCTGAGGTCCGCTTTTCTCGTGGTCAGCTACTACCACGTACCTGCCGGGAGACTAATGCAACAAACAAACACGACACCATCAGCGCTCAAACAAACATAGCAGGACACTAGGAATCATGCAGCAAAGAGTTCCTCCAGAGACTCACCAGCTTCTTCCCTCCCTCATCCTCAGGGTCAGAGTTCATGGGGTCTTCGGCGCTCGAGTAACCGTCGTTCTCCTCGGACGCATCCATGGACAGCGACACCTTGGTGAAGCCTTGTGGAAGAGAGGACGGGTGAAACCAATGTGACATATGGATCACATTAAAATGAGTAGTTCACTTTTTAAAAAAAAAACTTTTGCTGATAATTTACTCACCCCCATGTCATCCAAGATGTCCATGTCTTTCTTTCTTCAGTCAAAAAGAAATTAAGGTTTTTGATGAAAACATTCCAGGATTTTTCTCCATATAATGGACTTCAATGGGAACCAAACGGTTCAAGGCCCAAAAGACAGTTTCAGTGCAAACTGTTCAAAGGGCTTTAAACGATTCCAGACGATGAATAAGGGTCTCATCAAGCAAACGATCGCTCATTAAAAAAACAAAAAACAAAGCTTAAGTTTTATAAGCTCAAATGGTCGCCTTGCTCTGTTCTGTGATGTACGTTCGTGACTCTCCTGTTCGAACTCGTTCATCAAAATGAACAAATCTTTTTTCGTGTCATTTGGTTCATTCAACGAACGAAATGAACGAGTTGACTCGGGAAAAGATTCGTTCATTTTAATGAACGAGTTTGAATAGGAGAGTCACGAATGCGCATCACACCCTGACCCTATCAAAGCAAGGTGACCATTTGAGCTTAAAACTTAAACTTTGTTTAAAAGGGAGCGATTGTTTCGCTTGATAAGACCCTTATTCATCGTCTGGAATCATTTAAAGTCCTTTGAACAGTTTGCATTTTGCACTGAAACTGTCTTTTGGACCTTGAACCGTTTGGTTCCCATTGAAGTCCATTATATGGAGAAAAATCCTGGAATGTTTAAATCAAAAACCTTAATTTCTTTTCGACTGAAGAATGACATGGATATCTTGGATGACATGGGGGTGAGTAAGTTATCAGCAAAGGCATTTTTTAAAGTGAACTACTCCTTTAAGACATCGAAAGAGGGATAAATGGTGCTCCACATAGATGGTGTGTGGAAGATGAAGAAGATGAGACTGGCTCGGTTTCAAAACGTAGTTAGCTCGCCTCGAAGGGTCCTAGATAAGACCCTTATTCATCGTCTGGTGTCGTTTAAAGCCCTTTGAAGCTGCACTGAAACTGTCTTTTGGACCTTGAACCGTTTGGTTCCCAATGAAGTCCATTATATGGAGAAAATCCTGAAATGTTTTCATCAAAAACCTTAATTTCTTTTTGACTGAAGAAAGAAAGACATGGATGACATGGGGCTGATTAAATTATCAGCGAAAGTGAAAAAAATATATAAGTGAAAAAAAAGTGCATGTGATGCCGTTCTGAAACGGAGCCAGAGCCTCTTTATCTCATAATCCATTTAAAAAGAGGAACAGGTCCAGGCACTGAGCTAGCAGCTGTTTGTGTTTTATGTTCAGATTATGACTGTGAAGGCGGCATATGACACATTCGCAAATCATTCAAAACATGTTTATGGAGAGATGCATAAACATTTTACATCTGAATCAGTGGATAATCGTGGAGCCCGGAAGAGTGTTTGGTAGAAACGGATCTGTGGTTTCAGAATTGTAAAAGTGAATCCAGAACTAGCACCGCAAACCAGCAGACAGGAACCCAAACCAGACACTCATGCAGCGTTAGACTCGAGTGTTTCCACACCAAGGGAAGTGCACGCCGATTTTCTTAATCTTTTGGCTTATAAAATGTACTATTTTAAAGGATTCCAGTAAATCGACAGTAAACACACAGTATTTAAAAGGAATAGTTCAACCAGAAATGAAAATTTGGTCATCATTTACTCACCCTCATGTCGCTCCAAACCTGTTTGGCTTTTTGTTTTGTGGAATACACAAAGGTGGCCAAAAGTATAAATATAGGCAATATGTCAAAATCTTACGAAATCATTTGACAGCTTTGTCTGAAGAACAAATCGAAAACTACTTATTCATGAGAGAAATACTGTAGTTAGTCTAATTTGTGAATGAATCATTCTTTTAATTCTTTTCAGTGAAGTAACTGATTTGGTTCACAAACCAGTGAACGATTCATTGAAATGATTCATTCAACCAGAAATGATTCATTCGTGAATCAGACTGAACTGGTTCTCACTGAATCAAAGAATCAACCGAATCATTCAATGTAAATGCAAGGAAAACATCAACCGGTAAATTGTGAAACGATTCTTCTTTTTGTGTTCCACAGAAGCCGTACAGGTTTGAAATGACTAGTGTAAGTAAATAATGATGATGATTCAATTTCAGTGGATTCATATGTTTAAAAGCGAGTAGGGTAAATAGAAAGAGATTATCTGATCATTTTTCTCTCTCCTGTTATACAGTATGAACTGGGCTGGATTCACATTCTCCCACGGTAAAGAGCATTTTAGATTTACAATAGTAATTTATTGAGCAGTTATATAAGAGATGCCATTTAGCACTGTGATTTATCCTGCAAACCACCAATTACAGTGCAATAATATCATACCCTGTGGTTAGTGTTTGCCAGTCTGTTGTGAGAGAGCAATAAAGACGATAAAGTTCATTCCCACACCAGGCACATCTAGTTACCTCTCCTTTTAGTCTGCAACAGACTAGAAGTGCTCATCCACCTCACTCGGGTAAGAGAGATGTGTGGACCTGCGTCTAAGGGAGAGGCAGCCGATGAGATTTCAAAGGTTTCCCGAACACCACAGATGGCTTTTGTTGGTGGGGTATGCAGAACTAAAGTCAGTTTGTTTGGATTGTGAATGCCTGACACCTAATATAGAAGCGTTTTAGTTTATTACAACTTCAGGCTGATGTATGAAAGATGGAAACCACATAATATGATAAAACAAAGGCTTGGGAGCACAGGACACTGGTCATGGCTGATGTTGGAGGAGGGAATGCTGGGAGTTTTTATGGGACAGTGTACCTCTGAAGCCAAACGGTGTAGGATCACTCTTAATCTCATGTCTTTTAGTTTTGTGATCAGGACTAGGGGGGGATGATCCTGGCAGCCAAAGCAAGGAGCGAGAAAGGAGAAAGAAAAGGATAAGAGGACAAATTTTCAGGAAAGAAGAAAGAGAAAGCCTATAACAGGGTTAAAGGAACGATTCTTAAATATTATGAAGACAGATTTGGCTGTTCTACAGGGTGAGAGCCTCTAAAGTAGCATGCACACTAAAGTCTTACACTGTGCCCTAACAATTTGCGGTGTGACAAAACAACATCTGAAGATTAAAGATGCTTTTTTTTCCCCCAGTTTTGAGCTGGTTAGCTCTGTTATAGTGAAGCCAGGAAAATGTTATCGGTTCAAAATCCCATAAAATAAAATAAACATAGCATTTTCAGTTTGGACTGCATAATACGTACTGTTTGTGGACAAATTCTTATAAATAAATTAAAACATTTAAAATCGCAGAGAATGTTCAGTTTAGGTGTGGACAAATTCTTATGAATAAATAAAAAAAATAAATAAAAAATAAAAAAAAATAAAATAAAAAAAAAAATCGCAAAAACTTTTTAGTTTAGGTGTGGACAAATTCTTATGAATAAATTAAAAAATTTAAAATCGCAAAGAATTTTCAGTTTAGGTGTGGACAAATTTTTATGAATAAATTAAAAAATGTAGAAATCGCAAAAAAATTCCAGTTTAGGTGTGGACAAATTTTTATAGATAAATTTAAAAATGTAAAAATCACAACAAATTTTCAGTTTAGGTGTGGACAAATTAAAAATAAATTAAAATATTTAAAATCGCAAAGAATTTTCAGTTTAGGTGTGGACAAATTTTTATAAATAAATAAAAAAATGTAAAAATCGCAAATAATTTTCAGTTTAGGTGTGGACAAATTCTTATAAATAAATAAAAAAAAAAAAAAAAAAAAAAAAAAAAAATCGCAAAGAATTTTCAGTTTAGGTGTGGACGAATTCTTATGAATAAATTAAAAAATTTAAATCGCAAGGAATTTTTAGTTTAGGTGTGGACAAATCCTTTCACACATGGTTGAAACCAGGGAATGAAAAAAAAAAATACAATTCGGTTTAGTATTATTTTTACTGGAAATAAGGTTGTATCATGCCTAGGGTAGGGTTTAGGCCCTACCAGTGAACTCAAGGAAATGTAACTGGTCAAAAAAAAAAATAGTATTAATAATAATAAAATAAAGTCAAATTTGATTATTTTTAGGAACAAGAATTTGTCCACAACAAAAATTTGTATCACACCTGGTTTATTCCCGAACAGTGAACCCAGGGAAATGTAACTGGTCCAAAAAAAAAAAAGAAAAAAAAGAAAGAAAGAAAGAAATAAAATAAATTGGTTTTGGTGTGGACAAATAATATTTCATGGAAACAAGTTGTGTCACAGCTGGTTAAGGCACAGTAAAGAGCATTTAAGTAATGATAGCTCTAAATTCTAATGTTACCAAGCTTGAACTCTGACGTTAAACTGCTGCTAATCTAGACTCTGGTCTCTAGTGTATCCTGAGACTGTAGTGTACCTGGAGGGCAGAGAGTGATGGCCATTGGAAGTGAGAGGCTTTTGCCACCAGAGGCTGCTATAAACTCTGCAGTGAGGTTCAAGTCAAAGCTTAGTACTTATTCCAGGTTCAATATTTCACATTTATCCAACATCACTAAACTATTTGTTTTCAAATGTATCATAAATAACGTTTAATGACATTATTAACTAAGAAGTTTCTGCTAAACATGCTTTTGTCATAATGATTTTCAGAAATGTTTTATCAATATGCAGTGACCCTGTTGTAAATGTATTGCCCATGACCGTGTAAAGTTGTGAGCCCTCCTGCTGTACCTTTTTGGCTCTTGAGGTTACTGAAGCCCTGCAGTGTAAAGCGTTTTTTAGCCACTGCAGCTCTCTCAGAGTTGGGACTGGTGACAGTCTCGTCTATTCTCCACAGAGACAGAGAGAAAGAAAGAGGAGGGGGAAATAATCAAGGCCGTTACAGGTTTAGTCAGAAAATTTAAAAACTAGGAAACAAAGAAAACACCAGGGGTCACAAAGAAACTGATCACAGAAATTCACAGTCTAAGCAGCAAGAGGAAAGACAGCAGCATGAATTGTGGGATAGATTTAGGGAAACGTCAGTCTGGGGTTAGTTTCATGGATTCATTGACTGACTGATTTTAAATATGTCTTGTGTAATATCTGAAAAAACGACCTTTGAAAATGCTTACACACAGACGCGGTGTCCGAAATCGAATACTTCCCTACTGTATTGTATGTGAAAAACGATCCGCCAAAAAGTAGTATTTCCGAATGCATAATATTAAAAAAAACAGTAAGTGAAAAGTCCACAGATGACTACTGTACTACTTCCGCTAAGATTCATGAAGTGTGCATTCAATGGACACATTACTATCCCGTAAGGGATATACACTCACCTAAAGGATTATTAGGAACACCTGTTCACTTTCTCATTATTGCATTTATCAGTCCCTCCAGGATTTCACGATTTTTTTTTGTGATTTTTGCGATCAAAATGACTGATTTTGTGGTGGTAATTTCCAAAAATTTGTGAAAAAATTTGCGATTTATATATAACATATACCATAATAGTATTCAGTCCTTCCAGAAAACCGCAGTTTTTTTTTTTTTTTTTTTTTTTTGCGGGCAAAAATTTATTACGTGGCCCGTTTTCTTTAAAAATGCGATGGAATATGTGGGATATTTATGCAATTTCATGCGATGAAATTGCAGGAATTTGCACAAATTGAGGGAACTTGCAAAAATTGCGGTTTGATGAAAAAGAGAAAAAAAGTGATTCCCCCCCTGTTCTCACTAGGCTATTGTAAGAGTCATTTCTTATTACTTCCTTTGATAAGCAAGCATACTACATCATAGAAAGTGCTGGGAATATTTAATTTCTCATCTTGTTTAATTTCAGACTGTAATGAGTGTAAATAAGGTGTGGCCCCTTTAAGAGCTGCACGCTCCCTGCAGTGATACGTGCGCCTCAAACACCCCATGTGTGCGGGTAATTTCTGTTTGATGCTACTTCTTTTATCTTATGTTGTTTATTAAGTAACGATGTGACGGTAGAACGTGTGACAGACAGTTATACGAGTTTGATTTGTGAGATGTCAATCGCCTCCGTGAGTCTGTCTGGCGTCGCGTAATTGCGTCACTTCCTAACGTTCCCATGGAAACAGGGGGAAATGGCTGCTCTTGTGTGAAGCAAACACAACATTTTTCAACTTTCTGCTAAGATACATGTGACTTTTTTTGCAACGAAAATGCGAGGATTATGAAATTATGCAAACCCCGCATATTTTGCACGGAAATCGGCAATTTATGCGGCGAAAGTGCGGCGTATTTGAAAAAATGCGGCCCCCGCATAAATATGCGGACTTTGGCTGATTTTGCATTGAATTCAGCGATCGCATAATCGCGTTTTTCTGGAGGGACTGATTTATCTAATCAACCAATCACATGGCAGTTGCTTCAATGTTTTTAGGGGTGTGGTCCTGGTCAAGACAATCTCCTGAACTCCAAACTGAATGTCAGAATGGGAAAGAAAGGTGATTTAAGCAATTTTGAGGTTAAAAACAGTATAAGTATGGTGTTTCTAATAATCCTTTAGGTGAGTGTATAACGGTAAGTGAAATGACGCGACTGACACCGGTAGGTCACGTGACGGTAACAACATGGCGGATGTAGACCCATATTCATAATATACAGAGCATACTTTAATGGTCACAGAGTAAATTCAAATCTAGTAACAGACAGTACGCGATTTCGATTTTCTTGTTTATGTTGTGCATGTTGAGAAGGGCTGACTGACCTTTGACCTTGTCGTTATTTTTGAGTAAGGCAGGATTACTGGGATCTGCTGCTGTGGGCTCAGGTTTCTTGTCTTCTCCTTTCTTGAGGCTCTTTGGGTTGGTCTTGAAGGGGCTCAGGGTTAGACTGCTGCTGGTGGGAGTTAGCTGATCTGAGCTCTTCTGCTGCCTCGCCTCTGAAACACAACATCACAACAGTATTAGACGACTACAGACATAACGTGATGGTTACGTGAAGTGTGTCATTTCTATATACTCTACCGTTTAAAATGTTGGGGTCGGTATGATGTTGGTAATGTTCTCTTATGCTCACCAAAGCTGCATTTATTTGATCAAAAATACAGTAAAATTGTGAAATATTACAATTTAAAATAATCGGTTTCTATGTGAATATATTTGAAAGTCTAATTTATTCCTGTGATGCAAAGCTGAATTTTCAGCATCATTACTCCAGACTTCAGTGTCACATGATCCTTAAGAAATCTGATTTGCTGCTCAAGAAACATTTCTTATAATTATTTGTATGTTGAAATTCTAACAATTGTGCCGCTTAATATTTTTCAGGATTTGTTGATGAATAGAGGGTTTACTTGGAATAGAAATTTTGGTAACATTATAATTGTCACTTACAGTAGTTCACTTTAAAAAAAAAAAAAAAAAAAAAAAAACTCACCCCCATGTCATCCAAGATGTCCATGTCTTTCTTTCTTCAGTCGAAAAGAAATTAAGGTTTTTGATGAAAACATTCCAGGATTTTTCTCCATATAATGGACTTCAATGGGAACCAAACGGTTCAAGGTCCAAAAGACAGTTTCAGTGCAAACTGTTCAAAGGGCTTTAAACGACACCAGACAATGAATAAGGGTCTCATCAAGCGAAACGATCGCTTTGTATTTATTATTTAATAAATAAATAAATTACAAAGTTTAAGTTTTATAAGCTCAAATGGTCGCCTTGCTCTGTTCTGTGATGCACGTTCGTGACTCTCCTATTCGAACTTCGAATCTTTTCCAGAGTCAACTCGTTCACTTTGTTCGTTGAATGAACCAAAAGACACGAAAAAAGATTCATTCATTATGATGAACGAGTTCGAACAGTTGAGTCACAAACGCGCATCACAGAGCTTTGAGCTTATAAAACTTAAACTTTGTCATTTTTATTTTTTAAATGGTAGATCTTTTCTCTTGATGAAACCCTTATTCATCATCTGCAATCGTTTAAAGCCCTTTGAACAGTCTTCACTGAAACTGTCTTTTGGAACTTGAACCGTTTGGTTCCCATTGAAGTCCATTATATGGAGAAAAATGCTGGAATGTTTTCATCAAAAACCTTAAATTCTTTTCGACTGAAGAAAGAAAGACATGGACATCTTGGATGACATGGGAGTGAGTAAATTAGCAGCAAAAGTTTTTTTTTTAAAGTGAACTACTCCTTTAATTGTCACTAATTGTCACTTTTGATCAAATTAATGTGTCCTTGCTAAATAATAAAAAGAAAGAGTAAGGCACGGTGTCTCTCACCTCTGCAAGCCTTTAGTTGCCCCGTCAGAACCTTCCGGATCTCATTCACCCATGCCGTTTTGATTTCTGGTGTCGCCGCCTGAAAATAAACAATACGATGACCAGAAAGGTGAGTGACAGGATTATAGATGAGATTATGTACATTCAACGCTATTTAAATAGACATAGGATATTTTTACAAGGACAAAGAGTTTACCTGTACTATATACACCTCCTCTCGAGAATTACACCAGATCTCAAACTTTTTGTTGTCTCCTTTTGCATTCTCAGTAATGCCAACAGCGCTCATCTATCAGAGAAGATATGAACATAATCAGTCTCATACAGAAATCTTTATTTACACAAGACAAAACACAAATTAAACATGCAGATCACATGAGCATTTCTTTTTCTTGGTTCGACTACACTAAAAATGATGAATCTTCCCTTGATATGCCCACATCGACCGACTGATTTCCATGTCAGAGAAATGATAAATGAGAACAAACTACTTTAATATTCCGGACTTACGTTGAGTGAGTGTTTAAAGCTGTATGACGGGGCTTTCTCATAACCTTCTCCGTTCTCCTCTCGTTTCTTACAGAAGAGCAGATATTTCTCGTGCAGGAAGAGGTGTCTCTGCATGGGCTTGAAGCGTGCCAGGTCTTTCACTTTCGCGTGACCCTTCTTATGCTCCAACCACACGCTGAACGACCCCTGCATCATCAAGCGGCCCAGATCGCTGAGGTTGCCCTGGAAACACAGGTCAAGGGTCAACAACGACTCCGAAGGGGTCTTATATTATTGATCTCCTTTTTCATTTAATCTGCACATTAAATAAAATGCATCCCTACTTCATATCCAGTGATGGCGATGAGGTGCATGGAGTCATTCACAGCTTTTAGGATGCCTAGAATAGATGAGAGCGCCTCCTGAAGGTCTTCCTCACCGTCACAGCCTTTGCTGTACTTCAACAGTTCCTGATATAAACACACACACATTCACACAGGGGTTACCTGACAGAGGTGCAAATATAGGAGTTATATATTTGGGTCTGGGTCTAGTTTACCTTGAGTAAAAGCTGGTATTTGGTTATTCTCTGCACTGGCTTGAGCAGGTACGAGTCCAAACCGAGCTTATGCTCCAGTTTCTTTTGACACTCCTGAAAATAGCATACAAAAATTATTTATTTTTCGTTACTGTGAATATAGTTTATACTATTTATAAATCTTACTATTAAACTATTATAGTACAGTATTATTTATGAAATGGTAATAATAATAATACATTTTAAGTTTGGGGCAGTACATTTTTTTTTAAAGAAATGTGCGTGTGCGACTGTGCGTGTGTATAAATATTCAGCACTTTTGATCGCATTTAATCAAAAGTGACAGTAAAAACATTTCAATTGTTACAATTTTTATTGCAAATAAATGCTGTTTGTTTTGAACTTTCTATTCAGCATGTTAGATGTGATTTTTGAAGGATCATGTGACACTGAAAACTTGAGTAATGAAGCTGAAAATCCAGCTTTACATCACATTTTAAAATATTTTCAAATGGAAAACAGTTATTTTAAATTGTAATAATGTGTTACAATATTACTGTCTATAATGCATTTTTATCAAATAAATGTAGCCTGGGTGAGCACAAAACATTGAAAAAAATCCCAAATCATTTAACTTGTTAACTGGTCTTGTTTTAAAGAAGACATTTGGCAGATTTTTGTAGAAGTGAAATAAATTAAGAAGGTGAAACATAAAAAAAAAGTAAAATAAGTTTGAGTTTATGGAAATGTAAATTTAAAAAAAAAAACATAATTATTCAAATTTTACATAAAATATATATTTTCAAAACCTGGGCTACTCTAAATCTGCAGAAAAATCAAAGCCAAAAATCTGAACAAGTGTTTAAATATCTCAAAAAACGCGCTTTCAGTGAGTGTGTTTGGGCACAGTACAAAACGCTTCCACTAGGCTAGGGCACAACCAGACTCCATTACTGCCCATATAAGGGCGTCTCCATTTCCATATGTGTTTTGAGTGATATGAACCATTATTTCCACAATTTTCATACAATTTATGAAGTAAAGATCCTATTCAGAAGTAGTATGGGAAGTTTGGCCGATTTTGATATGAATTCAACCTCTAAGAAACATACAAAGGACATGCATGTGCATTATAACTCCCTGCCACATCACAAATGGTGAATTTATCTTTATATTTCAAACTTTTCAGACTTTTTTTTCCCAAAATAATTGAATGGGTGCTATCTTTTGATCTCTTGGCATGAAAACAAACTGAGGTTTCTACCATTTTTTCATGATTTTTCATGTTCATCGCTATTTCAAAATAAAGGTCTGAACACTTATGAGTATGAAAATATTCTTGTTGCATATTTATAAATTATGGCTCCTCCATAATTTATTTTGAAAATCAGTCACCAAATATGGAAACTAGAGATTGTAAGCTTTCAAATGACATATAGTTTGTCAATAATACTTAAGGTTTTTACTAAGATATTATAGTTTTAAACGTCCTACCTGTGGGACGCGACAGCTAAGGGGTTAACAGTAGTGTATATAAGGTCCTATATATTGTATTCCTAAAATATTAGCTGTGACACTCACTAATATGACCCTTTGGATTATAGAAAAAAAGATGTGCTTATATGTAACGTGGCTTAATGGTGTCTTAATGTAAGATGACCTGGAAGAAAGCGCAGTCAGAGCACTGTCTCCACAGAGACTCGGAGCGAGGCTTGTTCTGACAGTACTTCTCATATATCTGCAGATCCGTCATCTAACAAAACATGAAAAAGACATTTGAAAAATCCCTTTAATCATGTAATAAACCAGAATGTAAAGTAACATCAGACTCACTCTCTCCAAAAAACACCGGCCCACAAGCTCAGGATAGTCTGTGTACGTCTCCAGTTCACGAAGAAAAGTCCTAAAATAGATCGAGAATAAGAGGCACTTCAGCTTTATAACACACGAGTGAAGCTCAAACGGAGACACACGAGTTGGGGGTTCAACTCACTTCTTGTGGAACTGGTATATCTCAGGCATGTTGCCAAAGAGGATGTCCTTCTTGTGAAGCAGCGTGTTGGGGATGAGATGAGCCATGGCTGGGTTGTCCATTTCTGCCGCATAACCCTAAACACAAACTCATTTGTCAAGTCAAATGCGCTAAAAGTTATTAAAGTCACCATGAAATCAAAATTGACAATTCTTAGTTGTTCATGGAATATTTTTTTCGCTTGTAATCTTTCATCAAAACTAGCACGAGGGCGGGGCAACCTGTCACTCAAATGAGATCCACCAATAGCAAACCACCCCAAGCCAATCAATTCCCCATGGACAAATTCAAGTCCTGTCGTACATTTTTTTCTTGTTCGAGAAGCCGTTTTACTTGGATATTCGTCATAATAGGAAAGTAAAGACGATTGCAATTTCTGTTTCATGCCGACTTTAAAACATAAACTGATCAAACGTACAATTGCTCTTAATTGGAAAAATATCAATGAGCCAAGAATTGGAATGTGGATTAAAGAAATGGCGTCAAACATGTCAACGTACATTGTTAAAAATAAACAAAACACTTTTGATGATGTCTGGAGACCTTTTACTAATTTCTTAAGGCATAATGTCAATGTTGGTAACTTGTTACAACAAGAACAAGCTCTGAGGGCGTAGAGTAGCATCATGATATTCTAAATAGACATGAGAAACACACTCCCTACCTGATTTAGGTGTCTTTTATATATATATATATATATATATATATATATTATTTTTTTATTTTAATTATTTATTTATTTATTTATTTTTTATTATTATGTTATTATTATTATTTATCTCCTTTTGGGGAGGGGTGATGGGAGGGAGAACAGGGTGAAAAAGGTTTACTGTGTTTTACAAGATTGTTATTCAGTGTGTAATTTTATGTGATATGTAAACTAAACAAATTAATAAATATATTGTAAAAAAAACGCAAAAAAAAACAAAACAAACTGATCTGACCTCTAGTAGTGAAAGGTGTCAGTGTAACTCACCTCGAGCACACACAGCAGCTCCTCCACATACGCTCTCTCCGTCTCCAACAGCTCGTTCATCACATGCCTGAAGTGAACGGACGTTCAACAGATAATCAGTCAAATACAAAAAGACACCCAATAGACTTTTTTTAAGTCGGCCCTGACTGACCGTCTAAGCACAGCAAAGTTCTCCTCTTCATCAGAGACAGACGGGTGTCTGCTGCCGTCACTCTGTAAGTGCATCTCTCCCTGCAAATATCAACAACCATGCTTTGATTTCTACCTATATAACACGCACACAGTGTCTTGAAAATGTGTTCATTTTATTAAAATCACACATATTTTTAGCTCAACGTTCAAAATACACTCCGACTAACTCGACATTTGTTCATTTTTAAACTGCTAAGGTTGTGTGCGATCATCTGAACAAACAATTAAAAATGTATACAATTAAAATAAAACAAAATCTAAAAATCTGTTCACTTAATATTCAATTAAGTAAATGCTAAAGTGCAACAAATGCGTAAGTGAGCAGAGCAGCCACTTTTCCTTCATTTATCAATATCGAAGCAGTATTATAAATATTACTGCTTATAAAATAGAGATAAGATACCTACTTTTCTGCAGTTTCCATTGATGATATCACCATCTATAGTCTTCTCTCTATGCGCTGGGGATAAAAAAGACAAAGAAACATGCATAAAATATAATAATATTCTTTTTTTTGTGGCAATGACCCCTGCAGTTTTCTATTATGAACACTAGATGGCAGAAGAGTAAAGTAAATGACAGGGTTAATAAAAACATTTCCTGTGTCCTCAAATGAAATGGGCTTTTTTTTTTTTTTTACAGAACCATTTATTTATATTTTTAAAAAAAGTATGGATAAAGGTTAGGAACCTTTAATAGTATTACAGCACATTGTGAATGTATATTAGCAGCACGCCACGTGTTGTTACTTTTGGCACCTAGAAACAGTGACACGGCAATCAAACACACAAAAAGTCACGTTTAGGGGATTAACCTGGAGACAAGATGGGTGATTTGATGATGGCCTCGGGACGTGGGGCGACGGGCTGCACGGGTCGTGTCTGTTTGGCTGCTAACTTCTTAAGACTGATCCTCCTCTTCTCGAATATTTCCTGCATGGACAGCTGCTTCTGAAACACTTTGTCCACCTGATCCTGTCAGAGCACAGAAAAAAAAAAATCATTCAACTTAAACCTGACAAGACATTTGACTATAATTTCCATATTCTCAATAACACTTGAAGGGGTAGTTTACTTTTGAAATATTTTTTGGCATGTTTTAGCTTACCTCAAGGGCATCCAAGATGTAGGTGTCTTTGTTTCCGCAGTAGTTTCAATTTTTATATTTTTAGGTCAGACCGTTCTTGTCTGTCAGTCATATAATGGAGGTCTATGGTCACCACCTCAAAGAGCATGCACAGAGAAGCCCAAATTAAACATGATTTAATGACTCGGAAATGTAAGTACACATTGATGGCCTAAGACAAGAAACGAGCGGTTTGTGTGAGAAAACGAACAGTATTTATATAGTTTTTACCGAAAAGCGCCCGCGCCCTCAGATCACTTGGACGTGGCTGTGGTTACAAGAGGTAAAAACGATATAAATACTGTTCGTTTTCTCACACAAACTGCTCGTTTTATGTCTTAGGCCATCAATGTGTACTTACATTTACGAGTCATTAAATCATGTTTAATCTGGACTTCTCTGTGCATGCTCTTTGAGTTGGTGACCATAGAGCTCCATTATATGACTGATAGACAAACGGTTTGACCTAAAAATATAAAAATTTTAAATACTGCGGAAACAAAGACACCTACATCTTGGATGCCCTTGAGGTAAGCTAAAACATGCCAAAAAATATTTCAAAGTGAACTATCCCTTTAAAAAACTAATATATGTTTAAATAAAAATCTATACACACATATTATGGCTCAGTTTTTTTTGTTTTTACCCTGAAGTCTTGAGTGAGCACAGACTCATATTCCCTCCAAATTGCACTCAAATCTGTCAGCTTGTGCTGATTGGCTGTATCCAGGTAACGCTCAATCTCCTGCAGCGCTGACTCCGCCCCATCCTGTGATTGACACTTATCCACAGGCTGAGACGCCAGCAGGTAGATCCCATCATCACACCATTTAGAGGCCTGAGAGTGACAGAAGAAGAAAAAGAGTCAGTCATCATCATTAAAGAAGTTTTTCTGGCTTTTAGTCCATGTCTGTTAGCTTTGAGACCATTTGTAATCTATTCCTAAAAGTTGACAAAGCCTCCTCCTGAATTATAAATAGAGACAGACTTAAACCAAAGGCTATTAGCTATTTAGCTATGTCTATTTGATATGTCCTGCTGCAACTTGGAAATAAGTCAGCACAGGAATAAAGTTCTCTCATTGACTATTTTAGAGGGGTGTCATCGGGTGGGCCCAGTACCTTCTCTAGAGACTGGTGTAGCTCCATGGCTTTGAGAAGATGAGCTTTCTTTTCGTTCAGGACACCGCTGATCTCCTCACACACAACCCGCAGCTCAGAGCATTTGGGCAGGATGGAATCCACAGCGTAATGAGACGCTTCGATCAGCAGATCTGCATCACACGCTAGAGACAGAGCCCGGTCCAACACCTCCTACAGACCGAGAGACACATTTTTATTTTATTTTTATTTTTAGAATACACACACAAAAAAAGAATAATTAATTTTATTCAGCAGAACACATGAAATTGGTCAAACATAAGGGTAAATAGTACATTTCTAATGACAGTATAGTTATATAATGTAACAAAAGATTATGATGATTTAAAGGAGTAGTTCACTTTAAAAAAAAAAACTTTTGCTGATAATTTACTCACCCCCATGTCATGCAAGATATCCATGTCTTTCTTTCTTCAGTCGAAAATAAATTAAGGTTTTTGATGAAAACATTCCAGGATTGTCCTCCATATAATGGACTTCAATGGGAACCAAACGGTTCAAGGTCCAAAAGACAGTTTCAGTGCAAACTGTTCAAAGGGCTTTAAATGATTCCAGACGATGAATAAGGGTCTTATCAAGTGAAACGATCGCTCATTTAATAAATAAATAAAAAAAGTTTGTTTTATAAGCTCAAATGCTCGTCTTGCTCTGTTCTGTGATGCGTGTTTGTGACTCCTGTTCGAACTCGTTTATTTGTTTTTTAAATGACCAATCATTCCGCTTGATAAGACCCTATTCATCGTGTGTCAATAAAAAAAAAAGCTGCACTGAAACTCTCTTTTTGACCTTGAACCGTTTGGTTCCCATTGAAGTCCATTATATGGAGAAAATCCTGGAATGTTTTCATCAAAAACCTTAATTTCTTTTCGACTGAAGAAAGAAAAACATGGACATCTCGGATGACATGGGGTGAGTAAATTATCAGCAAAAGTTTTTTAAAAAGTGAACTACTCCTTTAAATTTCACACAAATGCTGCTCTTTTGATCGTTCTATTCAATAAAAAAATGAAGAAAAAAAACTATCGTGGTTTCCACAAAAATATTAGGCATAAACATTAAATAGTTTTCAACACTGATAATAAGAAATGTTTCTTGAGTAGTAAATCATTATACAAGAATGATTTCTGAAAGATCATGTGACACTGGATTTATGCTATAAATTTAAAATATTTAAAAAAGCAGTTGTTCTATTAATATTTTACAGTGTTTTTACTATATTTGTGATTAAACAAAATGCAGCCTTGGTGAGCATAAGAAACATCTTTCTAAAACAATTTAAAAAAAAAAAAATCTTACAGACCCAACCTTTTAAATCGCATGTGAATATTTTTATTTTAATAAAGTGACCATGGCAGCAATGAAAACAAATCATGTTATAATAACCGTTATAGTCTTTAAAATTCTGCTGTTGATGAAGTCAATCTTTGGGTGATTTTTTTACTTAAAAACAAAATAAGTTTGGCCACCCAGAACTCCCACAATCCCCTTGTGTCAGCAGAATAACTCCAGCGTGGTGATGGGTGATTTATCACATTGGGTAAAACACCCCCCTCTTCTCTCCGCAGGATGAGGACATGTGGGTGATTTCTGAAATGGCCTCAAACTGCCACTCTCAGCAATTTCATTAAGGAAGGTGAGATTTGCATGCTTTATAAGATTGCCTGTATCTACACACACTAGAACATTATAAGGACAAATGAAAGTGCGTTGGGTCTGGATAGAAATGAAGGGAAGGATCTGTAATAGATTTTTTGCAGTACTATATTCTTTAATTTTGTATCTGAGTGATAGTATCATAACATCATCGAGAAAAACAATGAATTAATTAGACAGCAGGTTAATACTTACGCAAGCTCTTTCTTCGTGAATGGTCAGCTCTTTCAGGATATGTTCAGCGTGGGCGGGGCTTATTCCTACTTCCGAGAAGCCTGATAATCTTTCATAGACCAGGTCTAAATGACCTCTAACCTACAACACAGATTACAACTATTGCTCATACAGAAGTTTAAGTTACAGCGCATGAATTAATAAAAGCTAATTCAAAATATTAATATCAAAATAATAATAATAAAAAAAATACATGTATAAGTGTTACAGATGAACCAGTGTGTGTCGCTCACCTCCCTGTAGTCCTGCTCAAAATGCCGCAGTTGCAGACATTGCTCTAGCTTGGTCTGATGTTTGTCCCAAAAATCATCAAATGCTGTTTCAGTCTCATCTAATTGACCAAGCAACCTATAGAAAGAAAGAGAATAATACTTCACCCAATCTGTCACCACTTACGTTCTTCTGTGGAACATATATATTTTGAATATCCAAGCTGTTTTTTACCATACAATAAAAACATACAGTGAACAAGAAGGCAAAAAAAAAAAAAAAAATTGTCTTCTGAACCCAAAAGACACAGTACCTTCCGAAGTCATACAAATCATGCCCACTATCATAGCTCTGAAATCTCATTCTGTATGTTTGACTGTTTCCATAATAAAAACCTTAAAGGCACACTATGGAGGAATTCTGTTTTTGTCAAACAGCGACCCCTAGAGTTGCCGTAAAGTACTTGTATTTAATGTTACTGTCGTAAATACCACTCACGCAGTGTCTCTGCCATAGACTGGTCTCTGCACTCCTGATACCCATTTGAAGCTGTTATATTAAGGTACAAATCTTGCGTAGTGTGCATTTTTTGCATTAAATAAGAGATCTAGCGCTAAAATGTGTTTTTGATACATAGAGTCTCTTGTGGCGCCGCGCGCGCAGTCTTCACTCAGATGGGCTCTCCAATCGATCGCACCTGCGGAGACTTTTTATTCATTCCGGTGAAATCACGAAATAAAATGCACAAAAACGTGTCCCTGCTTGATATAGACTGTAACCACTGATGAACATATTCAGTTTTGATGAGAGAGAACAAACTTAGAACCTGTAAGTATAACCTCTGACACGCTTGACAAAAGATCTACCACTAGACCATTAAACAACTCAAACAAAACTGGATCGATGCATTTATTTTAGGGCTGTGCAAAAATTAATTGCAATTAATCGCATCCAGAATAAAAGTCTGTTTACATAATATATTTGTATGTGCTGTAATTATTTTGTATATATAAATACCTATGCATGCATGTATATATTTAAGAATTATTTGACCTTAAATTCTGTATATATATATATATATACATACAGTATATATATATATATATATATATATATATAAATACATAATCTATATTATAAAAATATAAATATTTTATATATGAATAACACATTTTCTTAAATATATACATGCATGTGTTTGTATTTATATATACAAAATAATTATATACAGCACACACAAATATATTATGTAAACACAGACTTTTATTCTGGATGCGATTAATCGCAATTCATTTTTGCACAGCCCTAATTTATTTACAGCGGCGTCTCCCCAAGCTTAACTACCAGGATGATTCGCCCTACTATGAGTTTGTTTACCACCGAAATGACTTTGAAGCTGTTACAATTCTTGCATAGTGTGCCTTTAAAGGGGTCATCGGATGCAAAATTCACTTTTATATGGTTTTTGCATATAAACATGTCTTTACAGTGTGTGGACACTACAACCATGCAATGAAAAAAATCCATTCACTCTTTTTTTTTAATCCTCAAAAAACACTCAATAATCAAGCCGTTTGGATTTTCTGAGCAATATGATGTCATATTGCTCATGCTCCGCCCACAACCACTGACAGACTGTGCAGTATTAGCATATTTCCACCCTCAGCCATTTGTAATGTGTACTCTCCGCAAAGGACACTTTACTCACCCCATGAAAGAGAGAGGGGTGGGGTGAACAGTTGCTCATTAGCATTTAAAGGGACATGCACCGAAACCTTTTTGAGGTGGTAAAAAGGGTGTTGTTTTACACAACCATTGAGGAATTAAACTTTACATGAAGACCCTAAAGAATCATACCGACTTGTGTAAAGTAGACACCCGATGACCTCTTTAAACAAATATAGCCACATCAAGATAATAAAGGCTGACAGCAGATGCCTGTGGATATTAACACACACACACACATCCCAGAACACTGCTTCAGTGAAAGGTCATGCGAGTAGAGCTGGACTTCCTGTAAGTTAATGCTCTTTTTGCATGCGTGTCTGTAGATTTGCTGTATAATCTTCACCAGGTGGCTTGTCTTGTTGTGTATGTAAAAGCACAGCTGACCAGAACAGCTTAATAAGGACGAAAACCGACCAAGGACACGCAACAGTCTGCTGCTGCATTGTAACCGTCTGGTCTCTCCTTTTTGCATTCCAGCACGGTAGATGGTATCTCACACACACACACAGACACAGACACACACACCTCTGAACAGTAGCCAGGTTCTCCAGTTCATCCTGGTTCATGGTGTAATCTGGATCTTTCACCAGCGGCTCATTGATGCTCTCCAGCAAACGTCCTCCCTGACAGAGAGCGATCCTCAAGTCATCCTGCACACACACACACACACAAAATAAACATGCTATTCACTCCGAATCATGAGCATGAATTATTTATGCAAACTCAAGGTTTGTTTATAGCTTATAGTCATGTGAATAATTCATGTTAAATTATTAAGGTTCCTACTGGATATATATATATATATATATATATAAATACAAAGTATATATATATGAAGAGTTCAGATGCAAAAGCCTCTAAATGCCATTTGAAATTTTCTTCTTTAATGATGATTTTTATCAAACTTGTATATTTAAGTTCAGTTATTTCACTTAAATAACAATTAATAGGTAATTATCATTGCCATTTAAGTGAAATCACTGAACTTAAATATACAAGCTTGATAAAAATCATCATTAAAGAAGAAAATTTCAAATGGCATTTAGAGGCTTTTGCATCTGAACTCTTCATATATATATATATATATATATTAGGTCTGTCAAACGATTGATCACATCCAAAATAAAAGTTTTTAAATATATGTATATTTTTTAAATTTTATATTTTGTCATGTTATAAATATAAATATATATATATATATATATATATATATAAAAAATCACGATTAATCGCATCCAAAATAAAAGTTTGTATACATAATATATGTGGGTGCACTGTGTATAATTATTTTGTATAGATATAAATACACACATGCTTGTATATATTTTCATGTATGTAATGTATATAGATTTATATAAAATTTATATTATATATAAATATAAATATTTTATATAAAAATAATATTTTTTTCTTAAATATACATGCATGTGTGTGTATTTATATCTATACAAAATAATTATACACAGTGCACCCACATATATTATGTAAACACAAACTTTTATTTTGGATGTGATTAATCGTGATTTTATATATATTTATTTATTTATTTATAACATGACAAAATATAAAATAAATGACACGCAAAATGCAATCAACCTCCTTCAAGTATCATTTTGCTTTTGCATAATGAATTATAATAAAAAAAAACTAAAATAAACAGAATAATAAAAAAAATAATGTCCATGTATTTACATATGGGTAAGAAGCTGTGTTGAAGCAAAATAATATACAACAAGGTGCTCATTATAAATAAACCCTGATGTTTAGTAATTTCACTCTGACCTTCATCTTGTCCTTTTTCTCTGTGTGGATGGCTAGAAGGTTGGACGTGGCCTCGACATCATTGGGCAGTTCTGTCTCTGCCAGCTCTGTCCCGAAAGACTGGAGAGTCTGCGCTGTTTTCTTCACCATCAGAGCAAACCCTTCAATGGCCTACAGACACAACAACACAAACCCAGAGTCACACATGCTGGATCAGTGCAAAACTACAGCATTAACATAACAGGGTGTGCATCAAATAAACAACATCCAGAAGCTCAGCACTTAAACACAGCAACAATGCGGATGCACTGAAAATCAATTACTGATTACTTAAAAGCAAGTCCACAAATGGAACGGGAAGAACTGCAATTCATTTGCTCGAGATGATGATTGACATCCTCCGGGAGGACTCATTTTTTTAAATACCTCATTATAATGATGAAGAACCAAGACTTAAGGTGTGTTTGGAGTTAGTGTGAAGATGAAAATGTCCACATGTACAGAATTCAGTGAATGCATAGAACAGAATCACATAATACAACTTGTCCTTCAATCTCATGAGTAATAAATACACTAGGACACACATAAACACATTGTAACATAGACAATGGTTTTATACTGTATAAACTGTATATTAAATCCCCCTTACACTAACCCTACCCATCAAAGATGACTTTCAGCATTTTTACATAAAAAAAAAAACACATCACTTGTATGATTTATAAGCAGTTTCTCTTGGGGACCAAAAAAATTTTGACATTTCAAAGGCATTAAGCTAGATAATAAAAAAAAAACGTATTCAGTAAGGATGATTTGAAAATATTAAAAGTGACCGTAAAACCATTTGTAAATGTTATAAAAGGTTTCCATTTCAAAATAAATGTTTTCAGCATGATGCTAATTATAATAGGAATGTTTCAAATCAGTATATGAGAATGATTTCTGAAGGATCACGTGACACTGACTGAAGACTGGAGTAATGCTGAAAACTCAGCTTCGACATCACAGGAATAAATTACATTTGAAAATATAACATAACTAAGAGACTTCTTTCAAAAACATAAAACCATCACCAAACTTTAAAACGCTAGTGTATTTCTGCAGTTATCAATAGACACCTCACTGACATACATGTAGCATAATATACTATAGCACATACAGTAGAATACATACACAGCATATACTGCACACTATGGGCAAATGAATTTGTACGCTGATGCATGTATCATTCCTATTTTGCACCCGTAAGCTTGTCATTAACTCATCAGTCGTTCATTCATTGAGTGGCTTCTACATCTAACCAATCCCATCCTCGCTCTTCATTAGAGCCAGACCGATATATCGGCAGGCCGATATTTTTCCAAACTATCGGTATTGGCAGTTATAATGGCCGATAAATGAATATTTAAAAAATAAAATAAAAACGGATGAAACACGCTTGAACCATGTCATGAGTTTTGGAGTTGTACAGTTTGTCCACCAGAGGGCACTCTACACCATCCCAGTTGGCAACACTCGTTGAGTTGTTCACGAGACATACATTGCTTAAATAACAATTAAAAGAACATCCCCATCAGTTCTGTTAACTCAAATAAGCTTGACAAAATTTTGCTGCTGTTATATAAGCCGAGAGTGAAGCGAAATTAGCTAGTAATAGTTACGTTACGTTGTTACAGTGTAGTTGACTGACTGTCCTTTTAACTTTTGGCAATGTGACTGAAGTATTTCTTTAACAGCGCGTGACATCGTTATAGCGATGAGACGTATCATCTCTCCTTGGCCTGTTATATCGAAAATGTATGTTTTACAATTTGCAGTATGATGTTATCCATTGCTAAATTATGGCTCATCATAGACTAGCTAACCACAAAGCAAGCTAATGCCACTGTCATCAGTCTGTTCGGTTGTGACAATAAAAGAAACAAGTTTCTTTTTAAAATGCATTATCATATTATTTTAGTTAAAACTCATAAATAACTACAAATAACTAATGTTAGGGAAATCTGTTAATGTTTTGTTGTGCGTTTCTGAAATATATATATATATATAAAAAAAAATATCGGCCGATATATCGGATTTTAAAACCAAAAAATATTTGTATCGGTATCGGCCTTCAACATCCTTTATCGGTCGGGCTCTACTCTTCATTTCTGGGTACTGGGTACCACCCGTCAGTACTGTAGTGAACCTGGATCTGTACTCACGGTGCGGTGTGAAATCCATTTCTCGTGGCAGTACTCCTGCGTGCCGCCCAGTTCCTGCGTGAGCTGTGTGCGGTCGATGTAACTGTGGAGCTCAGTCACAGAGCTTAGCATGATCACCTACACACACACACAGTTCATAATATAGGCCACTTCTCTCATGTCAGCGTATAATCCAATACTATGCTCTTCATTAACCACACATGAGGCTGTGTGTATGCGCACTTACCGGCACTTTCATTTTAAAGTCATCCTTGTTAAACTTAAATAAGATGTCTGAGATGGTCCGCTGGAAGAGTGTTGTGGGTCTCAGTACCAGCACCAGCTGCAGGTTGCCTGGGAAAGAGCCCTACAAAACACACAAACACAAAAGAAAACTAAGAAAAACATTGCAAGCAAAATACATATAAATACCAAAGCTGGGGTGTTAGTGAGCCATTACATTTGACTGGTACAGCCTCCCTCCCACCGTCTGCATTGACACACACACACCATCTATATTCTGTTGCCATGACAACTCAGTTTCTTGAGAGACCAGAGAGGCTAACAATGGTCTCACATACAGTATGCTTCCCTCCCTGAGCTCTCTCTCTCTCACACACCCTCTATTTCTTTGTGAATGAACACACACACACACCCCTCATGGAGCTCTTATGTTTACAGTCTCTTCGTTAAAATGTCTCCCTACTGGGCACCGCGTCAAATCAAAAATATGTCCGTAGATCGATACAGAGCTGTGATGTTTGCATGGACTGTGGAGTGGGTCTCCTGACAGCTGAAGGGACAGCAGTGTAACTGACAAGTGTGTGTGAGTGTGTGTCAGTAAGCAGTGAAGCAGAAAGATGAGGCTTTACAAAATGACACTGAGAACTGATTTAAAAAGCGTTGGTCCTGTATTATGAATATATCGGACCATTAAAAATTATAATAATTATGTTAATTCAGTTACAATAAAAAATTTCCTCGAATAAAATATGAATCCAGCTAATTCAGTCTAGTATTAACTATAATAAATATAAACATTTAACATTTTTAAATCTAATAAAATGTGCCTATTTATTAATCCAATGAATCGCAAATTACACCAAAAGATAATTTAAAGTCATTATTGTGTTAAATGAGAAAAGCATTAAAAAGACACAACAAAAGTAGTTTTAGAATGAATTTTTTTATTTTATTTTATAAAATTTACACATAAACTTTTAGGTTACATTGGCCTTTCCAGAAACTGCATTTACAGAACAAAAGAGTTTTCTTACAAGCCTTCTTCAAAATATCTTTTTTTCATGTTCCGCAAGAGAAGGAAATTCATACAGAAGGAAAGTCCTACAGGTTTGAAACGACACATGGTTGAGTAAATGAAGAAAATGAGGTAATAATATTGAGTGAATGCTCTCTGCACATAGTATACGCTCATCAAATACTTTCACTTCAAACTCAATAAATCCCGGCCTCAGCCCATTCAGAAATGCCGGTACTTAGGAAGAAACCTATATTTTTATTACATCATTAATTACATCATTAATATTAAAGAAAAACGTTACACAGATTTTGAGGCTTTTGCATTTGAAGTCTTCAAAATGTAAATAAACCATTTTCATTTTTGGGCAAACTATTCCCAAAATATGATTTATTGATTATATTTTTTCATACTCTTAAAAGGTACAATATGTAAGATTTTTGTAACAAAATATCAATAAATCACTTGCACAGTGTGATATATTTCCTGCAGTTGTGTACTTACAAGATCCCAAAAGTCTCCAAAGATTTATTTATTTCAGAGAAATGCCACTTTTAAATAAGTGGCCGTCCCGGAAAAAAATGTCGCCTGTCAATCACGCAATATCCGCGCTACCCTCGATTTCCGTTCATAGTGCCATGACGAAACCATGGCGACAGACGTGGAAAACTGCGTAGTGCGCAACGTTTAGCGGTGCGCAGTTCTTGTTCCTTTCAAACATAGACTTTGGGACAAACAAGGAGAACTAAAATGAGGATCATATCAGCATGCTAAGAGATGGCGTCCGCGACTAACTTGAAATCGACAGAGCTTCACGAGTCACGACTTGACAGCTTTATTAGACAGGTGAGCAAATGTACTGTACATAAAACAAATCAATGTTATATAACGTTAGCTCAACAAAATGAAATGTTAGAATACGGTCAGTATGTTATTCCAATGTTGATCTAGCCGCTAGTGTCGTATAGCAAACAAACTAACATGTAGTCTAACATTATAACTTTCAACACACATTTAAATGCCGTTTAGTGTGATCGTGTAACGTTAGACCAAGTGAAACAGCGCTGCGTTGCCTCACAAGTTTAATTAGTCTAATAAACTGGCCTGTGTGAGTAATCCAGCACTTGAGGATAGTTCCTTTATATCCGCCTGACTCGCGTGTGATATGTATCTTTTTAGCAATCGCGACCTGCTTCATACCACTGTAATGTTAATAAACATGAATGTTTGCACCCATCCATAAACATTATTAGATCCATCATCTTGACAGCAAGTCCCATCATTCAGCTCATCACTGCGTCATTAACCTACGCCTTTGTTATTGTTGGAAACTGCGCCCTCTAGTGACGAAAAAATCTTACATTTTGTGCCTTTAATAAGAAACTAAAACAGCCAGTAGGTGGCGGTAAATGTGTAAGACATTGAGTCATTCATTCATTCGATCTGTTCATATGGTTGATTCATTCAGGAATCAAGTAAATGACTATGAATCACCTGATTGATTCGCTCAAAAAACAGAATCATTCGGTAATTGGTAATAAAACAACACTTTGTTACTCTGAGCCGCACAACAGCTCTGCTCTGGCTTTAAAGGAAACAATTAAAGGAACATGAGCAAAATTAGACACTATTCTGTCTAAAAAGTAACTATTTATTGAACTGTTTTATAAATAAAATCAATATCACATTTGCACTATTCGGGACAAAAACAGCACTTACATGTATAATAATGCTAAATCATTTCATTTAAAAATGAGACTAAAGTTCATACAGAGGTGTTTTTGTTTTGAATAGTACTGGTTTGAACCAAAACCCCAAATGAAAATTCAAGTCAAATTTCATTAGCATGTCCTGATGCATCGTCGCTGCATTGAACTGCCCAGTCACTCTGTCCACAGATTTAAAGGGGGTGGCGAGACGCACAATCAGGATTTGTTATCAACACTTGAGCCATCCCCAAGAATCACAGTCAAGTCCGTACAGCTCAGCGGGAATCTGCCAAACATGAGATAATCCTACAGCGGGCTGATCTCACAGTCTGCCGCGCTGAAATGCCTCCAGCTCTGGGTTTCCAGGGAAATTTGTTTATCGTGCCCCCCTTTTTTTCTTGGACAGTGCTGTTGTTTGTTTGTATTCTCGTTTAACAAATAGGAAAGAGTGAGATTCAAGGGCTAATGAGAATCATTAGTGGCAATTGGACGTTTGTTGGCAGAGCGGACCTCAACACTATGAGAGATGCTGATTTGTTAACCTCACACCAGAAATTTGACATAATCGCCACATAACTCGTTAGATTTGAAAGGATATCAAAGCATCTGAGCACTCTCAAAAAAATGTTATGGTGTCTTTATTTTTGTTTAATCAACAGGTTCCACATACATGGGTTAAGTTAAACAAACATAATTGGTTCATGTAACTTCAACATTAAGTAATTTTAAGCAACCCGATTTAAGTAGTCTCAACGTGAATTTTAAAAGGCTTCATGACATGATTCAGGTATTTTTTATATTCGTTCATCCATTAATATTTCATTTATTTTAGTGACACATAATTAAATTTAAAGACTATAGCTAGCTATTTGCTAGCTTTAGCACATATTAGCATATCAAATGCTAAGTTTTACATGCTCCTTCAACCAAAGCAGTCGAAAACAATTAAATCAGTCAGGATTCTCCACTCTTCTCCAAAATTGTAACCCATTGCAATTTAAATGGTTCTAGTGATTCCAATGTAATTGAACATTAAACACAATTACACACTATCAAGTCTTCCCCTATTCTAAATTTCTCAAAAAAAAAAAAAAAAAAAAAAAAAAAACATAAAATAACACTAGTTTTAACATTAATTCAATCATATGCTAAGCATGCTGGTCACTGTAAAAATGAATGCGCTTTTTCTAATAAAAAAAAATTGTGGCAAGTTATTAAGCTCAATATTAGTTCAATTTAACACATTAGAATTGAGTTAGAATTAATCAAATTAATTCCTTAAAAGTTAACCATTTAAAATGAGTAAAACTTAAAAAATTTAAAAAAAAGTACATTTAAGTCACCATTATGGTGATCGGTGTTTGTTTTAAAATTGTTTTTCTCCTTCAGTGATTCTGCTTGTTAACATCAGGTGCCTTCAATGTTGGCAATATTAAAAGAGTTCTTAATCTTTGCTATCTGTCTGTTATTCAGATATTTTTGTTTATTTTTTTGGTGTAAACCTTACTAATTTTAAATTGTTATCTAGGGAATAATTTGATTATTACTCAATACTAATTTGTTCAGTTTAATTAATAATATTGCTTGTAATCTGTTGCTACAATTTTATTGATTAGAAAAAGCGCATTAATTTTTACAAGCATCGCCCAGTTTCAGTTTTATGCAACACAAATCAATCATGTAATCCAACACAAACGGATTAAGTAAACTTAAATTTGACATATATTTAAGCAGATTGAACACAATCAAATTAAGTTTGGACAAAATGGCAGTTGGCTCGCACTATACTGCCACCCTCTGGATGTAAGAGTTTTTTACTTAACATAAATGGTTTGTGTTTAGACAACGCGTTAGGATTTTGTACTGTTAATTACATAGACCTTAACAGAAAAAAAACAAAACATTTCAACTAGTCAAAAACAATTATTATAAGTAAGCTAAATATAAATATATTATGTAAAGTGCACAACCTCCCTAGTTCAAGAAAGCAAACCTGGCAACCGCCAAAACGCACTAAAACCTGAAAAAATGACATTGATTAACAGCGTTCCATTGTGCTCTTTGTATACAACGTCCAAAATCCAAATGAGCAAAAGATTTCCCATTCATAATCACAATGCCCATAAAGCCTCAACCCTCATGTTTGATTGCTGACAAAGGAGTCTCCTCAAATCGAACCCCGCCTTTATATTACCATGACAATATCCAGTTCCTCTAAGGGCAGATTGGCCATGCTTGTCCCAAACACGCTGGCAATAACGGAAAAATCACAGGGGTCCGCTGTGAGCACAACAGGAAGTCGGAGAGAAACGCCCCATTATTGAGTCCTCCATTAAAGCTCATTCAAGCAGATGTGACCAACACAGCTCCTCTTGTAAGAAGCTTTAGTAAACCGCTGTGTGTATTACACGATTGCCTTGGGCCTCTCATAAAGACTGCAATTACAAGATAACGCACCATTGGTCTAGTTGCGTTCAGAAAATGAATTGAATATGGTTACATAAACAGTGCAAACACACACCCTATGTTTTCCCAAATTAACAACTCTCCATGTTTCTCCATGTTGCAATGATAACGTGGTCACCCACCCTTCCCCCAACCGCTCACTCACGGCATTATTATTATGGGTGTGTGTGTGTGTGCATAAGGACTGCAGTAGTGTTTGTCAACACACATTGTCGATGCCGATGATATCTAGAGAGCAAGGATGCTAATGGGTCATACATCTATTTGTGTAAAGAGATGAAATGGGACAAACATCACACACGCAACACTTTCCAGAAATGAAACTGAGTGAGAACAAGTGTGAGACAGAGAAAGGAATTACTATGTGCATTTATGGGGGTGTAACTCAATGTTCTCCAGGGAAAGCCATGTGTGTGTGTGTGTGTGGAGATGGAGAAAGCGTGTCTCCAGGGAGCAGCTGCCATGACACTGATACACCAGACTAATCAGACACGTGCCACTTGGAATTCAATTAACGCACACACACACACACACACCTTCAGTCCAAAAACCGACTGCATTTCCTGATTCAATACACAATTCTAATTCAATTACATTTTTGGTTAAATTGGATAGTAAAATGAGCCACACCGAGCAGAGAAATGCAACTCATTATGCCCATTTTTACCAATAAAACCAGAAAAATTCCAATAAATAAGGAATCTAAATCCCAGTGACCCTAATTCTCACCTCTGTGACCTTTCACCTCTGGACTAACCTCATATACCCTGTGCGAAAATCCCTTATGTGCAGCTCAAGGTCACAGGTGAAACGCCTCCTCATCAGCGCTCTTAATAATCGTAGATGGACGTGAGGAACCCAATGAGGTGTGTGTTGAGTCACGCTTATATGGTACAAGACACTGATGAAGTCACTGAGAGCCAGGAGAAATGCAGGTGGCATAAAGCGGTTCTTATGACTGAAAAGCACCTAAAAACACTTTTCGCATCATAAATGGTTGAAATTTTCAGGTAGTATGTAGGGACAGCAATGAAAAAAAAAAGATTTTTGCTGCTTGTTCAAATTGCTTAAAGGCACTCTATGCAAGATCTGTACCTTAATATAACAGCTTCAAAGTCGTTTTGGTGGTTAACAAAGTCATAGTAGGGCGAATCATCCTGGTAGGAAAGCTTGGGGGGGACGCCGCCGGAAAAACCAGCCATGCAAGTTTGAGAGTGGCGCCCCTGACACAGCGCGTGAGAATCACGAAATGGTTTACGGCAACGACGTCACACGCATCAACAACATCATACTGTATGAAGCTACTTTCGAAAAAGGGAAAGAGAATCGGACCGTGCTAGAAACCGGACAAGAGTCCACTCGGTCGGGCTTTCACTCGTTGGCGCGAGCTTAAAAGCTGCACTGGATTGTAACTGCGATGCTGACCTGGCGATCTTGTTGATGGACTTGTAAGTAAATCTCTTATTTATAAACTTGTTTGTATTTGTATACTAGTTGTTTCTATATTGTATGTTGCTGCACTGGCTTGTGGTATGTAATTTTTTACGGTGCTGTTCATTCATCCGTTGTTGATAATAAGACCAGTTCAATAATTCTCACATGTCTATAGCTTTCGATTACCAGAGCTTTAAGCAGACTTCCTAAAAACAGTCGTTTAGTCTTGTTGTTTTTTCCGTTATGTTTTATTGCCGAGCTTGCCACAAGAGCTAGCTTGCCAGCTGAACTCAGGTGTTGTGATGTGTATTTATCACGTATCTTTAGTCCTGTGTCTGGTTCGGATTTCTTATGACGTGTGTAAGTTACTGTTATATCAAGTTTATCTGACTAACAGTACACTTCCCGACTGTAACTTCAGATTGTGTTGATTATGAATCAATCAAATCTTGACGCTGTTGATGTTGATTCTTGCGATTACCATGAGGACATAGTCAATATCTCACATAATTATTAGGACATATATAAGCCTAGAGGTTGTAAATAATTGAACACAATTTGCTATTATGATAAATTGTAATCATGTCTAAATCATAACGTCCAATGTTATGAAATAATGCGACGTACATTTAACTTGATTGATGTCATCTGACATTTTGTAATTTTAACATTACAATCAAAAAACATGAATGAAATTATACAGTAGCCTATACACTATAGGCTATTTACTTCTGATTTTGCAGAAATCATGTAAAAACGCTATGAGCCAGCAAACGCGATAGGCAACTTTATTATTAAAAAGCAGTCTAGCACTTGACAGTAGTTCAGTAGATATGCAGTAACAGGGGAATAACGGTTATTTACGACAGTGCAAGTACACCACAGCGGCTCTAGAGGTCACTGTTTTACAAAAAAAACAGAGAGTGCATAGTGTGCCTTTAATTAAAATGAGCTTAAAGGAGTAGTTCACTTTTAAAAAAAACTTTTGCTGATAATTTACTCACTCCCATGTCATCCAAGATGTCCATGTCTTTCTTTCTTCAGTGGAAAAGAAATTAAGGTTTTTGATGAAAACATTCCAGGATTTTTCTCCATATAATGGACTTCAATGGGAACCAAACGGTTCAAGATCCAAAAGACACTTTCAGTGCAAACTGCAAACTGTTCAAAGGGCTTTAAATGATTCCAGGCGATGAATAAGGGTCTTAGCAAGCGAAACAATCGCTCATTTAAAAAAAAAAAAGTTTAAGTTATATAAATGCTCGTCTTGCTCTGTTCTGTGATGCTCGTTCGTGACTCTCCTGTTCGAACTCGTTCATCAAAAATGAACTAATCTTTTTTCAAGTCATTTGGTTCATTCAACAATTTTTTTTTTTAAACGAGCGATCGTTTCACTTGATAAGACCCTTATTCATCGCCTGGAATCGTTTAAAGCCCTTTGAACAGTTTGTACTGAAAGTGTCTTTTGGACCTTGAACCGTTTGGTTCCCATTGAAGTCCATTATATGGACAAAAATCCTGTAATGTTTTCATCAAAAACATTAATTTCTTTTCCACTGAAGAAAAAAAGACATGGACATCTTAGATGACATGGGGGTGAGTTAATTACCAGCAAAATTTTTTTTAAAAGTGGACTACTCCTTTAAGCAACAAAATTGCTATACATTTGATTGTATATTTGATTTATAATTGTCGTTTATTTGATTGTGTTCAATCTGCTTAAATATACGTCAAATTTAAGTTTACTTAATCCGTTTGTGTTGGATTACATGAATGATTTGTGTTGCATTAACTGAAACTGAACGGTGCTTAGTTCCCAGCATGCTTTGAATAAGTTGAAATATAAACATAAAAGTTGAAATTAAGTGTTATTTTGTGTGTTTTTGAGAAATGAGAAAAGGGGAAGACTTGATAGGGCGTAGTTGTGTTTAATGTTCAATTACATTGAAATTATTACAACCATTTAAATTACAGTGGGTTACCATTGTGAAGAAGAGTGGAGAATTTGGTTAGGCTGAAGCATTTAAATCTTATCATTTATGTTGCTAAAAAGTGCTACTGATAGTAAATAGTTGATTAATGTGACACTAAAATAAACTATATTGTATTGGATGAATAGGATATATAATTTAGAATACCGGAATCGTATCAATTGGTCTAAAACACTGCAAACTAGTTGGGCTGACACTATTAAATTAAGTTGTGCTGAACCATAGTAAATAAGTTGAATCAACCTTAACAAATTAAGTTCACCCAACGCAAGTACATTCATTTGGAATAACAGAATTGCACAATGCTGAAATAAAGCGAGTTAATCATGTGGAAATCATTTCAATGATTTTTTTATGTTTTATGTTTTTTATTTTCTTATAAATAAAGCGTCTTTATTGGCATAGATGATTTCACAAAGAAACTTAAACATCCATAGAACCTTTGCATTCAACAAAGGTTCTTAATAGATCATTAAAATATTCTTCACGCTAGCACTGTAAAAAATATTTTCAAGATTTGTTATCACAACATATTTTCTTTTGTCAAATCAACTTTAGAATAATTTATTTAGTTGAGATAACTTTTTATTTTGAGTTTCTGATGGTTAAATTAATCTACTTCATTGTATTAACTCACTTTTTCCAGTTCAATGAACTTAAAATTTTAAGGCAACCACTTTACTTACTTTTTTAAGTTAAACCAACAATATTTTTTACAGTGTAGCAATCACAAAATTTTTCTTTTGTCAAATCAACTTAAATAATTTATTTAGTTCATATAACATAATTTTGAGTTTCTGATGGTGAAATTAATCTCCTTCATTGTATTAACTCACTTTTTCCAGTTCAATGAACTTAAAATTTTAAGGCAACCAGGTTGCTTACTTTTTTAAGTTAAACCATCAATATTTTTTACAGTTTAAGAACGGTTCACATTTAAGCAATCCAATTTAAAAATGTTCGTCAGATTGGAGTGAAACGCATTTTGCACAGTTTTAATGTCTTATCCACAATAAAAACCATCGCCTGATCCATATATAATAAAGTCTGGGAATTGACCCCTTCAAAGACTCTACCCGTAGGGTAAAAATGGATGTGGATGCTTTTTTTCCCCTTTTACTGCAGATGTCATTGGGTAGACGCTCTCCTGTCTTTCAACACACAAGCTTCTTAACAAGCTCCCTTGAGACGAGCACTGAAGGAGATGCCCATCCACGCTCTCAGGTCAAAGAAAGGATATGTTCACCATAATAAAAGACCTCCAAACACAGCTAGTCTGGAGGCTGAAGCGCTCCACCGCTGGATGAAATGAGAGGGAGGAGTGTAATAAATTAAATACATTTATTTATGAGTCATTGTGGAAATAACAGTTCATGCTGCACACATATACCCCTAAATATAACTAAATAAAATTTACATTTGAATAAAAAAAGAAATAAAATGTGAGTTTTAGAAAGTGTATGACAAATAATGATCATGAAATGTTATATGGAATTTATGTTAATGTGTTTAGGTGTACGTGTGTGTGTGTGGGGGGGGGATCATTGGTCACCCTCTGCAAATATTACAGGGATAGTACAATATTTCAATTTAGAAACATTGGGAAAGATGTTTATCTGTGGCCAATTATCATACATTAGCATGCATTAGCACACATTACAATTTCCTAAAGTGAATTAGATTGGGCCGTCCGGGACTAGTTCCGTCAGACTTTGTTCATTGGTGCGTGTTGTAGAACGCACAAAATCTAAATGCAAATCAATTAATAGCACCGATTCTAATAACAAAAAAATACATTAATGAGAGTGTGCACAAGGGATTTTGATCCATGTTAAAAGAAATGAAGAAAGTGACGAACACACTCGCAATTAGGTCGTAAATGAAACGCATTAAGAACATCATTACCCAATGTAACGCATGGCGCAAGCAAACGCGAACGTCAACGTTGCTTCCATGATATATACCGAACTATTGTTCTTAATTTGTTCATTTATGAAGCAACATCTTTAGCAATTGAGTAAATAGGACCTATAAGGACTATAGCACACAATGGGCTTCATTTCGAATGAATTATTATGTATAATGTTACCAGGACTTTGTATATTTTGAATTGATTCCAGACACGTGTAGGAAAATCTCCTCTGGCCGTTCCACACCAGCTGCACTGCTGATAACCATTACCAATCAGCCATATGTGCTGTGACGGAGGTTACAGGAAGAAAGGAGTAGATTAAGTGCTTGTGTGTGAGGAGAGAGAGAGAGAGAGAGAGAGAGAATGAGAAGAAAGGAAAAAAGGGGAGGGAGAGAGAACTGTATGTTGGTACAGCAGGGTAAAAGCTCCACTCCACAAAATGCTCTTTTTTTCCTGGTAACAAATTGTGTCGATGAATTATTTAAATTTTTTGGACTATATTAATGGAGCAACCAAATTTGTTTAACTAGACACACAATTGAAGGGATAGTTCTCTTTGAAATTAATTTTTGGTATGTTTTAGCTTACCTCAAGAGCATCCAAGATGTAGGTGTCTTTTGTTTCCACAGAATTTTCCATTTTTATATTTTTAGGTCAAACCGTTCTTGTCTGTCAGTCATATAATGGAGGTCTATGGTCACCATACAGTAAAAACTATGTTCATTTTTCTCACATAAACAGCTCGTTTCATGTCTTAGGCCATTAATGTGTACTTACATTTACGAGTCATTAAATCATGTTTAATTTGGACTTCTCTGTGCATGCTCTTTGAGGTGGTGACCATAGAGCTCCATTATATGACTGATAGACAAGAACGGTTTGACCTAAAAATATCAAAATTGAAACTACTGGGGAAACAAAGACACCTACATCTTGGATGCCCTTAAGGTAAGCTAAAACATACCAAAAATTAATTTCAAAGTGAACTATCCCTTTAAGTAAATAACTACCAAACTGAACCAACTTCAATAGTTTGGGGTCAGTAAGTCTGTTATGCTCACCATGGCTGCATTTATATGATCAATACAATAACACAGTACAAATTGTAATATTGTGAAATATTATTTCAAGTTAAATTAAGCGTTTGCTATTTTAAGATATTTTAAAATGTAATTTATTCCTTTTTAGCATCATTAATCCAGTCTTCAGTGTCACACGATCCTTCAGAAATCTATTTTTAAATTATTTGTAATATTTAAAAGTTATTTTCTGCTTAATATGTTTGTGAAAACTTCGTCTTGAAAAAAAAAATGACTTGGAAAAAAGATTAGTTTATTTTGATGAACGAGTTCGAACAGGAGAGTCACAAACGCTCATCACAGAACAGAGCAAGGCGAACATTTGTGCTTATAAACTTAAACTTTTGTATTAATTTTTTTAATGAGCGATCGTTTCGCTTGATAAGACCCTTATTGATCGTCTGGAATCGTTTAAAGCGTTTTGAACAGTTTGCAGTTTGCACTGAAACTCTTAATTGGACCTTGAACCGTTTGGTTCCCATTGAAGTCCATTATATGGAGAAAAATCCTGGAATGTTTTCATCAAAAACCTTAATTTCTTTTCGACTGAAAAAAAAAAAGACATGGACATCTTGGATGACACGGAGGTGAGTAAATTATCAGCAAAAGTTTTTTTTAAAAAGTGAACTACTCCTTTAAGACCTTTGGGAATAAAGGGTCCTTTAAAACTGAGTCAAGATCTACACAGAACCCCAATGAACTTTTTTCCCCCTACAATTGTACAGAGATCATGTTTCAATGAGCATCTGCAGACTATTCAACGACAATTAAATATTAAGAGTACACTGCTCATTACTATCACTTAGTAACACTATCCATTCACACTATTAAATGGACACTAAATGTAAAGAGTCGTGAGAAATAAGTGAATAATTCATTTAGTCACTTTAGACCAGCTCTCCTCTTTAAAAATAAAATCAGTCATTCATTACATGGGATAATAAACAATCAGTCTGTTAAACTGGGCCTTGTTCACCAAACCAAGTTTCACGGCTGTTTAAAAGTTTTGGGCCAGTAAGATTATAAGCTAAGGTAATACTTTTTTGCAACATGGATGCATTAAATTGCTCAAAAGTGTCAGTACAGACAATTTGGTGCCGTGACCCGGATACAGAATCTCAGCTGAATCTTGAAACTTCAAGCAACTGTCTCAGTTTATACACAGTTTGAATTGGAACCTAAATTATACATTTTATAAATTAGTAATACCACAACATTTATAATGTTGCTGAAGATTTCTTTCAAATAAATGCTGTTCTTTTGAACTTCATCAATTCTTAAATTCATAAAATAATTAAATGTAGGGGGGAAAAAACAATTTTCTACATTGATCATAAATGTTTCTTGAGCAGAAAATCAGCATATCAGAATGATTTCTGAAGGATCATGTGACACTGAAGACTGGAGTAATGATGTTTTATATCACAACATGCAATCCTAACACTATCACGTGTTTCCCACTGCTGTATTATACCTGCCCTACTGCAATGAAGTTCATTAATAATGGCAATAATAACAGTAACAGCAATAAAACAACCAATTTCTCCCTTGCCTTTAGACAACTAAACAGTCGAGACCAATTAAATTTTCTTGATCACCTATTTGAGTAGCGTTTTTGAGTGCTGACCCTATTAAACACAGTTAATCTGATTAGCCCACTGACCTCTCCCCTACTGACCCTCATACACACACTTGTTGACAGCCTGAAGTGTTGACCAGGAACATAATAGCACTGATGATCACTGCAAACCAGCTAATAAAGAACAGCTGTGATTGTTGAGTGAGCATAACCTGAGATCATGTGTGCTTTCAGTGTGCATGGTTATAAACTCCATTGGATGTCGGTGCTGTGGTGCGCTAGACGTCTCTGTGGTGGATTAAATATTTACTGTTTCTATGAAAAGAATCGAGGGCCTTGTTTAGATGCCCTCCGATTTGGTATAACGCTGAAATTCTGACTAATCCACTCATACAGCCTGAGGCACCTGCCTGTCAGCTCCTATTCTTCACACAGGATGGAAAAAACAACACACACATGCACACGCAAAAGTTTCCTCATCCATATGGACACGCAAAGAGATTTCATGAAACACGTGCACTTTTTCCACCAGGTACAAATTATTACTTCAAAGGCAAAATGACAAGTTCACAAGTCTTGTTTTCTGAATTTTGTTTTTCAAACTTAAAGGAGTAGTTCACTTTAAAAAAAAAAAAAAAAAAAAAAAAAACTTTTGCTGATAATTTACTCACCCCCATGTCATCCAAGATGTCCATGTCTTTCTTTCTTCAGTCGAAAAGAAATTAAGGTTTTTGATGAAAACATTCCAGGATTTTTCTCCATATAATGGACTTCAATTGGAACCAAACGGTACAAGGTCCAAAAGACAGTTTCAGAGCAAACTGCAAACTGTTCAAAGAGCTTTAAACGATTCCAGACGATGAATAAGGGTCTTATCAAGCTAAATGATTGGTCATTTAATAAATAAATAACAAAGTTTTAGTTTTATAAGCTCAAATGATCATCTTGCTCTGTTCTGTGATCTCCTGTTCGAACTCATTCATCAAAATGAACAAATCTTTTTCCGAGTCAATTAGTTCATTTCGTTTGTTGAATGAACCAAATGACTCGAAAAAAGATTTGTCCATTTTGATCAGGAGAGTCACGAACGGACAGAGCAAGGCAAGCATTTGAGCTTGTAAAATTTAAACGTTGTTATTTATTTATTAAATGAGTGATCATTTCACTTGATAAGACCCTTATTCATTGTCTGGAATCATTTAAAGCCCTTTGAACCGTTTGGTTCCCATTGAAGTCCATTATATGGGGATTGTTTTCATCAAAAACCTTAATTTCTTTTCGACTGAAGAAAGAAAGACATTGACATCTTGGATGACATGAGGGTGAGTAAATTATCAGGAATGACTACACTTAAAGTCATAGCATACCAAAAAAAAGAAAATTCTTTTACTCATCTTGAAAGGTAAAGGGCGTTAAGTAACCGGACAATGTGAGCGACAGTTTAGCCAATCACAACACACCCGCCCAAACTAACCAATCTGAGCTCACTCCCTGTTTCTGAGGGAGTGGTTTCATAAACTCAGGAAGTCAACCGCTCGTTCAAATGACAGAGTAGAGCGCGGCTTACAATGAAGGTGAAATTATGAAAAATAAGACTTAAAAAAATGAAAAACCACGAATACATGTTATATTGCACCTCATAAACACAATCATGCGAAGAAAAAAAGAAGTAAACCACCCCTTTAACATTCGGTGACATATGATCTAAATAGTACATTTATTGTAGTATTGAAAATTTGCAAGGCTGCAATTCCCCTGGCTGGCCACTGTTTGTCGCCACTAAAACTTATGACTAATGTGATCATCTGTGGATAACAAAATGATATATTCTGAGGAAAAGTTTTTGTCAGTCTGTCAGGACCAAAGCAATTTTGGACCCCATTGACATTCATTGTATAGAAAAAACAAAACATTGAGACAGAATGAACCAAATGACTCGAAAAAAGAATCGTTCATTTTAATGAACGAGTTCAAACAGGAGAGTCACGAACGCGCATCACAGAATAGAGCAAGGCGACCATTTATAAAAATTAAACTGTTATTTTTTTATTTTATTGTTTCGCTTGATAAGACCCTTATTCATTGTCTGGAATTGTTTAAAGCCCTTTGAACAGTTCGCAGTTTGCACTGAAACTGTCTTTCGGACCTTGAACCGTTTGGTTACCAGTGAAGTCCATTATATGGAGAAAAATCCTGGAATGTTTTCATCAAAAACCTTAAAGCAATTTTGGACCCCATTGACTTTCATTGTATAGAAAAAACAAAAAATTGAGACATTAAGTTTTTGCGTTCCACTTTTGGTTTGGGTGAGTAAATAATGACAGAATGGTCATGTTTTTTTTGGTAAACTATCCCTTTAAGTATAAAAGTATTGTGTTCTCTATCGCAATAAACACATTCAACATCCCATTTTTGTTCTCTCACAACAAACACACGTTGAGGGCTCACCGCAATCCGCAGCAGTGTCCCCTTCACTGATGCCCATCTGTCTTGCCGGCGGTCAATGACCAGGATGAAGCCGACCCCCGTCGAGCTGAGACTGAAAATCAAAAACACACCATCACCATGGCAGCAAGGGCGCACACACACACACACACACTTCCAAAAATCATAAACATTGACATGTCAGATATACCTTAAAAGCCATCATTAAACAGATCTCCACTAACTAACAAACACACTGCAGTCATCCTTACACATCAGACTGGTAAATTAACCAGCACCACACATATTTCATTTATGCCCCCACACACTCAAAAACGCAGCCAAAAGCATATCAATACACAGAGACGTACGTTGAGACGCACTAGCCCAGAATGCAAGCGTAGCGCAGAGATGCTGAGCTGGATGCTACGTCCATCACCATGGAGAACGCTGCTTTTTAGTGACCAAGGCAGTGGAAAAATCCAAATGCACACTCCTGATATTTTAAAAAAAGCAGCGTGGATGTACAGAAACAACCCCTAATGCTGATACTCCAAGTGTCCTTCGGTGGATTTCGATGTCGTCAGATGGTTTCTTTCTTCCCTTCAGTGCACCTTTGCTTTCAGCCCCTCTGTTTATGGTTCCATTTGAATGAGTGCCACCGTAGGCACAGACCGGGAGAACAGCTACATTTCGCCTCCCCTTCTACAGCGACCAATCGTGCAGCATCAGGTGCTCCCTCTCGACCTATCAGAGCTCAGGAGAGCGCTGATGGACAGAGACCCAGAGACTAGCTTGAATCGCGAATACAGAATGTGGGTGCGGATTGATAATGAAAGCTCCTCCCGATAGAAACTGGCACTGCAGATACTCGTGTATCAAATCTGCCGCCATTACACTGACACACAGATTGTGTGTCTCTTCTCCTGGCTCACGTTACCGCTCCCGCCTTCTCCAGCAGATTTTCACACTCCCCATCCCTTTTCTCCCCACTCAATCCTACCTCCCCTGTCCCCCTCTAAGCCTCTGGCTGTTTTTCTCAGGAACGTTTGTTCTTCGAGCCTTTCATAGCGGAGGGTGAGATTAAGAAGGAAAGGAGAGAGGTGTAAGGGTCTTATCAGCCTCTGTGTGAAGACTCTGCGCTGACATTGACTAATGACCTTGAGTGTCTGTCAGTAATAAAGATCAGAAATCTGATTACAAACATCACTGTAATTATAACCTTCCATTCAACGGCTTCTAAAGCCATCGGGTGCTTCATTGCACATGATTTATGGTCATACTGGTGCTCAGTCCATTACTGTTTTTAATTATTGTTCGGTGTTGTTGGTGCATTTTATTAAGAGCGACATCTAATATTTTTTTAAATTATAGATAGTTGGACGCTTTGAGTTAACAATGGGACGAAGATATATTCAATAGAGGGCATTTGCATTTTCATTGTTAACACAAAATATATAATTTAAAATATATATATAGGGTTCGACTGTAAATTGTTAAGTTGATTAAAATATTACATTTTAACATCGTAGATGTTTTGCCAGAAACCACAGAGTAAATTGAGGACAATGGATGAATTTTACAAATAAATTGTTTTGGTTATGATTTAAAAAAAAAAAAAAAAAAAAAAAAACTTATTTGGTTATATTTCATAAAATAAAACGGCAAAAAACATACAAATAAATAAAAACAAACAAACTAAAATAAAAGAAACAAAAATCAAAATAATAAAATTAAATAATTAATTGTGGCATAATTTTCAACCTGATTGCATTATGTGCCCAGAGAATAGCAATGATGTTTCATTTAAATTAAGCATTAATGCAAGGCAGTAAAACTTTTTTTTTTATTGCATTACAATATATTGGGGCTAAACGCATTTAAAGGGATAGTTTACTTTGAAATTAATTTTTGGTATGTTTTAGCTTACCTCAAGGGCATCCAAGATGTAGGTGTCTTTGTTTCCACAGTATTTTCAATTTTGATATTTTTAGGTCAAACCGTTCTTGTCTGTCAGTCATATAATGCAGGTCTATGGTCACCACCTCAACTGAGTTGATATATCAAAATCGTCTTCCATTGCGATTTCCTGTATATTAAAATATGTTTAGATTTTCAAAGTGAAAGGTAAAACTTCCAAAATCTCTGTGTAAACGAGTGACCTACATGCGCGAGAGATTCCGGCACTTGCGCAGACAGAAGCGTCCACGCCCTCAGAATACTTGGACGTGGCTGTGGTTACAAGAGGTAAAAAATAAATAAATACCGCTCGTTTCGTGTCTTAGGCCATCAATGTGTAATTACATTTACGAGTCATTAAATCATGTTTAATTTGGACTTCTCTGTGTATGCTCTTTGAGGTGGTGACCATAGACCTCCATTATATGACTGACAGACAAGAACGGTTTGACCTAAAAATATCAATATTGAAACTACTGCGGAAACAAAGACACCCACATCTTGGATGTCCTTGAGGTAAGCTAAAACATAGCAAAAATGAATTTCAAAGTGAGCAATACATTTAACTGTAGTGAAAATAATGCCACAATGCAATTAAAGCTTTTATGGTCAAAACATACTTTCTTTTGTGTTGAAATATGACTAAGGCACATTCTTGAAGGTTTTCATGACGTTAACCCCTTTATTTCACAAGCTGCTGTATTTTGCTCCCTGACTCCTCTCATTCACCAAATCAGAACCAAATTAAAACCCCATCGGCCATTTTCAGCATGAATAAATCCATCTAATTACTCAATCACCCCCTCTCTCTGTTGCTCACGGGAATAATGGGGATGCAAGAGAGAGTGACAGAAAGGACCAGAATCACTCTTTCATTAGAATATTAACAAGGGGTGTTAAATTTAAGAGGATTTCACAGGATCAGCAAATAGACCAATGCACCACTGAATTGATATATATATATATATATATATGCTAATTAATTAAACATCTATTGGTTACTTATTGATATGATGGCATTTCAAAGTCAATAATAACAATAAATGTATTTCCCTGAGAATCTCATGTATTCAGATTATTCACAAACTAAGAATGCATCTGTAAAACAAGGGGCAATAAGATCACCTTGTTAACCATGTACATAATTACCCATTCTAATTTAATATGCATGATGAATATTAATGAGGCACCAGTCACACACACAGGCAGGCAGTCTCGTCACATATTCATTGGATTGCAAAAAGTGTGATGTTACAATGGGAAAGCATTAGTTTGCCCCCTTCTGTCCAATTCAAGAACTAAACCACCAAAATATGTCTCCTCCAGTCTCTCATATACATTCCAGTGATATACAATCAGAAATTAAATAGATATTCTAGATTTAGATTTTTAATAATTCTAACAGGATTTATTTATTAATTGCTCCCACACCTTTCAATTGCTGATCATCACTGGATTTTAAATCGTGTTCGATTGAGGCATGTTTGGAATCAGATTAGAGTATTAGAATACATTAAAATATGTTAAAATATTAAATACATGTCTCCAATAAAACCCTCAATGATGACTGAGGTTATCACACTGGTTTGCATGCAAGTCTACACTATCTACAAGCACTTCTTAAATAATGACTTTACATTTCAGAGATTCCCATGAATCCTGGTTATTTTTGTGTAAGTGCTGAAAATGACCGATCCCTCCCGTTTTCTCACCTGGGAATGCTGGTCAGGTATGTCAGCACATTGTGAAACTCCTGTTCCTCCAGCTCACCAAACGCCGGGTACTCTGGGAAAATAATGATGGGGCTGCCATTTTGTCCTCGGCCACCTGGAAACGCAGATTTGGAAGAATGCAGTTGTTAGCAATTCTATGAATATTAAACATCGTTTGGTAACACTTTACTTGAATAAGACTATGACACCTTCATAATCATGACATATGTTAAGGTTTTATGCATGTTTGTGACAACTGTCATTAAGTGTCATTTGCTCAGTTATAACATTTTTAATGCAAATATGACATTGTTTGAGATTGTTTGACACCTTGACATAAACCAATACATCATAACCTGTCAGTGTCTTTGTCATGACAACTTGACATTACTAAGACAACACAACCCGTCATAAACATGACATAGCAGATTAATGATCAAACTTAAGAAAGCACCTAGCTTTATTGGTTAACAAAACATTAAACTGTCAGGTGGTTGGTTTTGACATTGGCTGTCATGAAGCCATTATAACTTTTTAATGACAAATTCAATTAGTACCACTGTAGTTGAGCTGACGAAAATATTCATGACACAGTTATAATGGCCTCATGACAGCCAATGTCAAAGTTCAACTTAATTTAATGTCAAGTTCTCATGACAAAGACACTGACAGGTTATGATATATTAGTTTATGTCAAGATGTCCTATTTGCATTCAAACTGTCATTATTGAGCGAAAGACACTTAACAGTTGTCATAAACCTTACTTCATATTCAAGACGTATGTCATGTCATGGTTATGAAGGTGTCGTGTCAGTCAGTCTTCTGCACACCCCTTCAAGTAAAGTACCCATCATTTTATTTATTATTTAATTTTGCCTAGTAATACCCATTTGCACTCTTATAATATATGAAACCCTTCAGATTAAGAGTGGACATTGTCTAGAGCCAGTGACCTAGAATCAGCGTTAACCTCCCGAAATCGTCTGAACACATTTATAGCCATGACTGACCTCAGATCTGAGATATGTGCATTTTTTAAAAAGTCTTCTACCCACAAGGGGGCACTTCCACATCTTCCCATGTACAGCTCACACAGAGGAAGACAGAGACTGCGTACATTCACAGAAGACTAATCTCAGCTATTACCAACTGCATAGATGTGCAAGATCAAGGACATGAGGCAATCTCAAGGGCACAACGCCATGAGGACCAAACCTTCAACATTACTGAAGCTTTAACTTTGTTAGTCTCTCTCTGTGTGTGTGTGTGTGCGTGTCTGGGGTTGGGGAGAAAGAGACAGAAAGGGAAATAGGAAGAAGGACATGTTTGGTGCATTGCGCGCAGTGACAAAGGTCATGTGGTGGTGTGTGTGTGTGTGTGTGTGTGTGTGTGTGTTTGGCTGCTACACTGAAATTAATAGAGCAGGATGGATCCACTGCAGAGCTCACACTAACACCTCTATGACAGCCACACACAGGTGAACACACAACGTGAAAAGGACACTGCTGTCGCATTTGTAATCATAAGTAGAGCAAAACCAAAGGACCAGGTGTGTGAGTGTGTCAGTTTGTGTGTGTGTGTGTGTGTGTGGGGGGGGGATCTATAAAGTGATTTATAGTGATAAATAGAATAGTATAAGAGCAGAACAACAGAATGGAGTAGAATATGGAGTAATGGAGTATAATAGAAAAAGTAGAACATAGTAGAATGGAGTATAAAAGAGTAGAATATAGTAGAATGGAGTATATTAGAATAGACGAATAGAGTATATTACAATAGAATGGAGTAGAATGTAGAAAAACAGTATATTGGAATTCAATAGAGTAGAATGGAATATACATGGGTAGAACAGTAGAATGGAGTAGAATTTTGTATAATGGAGTATAATAAAAATAATAGAAGCAGAGCAATCTAAAATAGAAGAATAGAGCAGAAATGTGTAAATTAAATTAGTGTATAATAGAGTAGAGTAATACAGTAAATAATCAGAACACACACACACCCAAGAACACGGACAACATTAACAGGAAAAAAAATGATAAAACACTCCATACAAAGATTATCAAAACTTTGCATATTGGGTGACTTTAGTTTCCTGCAATTCCATCACACACACACACACACACACTATGATAATGATAATATCAGACACGGTAAGCTGCAACCATCTGGAGGGAAAAAGCTGGTCAGAAAAAGATAAAAAGAGCAAAAAGGAAATGAAAACAGGAAATAAACAGAGGGAGAGTCTAGCAGTTGAGGTCTGTCATTAAATCTAGGTGGAGAACTGAGGCATTAGAGACCACAGGAACACACACACTCGTTTCTGCATTCACAAGTCACCAAGTAACCAATGCTCCACACTAAGGGGAGGTTGGTAAAAGTGAGTGAGCCATCTAAAAATAAAAATATTTGAACAGCATTTCTCAGCAGTCCTCTCCAGATTGCAAGATAGGCAATATAGTGTTGGCTAGTGCACATTAGTTGTGCACTCTAGATGGAAACAAACTTTCTACTAAGAATTCAGACAACAGAATAAAATGGATGACACAACACAACCGATGATGATTTCTTAAAGGGATACTCCACTTTTTTTTTTTAGAAATACAATTTTTTTACCACTCCCCCAGAGTTAAACAGTTGGGTTTTACCGTTTCCGAATGCATTCAGCCAATTTTTTTTGATATTTAGAAGAATATCAGTAACCAGACAGTTTCTGGTCTCATTGACTTCCATATAGTATATTTTTTTCCTACTATGGAAGTCAATGAGACCAGAAACTGTCTGGTTCTCTCTATTCTTCTCAATATCAGGAAATCGGCTGAGTGGATTCGAAAACGATAAAACTCAACTGTTTAACTCTGAGGGAGTTGTAAAATGAGCCTATTTCCAAAAAAACAGAAGCCACCGGTGCAATGAACACTGATTCTGGTAATCATAGAAACCTCAGTCTTTAAATACAGTACGGCCATAAACAACGCATTAAAAATGAACCATTTTGCACTGAACTCTCTCAAAAGGTTACAAAAATACATTTAGTATTATGAAAGTCCTATTTGTTTTTGTAAATAATTTTGCAGGGAATATCCTTGTTTCTTTAACGACGCAACTTGGTTGTTGTTCACTCTTCTGGCACTATCGTGGTAAATGTTTCATGGCATGTATAATGCATGAGTTCAGAGTCAGGCTGCTATATATTCAGGGACTCTCTCGTAGATTTGATGCAATAAAAGCATGAGGGGTTTTATAGAAAAACCTGAATCCCAATCTAATCCTCTTATTCACCATAAAACTCTTCTATAGGACTAACTGTCATTCAAATATCCTCGCAAAGCACATCGGCTCAGAACGGTGTTGTCAAGCGCATCGCCAAGGCAACACTGAATAATTAAGGGGCGTTATCCTGGGCAACATGAGCCGGGCCCTAACTGGGTTATTTACGGAGACTGAAGAGAGTTTCTGTGTGTCATTAAGTGAATGAGTGTATATGTGGAATCTGTGCACGTTCTGAATGAATCTGCTGTTGACACCGTGAAAGCAGACATCTCGGTTGTGAATTCACACGGCATATGTGAAACCGGACACATCATACTCAGGATGGTGTCAAAGCATTATAAATATAGCTCATATCAAACATCGATCAGCAAACATGAACAGAAACTCAAACACGAGACACGAGAATGAACCTCATTGGTTCTCGCACATCAAGCAAACATCCATGAGATTCTGTTTACTACAACTGATGTGTGAGTTGATTAATAATTATGTGTGAATAAAAGCCAGAATTCAATCCGTTCATCATGTAAAGTGATCGAGTCTCTTTTGAAAATTTCGGACTAAACCGCTCGATTAATGTGGATTAGTTTTCCGATCTCTTTATGAACTTTTTGAAGCATCAAAGTGGTAGTTGTGTAGCTGTCAATGGAGGGACAGAAATCTCTCAGACTCCATTAAAAAGACCTTCATTTGTGTTCTGAAGATGAACAAAAGTCTAATGGGGTTTGGAAGTTGGAACGACATGAGTGTGAGCAAATAATGACAGAATTTACATTTTTTGGTTTAACTACCCCTTTAAGCGAGTTATTTTATTTTTTTACTCTCAGGATCTCTGACAGTCGGCACACAATGCTCTTTATTGGCAATGCATTCTGGGACTGATTGTGTAGGAGACTCACCTGACAGGAAGGCAAACTGTTTCCTGAGGTCTGGGCTGATGTCTGCGGCACACAGAGGACTGCTCTCCTGCTGCATAATCTCATCTGAATGACAAATAAAGAGATAAAAAAAAACTTTATTTAAAGTGCCCCATTATGCTTTTCATGCAGTGTGTAATAGAGTTGTTTGGTCTACAAACTTTTATAGATTAAAGTGCCCGAATAAATTTAGTTAGTCTACACAAAGAAAGAACCGATTCTGAATCCTTGATCAAACCGTTTATATACTGTGAGAAAAGATGATGCTGCAATGCATATTATGATCAACTTAAACTGTTTGACTCATTAAAGTCTATTTATCCAAAAACCAACACACAATATCATAGACAGAGATCTGACTTCACATTCTTAATCCAGACGTGGGTTATAGTGAAGATGGCGTGCTCTTGGTCAGAGTTTGAGAAGAGCAGTTGTATGTTGTTGAATGAACGGATTGATGGAGATGAGAAGGTGAAAACAGAAAAACAAGCATATTTTAATGGGCATCGGGAAATGATGGATTATTGTAAGCAGCTTTTGAGAGTCTTGAGCCGCTGCAGTGTGTGTGTGTGTGTGAGTGAGTGAGTGAGAGTCTGCTGTGGTGCACCGCATCTCTCTCAGGATCAGACTCTATGACTTTAAGAGTTTAGATATGTTCTCATGGGTTACATTCTGAACACACATCAATATGAATAAAGGTCAATTGAGTTCCAGAACAGATGAATCTGAAACATAGATCCAAAACGATCCATCCTGACCAACCACTGGCACAGTGCCTATTAGCATGGACACACACACACACACGTGTCCAGCAGACAACATCCATCTGTGCAACAGACCATCTGGGTCGACAACACAGAGGTTGTAAGAAACAGATAGGATGGCTTTTGCTGCTTTAAATTAGCAACAAGTAAATTATGAAATAGTTATTAATAGAATGGGTTTATGCAGTTGTTCAGAATCCAGAATTAAATTACATGCATACAATTTACATGCAATAAAAATTGTCTTACTCTAACCAAGAAACTGTAAAGTGAATAAAAGATAAATACATACAGTAAAATAAAAAGATAAACTATAATATAATAAAATTATCTAAAATAAAAATAAAAACTGGAATTAGAATAACTTTGATAAAACAGTCCTGAAATATATCATGGTTTACCAAAAATTATTAAGGACAACTGATGTGGGGACTGGAGTTAAGACAATGACAGAAATTAATTAAAATGTAATATAGGGGAAACAAATTCATAAAATTCTATTAAAATTTCACACATTTTACTGTAATTGTGATCAAATAAATTCGTCCTTGGGGAGCAGAAGAGAGAAAAAAAAAAATCTTACTGACCTCAAACATTTGGTAAATAAATAATAACCCAAAGATTTTGTTTTTATTGCTGGTATTGACCAATCAGAATTATGCATTTAATACTATTCTTTTGAGAATTATACAGATTGTGAGGAACAAAACACTAAACATTTACGGGGTAAGCAAGACTAAAAATAAAACTGATAAAAAATATTTATTAAAGATTTAAATACATTTTTATTTTATTTTTAATCATAATATCCTAAAACCGTATTCCGGACAAATGTGTGAAAAATAGTTTTGATTTATTTTTAAAAAATACTTCCCTTGATCTGAGCGGTACAAGACTTGGCTACTTTTCCTAAGTTTGCCTCCAGAACACACACATCTTTTTCTGATTTTTTGACTGAATGGGAAAAACTGTAATTTAGAGCATTTTAAAATAAGCCAAAATAAGACACCAGGTGACAGCAAAGTCACTTCAACTTTACGTTTTAGCTCTAAGAACTTATTGGAATGATATTTTAATGTAGAAAAAAAAGATATAATAAGCATAATTTACAGAGAAAATATGGTACTTTTTGAAGTAAATAAATTCAAAAATACCCCCAAAATAAAAACAAAACACCATAAATGGATAGACAAAACTTTATCGAAGAGAGTGATATATAACATTTATAATAAATAAAAATTAGGATCACATCTGAGTCCATGTCCACAATTACAGGATTAAGGGCTATAAGTGAATACGGTTTGAGGGCAACAATTTCTAAAATAAATTCCTATGACAACCAAATTAATCACAGTTTAATTGACTTCCTCAATCCCATTTTTCCTAAATTGACCCTGACTGTGCTGCACTCAAACAAGTTTACAAATCACTCACGATATTTACTGTGATTTATACTACGTTACTTTTGATTATTCTGTGAGATTTAATTTTTTAATATATTGTCTAAACCCCTTGTGAAGCACAACCTTCACATCATCTGATAAAGTGGCTTGTTAATATAATCTCGCAACACAGGAAAATGCCCTGGTTTGGAAGCTGTGGAGAACATTAGCCATCAGGAGAAGATAAAGACGCCTGAAGGACGGTGATGTCAGGCACATTACAACATTATAGAAAAACACGCTAGCTACTCATCCTGTTATTAAGATTCTGTAAAGTTCAATGACATTGTGCCTGTTCTTTAAAAAAGTCGTCATTTGCCGCACCATATAAGTACAGTCCCTTGAACTTCAAAGTTCATCCCCCTCAGTGTCAATAACAACATGCTCTACTCAAACTGAACTATCTCCCCTCTCCTTTCCCACCGCTCCACTCACTCCAGCAATGGAAAGATGCTTGAGGATAAAGAGAGCGCTGTCAATCCTTAATGGGATCAACCCTGGTGACACAGACGCCTGAGAATAGATGCTGAAAGTGCGGATTGTTGCACAGATTGCAGACCACATTCAGATTAAGATGTTACAGGGATTGCTGGTCTCAGATCAGCCGATGACGCGTGACTTTAGAGACAGCTGCCACAGTCCAGGTTCAAACTGAGCTAGAGAGGTTACGGGAAGATTCAGAGATCCACTCGTTGATCACACCTTGACCTGATTGGTGTTTGTGAGGTCAGAAACATCAACGATTTCAAACCGGGTATTTTTGAGTCTTCGGTTCACTGCCGTTTTCAAGGAAAAAATACTTTAAAATAAAATAAGGGGACTTTAAGCATAGCATTCAATAATATCAACAACTGAAGTGCCTGGACTTTGGCATCAGTGGTTTTCCATGTTCGTGGAGATAGTTCATGGAGCATGTATTTTATAAGGCTTTTTAAAAATGGCGGGTGCCAGTGTTTCATATGGCAGACGTTCGGCCAATCATCATACAGTACACTTGAGTCACTGGTAGCTCCAATAGGCCTATGTCACGGAAAAATTGAAGACCGTCTTTTAGTAGGGATACGGCTCTTCCGGTTAGCTTTTTACAATGGTGGAGTCCGACAGATAACCTTGGACCAAATCTCTCCGCAACCTGCCTGAAGTCACATGACGATGTGGTTCGAATGCTAAATGAAAACTCTCAAGTGAGAAAGCGCGAAAGCTGAGGTATGGCTGTCTACGTCCTGATGCAGAGCAACCCGGTACACTACCACAACAGCCGCGGGTAGCTCTAGCAGTTCGCCAGTAAGGTTAACGTTTCTATCGTAACAGCAAGTCGGACCAATCAGCAGAGGTTGCTGCTATGCAGGGTTGCCAGGTCCCAGAAATATTTCAAGCCCAATGACAACTCAAAACCCGCCCAAATGGAATGAAAACTAGCCCAATTTTCCAGTGTCCAATCAGATTAGACAACGACTGGATTCCCACAAAGGGCCTTAAAATAAACTTTTACATATATATACATGTGTGTGTGTGTGTTAAGTTTAAAGTTTTGAAACCCCCAGAAGAAGCAAAAACTCCACAGTGGTTGTTGCCAAATATTCATTCCCGGGGATCAACAACACCCACTAATAAACAGTTCCCTTTTAATTTTTTCTTTGTCTACAATTTAATTATTATTATTTTTTGCAGGCCGCAGTACATAATAAATATAGCCCAAAAAAACGCAACCCGCAACTCTGTAATTTTTCCCGCGACTCTTTTTTTTTGTTTAAAATAGCCCAACTGTGCGGGAAAACCGCTACCCTGGCAACATGCTTAGAATTGTGGGTAGTGTAGTTTTCTTTCATAAGTTCGCAGATAAAACATGTTTTTCTTAAAACAAGGCTGATTTCATACACACTTATAGCTTCAACAACCTTCGTTTCACAACCTCACAGCTCTTGGTAAGTCTACATCGGATGGTTTAGACATTAGGGCTGTTAATCTAAATCCATCGAGAATACTGTTGACCGGAAGTTCTGTGTAACTCCGCCTTCCGGAAACAGGAAGTGTTACATAGGCCTATTGTGCTGAGTTAGATCCTCCTCTGAAGGAGGAGCTTATTTAGGCCCCCTCCCAAAAAGCTGTTACTATAACCAAAATCGTTTCCACTTCCTGCGGCGTGAACATCAAAAAGCGGGTAAATCCATTAGTTATAGCAACTATGAGAAAAAAAATTGCAAAAGCCCCTGATGCTTTGCTTTTCTTTGACCTGGTCGTAAGTCAGTACATCCATACTCAAAGTTCATCTCATGGATTCATCACTTGTTGCTTCAGGCTATAAGGGTTCATTCTACAGGTTGTGCAACATCACAAAGACAAAATGTGATGGGAGAGAACATATAAAAATAGACCTGCTTAAAAATAACAGGTCAAAGGACTTTATGGCCAAGTACTCCATGACAAGTTCCTCTGTGTTGCAAATTGGATTGTATTCCAAACACTATTATGCATTTAAGCAATTAGGTATAAGAGGCGGCTACGGAGCACATGACATAGACGCAGAGGAATGCCAGCAACTCCTTCATCTGCGAAGATATTCACATTGCAGCACAAACTCAAATACCTTTTTTTAAACAGCAAACAGCACAAAAAGGTGCATTATGCAACATTTCATGTTAAAAATAGCCGTTTTTCTAACCCATACGCTTCAATGATTGCCTGGTGGGCTGAATGAGCCCTTCTCTGATCACTGCGATCGCCTCTATAATCCTGTACAGTAAAATAAATAAGAGGGATTCGGGACGGAGTTTGAGACTGGGCGTGTCATGTGTGTTCACGCTCACCTGGCGATGTCTGGCAGGTTTGTGTATTCGCCGCCATTCTCCGTATCAGAGAAGACAACTCAAAACTTTAGTCAACTTTCCACAAAAGTAGAAGATGGATTCAAAGAGACCGGCTTGTGGTTCATTTCAAACACCAACGCAAACTCCACGTAAGACAAAGACAATAAAACTTTTGCCTAGTGCCAGGCGTCGGAATAAGACGAGAGTCAACATCGAGAAGGCTTTCAACAAATGGAGGGATCTCCGGTCTGCTCTAGGGCTCAAACGGGATCCGATACAAAGTAATAACTTATATTGTTCATGAACGTGTTTCCATAATAATACAATACAATAAACACATAAAACAGTTCAACATGGAGATAGACCGAAACAAAAACCAAAGTTTTCTACTAACGCCCAAACCACACCTATGAATAATGAAGCTATTTCAGACCAAACCCTTTTAAATTTGCGTCGGGCGCAAGAGTCATTTATCCCATCGGTAAAATAGCAACAGCTCCCAGGACCCGCCACAAAGTTACTTGATACTTGCGTTAAAATAGGGCCCTATACTAACTTCTAATAAAGAAGCCAGTTTGTGATTTTATTCTCAATCCAATAACCGGATGTGGTCTTTCATTTACATTTATCCCATTGCTCCTGTTAAACAATAGCCATTGAGATAAAGGGGGGCACGTTCAGTCTTGCCGTCGCCTCAGAAGGGCTCATGAGACGAAGCTTGAACAAAGTCCAACGTTTCATTCACCATCTCATCTCTTGGTGTTTAATCAACAAAGACACGGCACAGAGCCTCCGCTCAATACAAAACATCCTCTCACATATCCGCAAAAAACCGAACCAGCAAAAACAGGCTATAGAAACGGGCCAGGGCCCTGCGTGGACGCCAAGAACGCCAACCGCACATTGACAAAGCGATTCAACGCCGGAGCACAGGGTGATGCGATTCACAAGAACCGGGGGAAGGGCAGACGCTCTCATTTTAATGCCATTCAACGGATAGACGAGTATTCTTTACAAGGCCTTACATATTTAATGCCACTCGGATGGGTTGAGCCGTGACCGCTACCTAAATGTGATTGAAGATCTGTAACCTAAAAGATCCCAGTTATGAAAGACCCATATTCATCTCAGGAAACTGATAGATGTCTTTTGTTAAATGAGTGTGTTGGCTCACAAAAGTAGAACGACAGAAAGCATTGTTCAAATGTTATCCATTACATTTAAAGTACTGCGTTCCTTAAAGTGCCCCTGTTGTAAATTGTATCCCTCAAATCTCATCTTTGATCACCAAAATTACATATTTAACATGTTTTCCTGTGAATAATTTATATATGGCCTAAGTCTTTATCTTCTGTCGTAGTGTTCAGGTAATGACATACAAGCTATACTATGACTTTTATGGGTAAAAAGTGTATTTATTTATACAGGCATCACAACTGAAGGAACAATTCATGAAACCAAGTGTTGCATTTTGACAATTTGGAAAATGTGCAAAACCAATAAAAAAAAAAAAGAAAAAAAAAGAAGACTCGCATTGATTAACTATTGTATTTTTTAGTAAATAAATATAAAAAGCAATGTTAGATTTAAAAAATACAATAAAAATGAATAATACAATTTTATAATTTGATATGATATGATTTGATTATTAAAAAAAATTGTAATGTTACATGCGACAACACTGGTCTTATTATCTGTCGAACATCCTGATGCTCTCCTCATAATTATTATTAAAGGAGTAGTTTACTTTTAAAAACTTTTGCTTTTAATTTACTCACCCCCATGTCATCCAAGATGTCCATGTCATTCTTTCTTCAGTCGAAAAGAAATTGAGGTTTTTGATGAAAACATTCCAGGATTTTCTCCATATAAATGGACTTCAATGGGAACCAAACGGTTCAAGGTCCAAATGAGAGTTTGATTGCAGCTTCAAAGGGCTTTAAACGACACCAGACGATGAATAAGGGTCTTATCTAGCGACTCTCCTGACTCTCCTGTTCGAACTCGTTCATCAAAATGAACAAATCTTTTTTTGAGTCATGACTCGAAGGGTCCTAGGTAAGACCCTTATTGATCGTCTGGTGTCGTTTAAAGCCCTTTGAAGCTGCACTAAAACTCTCGTTTGGACCTTGAACCATTTGGTTCCCAATGAATTCCATTATATGGAGAAAATCCTGGAATGTTTACATTATTTTTGACTGAAGAAAGAAAGACAAATTATCCGATAAATTATCAGCAAATGTTTTTTTATTAAAGTGAACTACTCCTTTAAGTCCTACAAATTACTCACTATAGCATAAAACTCAGCTATAAATGTGCAATCGTGAGCCTCAAGATCTCACCTCTCTTGGAACAGGGTTTTCTGGTGCAGGAGAACAAGGACAGCATGTTTCCCGTGTCTCTGAGGTTGTGTTCACTTCACTCTCTGCATTATTTACAGGCGAGTGTTGGGTACAGTGGCTTAAAAACCTAAGTATTACACTAAGAGCTCAGATGAAAAAATAAGACACATACTGACAAACACACACACACTTAATGTTAACATGCAAGGCAAATATCCTCTTTGTTCTTCGTGTCTGTGCAAGCAGCCCAGGTTAAACACATATTGCAGTTCTTGTTAAAGACCTCTTTGACTGTGTCTTGTCCGAGCCTGTCTGAACTATAAAGAAACCAGGCCACGGTAAAACACACGGAGGTGCAATACAGAAACCATTACTGCAACACTCGACAGTGAAGGCCAGGTAAAGACACACACACACAGAGTCACACCCACATCTCATTGTGATATCCACAATAACTATGTTTTATGTGATCCAAACAAAGCAAAGCTCAATGAACATCAGCGGCTAATCCAACAGTTAACATACTGAATCATAGTACATCAAATCACTTAAAGGAGTAGTTCATCAATGGTCTATCATCTTTGAGTAAGTCTTCTCGTAAGCCCGTAAGTCATAATTCATAAACTGATGTTTCGCTTTGCGTATTGCTGACTGTACAATCGAGTTTACTTTTCGGATTATAAAATGTAAGAATGAAACGGTCTCTTCTTCACTCAAACTGTTGCATTTTCTGTCAGCGTTTGACATTTTTTCCTTTCGAATGCTCAATTTACTTTTTATATACAATGTGCAGTGCAGTGTTTCCGTGACAGTACAAAGCACACAAATATGTCTCCAATTGGTTGACTGTTGCTAAGCGTCTAGCTTTAGCTCCTTTACCCAGGGTTTAAAACGGTGTTTAGAACGATGATAGCCCGGGGTTAAAGGAGTAGTTCACTTTTTAAAAAAAAAACACGTCCATGTCATTCTTTCTTCAGTTGAAAAGAAATTAAGGTTTTTGATATAAACATTTCAGGATTTTTCTCCATATAATGGACTTCAATGGGAACCAAACGGTTCAAGGTCCAAAAGACAGTTTCAGTGCAAACTGTTCAAAGGGCTTTAAACGATTCCAGACGATGAATAAGGGTCTTATCAAGCGAAACGATCACTTATTTTAAAAAAAATAAAGTTTAAGTTTTATAAGCTCAAATGGTCGCCTTGCTCTGTTCTGTGTGACTCTCCTGTTCGAACTCCTTCATCAAAATGAACAAATCTTTTCCCGAGTCAACTTGTTCATTTCGTTCGTTGAATGAACCAAATTACACGAAAAAAGATTCGTTCATTTTGATAAACGAGTTCGAACAGGAGAGTCACAACCGCGCATCACAGAACAGAGCAAGGCGAACATTTGAGCTTATAAAACTTAAACTTTGTTATTTTTTTGTTAAATGAGCAATCGTTTCGCTTGATAAGACCCTTAATCATGATCTGGAATCGTTTAAAGCCCTTTGAACAGTTTGCACTGAAACTGTCTTTTGGACCTTGAACCGTTTGGTTCCCATTGAAGTCCATTATATGGAGAAAAATCCTGGAATGTTTATCAAAAACCTTAATTTCTTTTCGACTGAAGAAAGAATGACATGAACATCTTGGATGACATGGGGGTGAGTAAATTATCAGCAAAAGTTTTTTTTAAAGTGAACTACTCCTTTAAGCACAGTGTGAAAAGCACTAATGTGGTCCAACGTTGTTTAAAGCCCCACAGAATAAAGTCAGTCATACAGATTTAGAATGACATAATGCCGATTTTTTTTTTTTTTTTTGAATGAACTAATCGCTTTGATATAATTAATTCTGAATCTGGGATCAAACATCAATTTGTATTTGCACAGTTCAGATCCTTAACCATATATATACTGCTTTATACAATACAAATTATTTCAAAGCAGCTTTACAGAGATAATTTTGTTGCCAAATCAATCAATTATACTATGAAATTACTTCAATTTCAGCTGCTCTACAGAAGACAATTGTCGTTATTCAGCTCAATGTTGATTTAATTAGTTCAATAACAGTGTTACAATGTCTCAGTTTTTTCAATTATGAAACAAATTCAATTTACAATTCAGCCAAAAAGCAGCTCTACAGAGGACAACAGTATCATTACACACATACACAGATTGCATCTCTGATCTTCACCGCGCAAAACTACAAACCTGCTCATTATTTATTTCACAACATACACAAACAACTTAGCGAATAATGTCCCACATTAACATTGCACATGATTGAGTGTCATAAGGGCTCTGAAACCATGTGTTTGTAATGATGTACAGTATGCAGACATGTGGTCTGACTCCAGCTGTATGGACAAATGTGAACAATAACGTATCAATTATACAATCACACCAACTGCTAACAAAAAGGGCAGCTGCGTCTGTGCTGTCAGATGTGTATGTATTTCATGCACTAACATTTGCCATTATTGCTGCACTATACAGAGTCTCCATCTGCCAGGCTGGAAGGATAAGAATCAGACAACACACAGCCCCCCTACACCAATAACAAATGGGTCAAATTTTCTACATTCCAATGCCCATCCCTTTAACAATGTAATTGAATGTATATCAGATCATTGTGGTCCAAACTGGACAAAAATAAAAGTCTGTCTGTAAAAGAGTCTTTAAAAACTCTCAGCAGTAAATAAATGCAGAATGTGACTGATTACGGGGTATGATATTACAATCTTCTATTTTCTCTCTCAGTGATGATATTGGAGAGTTAAAAGTTTCTGGGCTTGAAGCCAACAAAACCACTGTAGATGGCCACATATATAACAACCATACTGGACGTATTTAGATAGATGGTTACCAAGTCATCATAGTGAGAAAAATTGTCATGACAAACCCTGTGCAGTCAACCAGAACAATGAGAAAATATAACCATCTGTAAACATTTATGCAAGCATCACTATTGTTGCTTGTACTATTAAGTCTACGGTAAGACTCTACCATTTAAAAGTTATTCAATTAATATTGATCAAAGGTGACAGTAAAGACTTTTCAACTTTGTAAAGAATCTTGTATTACAGACAGTTTCCCTAAAAATATATGAACATTGATTATAAAAAGAAACAATTCTTGAGTGAGTAAGTAAGTAAGAAGGATCATGAGACAATGACGACTCGAGTAATGAAGCTAAAAATTCAGCTTTGCCATCACAGTAATAAATTAAAATATCTTAAAATAGAAAACATTTAATTTTAATCTGCAACTATTTTTCACAATATTACTGTTGTATTGTATTTTAAGCAGTCTTGGTGAAAGACTTCATATTAAAAATATTTTTGAATGGTAGCGGGTGTGCAACCCATCCCATCCATTCGAGTTATGGATTATTCAAATTTTTTAACTTTCTATTACTTAGAAAGTTACGGAAGAAGATTAGGGCCAAGCAATAATAAAAAAATAAAACCATCTCGAGATTAAAGTCATTATAATTTAACAATGTTACAAAGTGTATAATGTTACAAAGTAACCATGGAGACAGTTTCTCAAAACACGACTTCATTCTCGAAATTTAATGAGTTTTTTCTCAAGATTTTATTTCGACTTTTTTTCTCAAAATTTAATGAGTTTATTCTGAAGATTGTATTTCAACCTTTGTCTCGAAATTTAACAAGTTTTTTCTCGAAACACGACTTTATTCTCGATATTAAATGAGTTTTTTCTCAAGATTTTATTTAAACTTTTTTTCTCTAAATTTAATGAGTTTATTCTCAAGATTGTATTTCGTCTTTTTTCTCGAAATTTAAAGAGTTTTTTTTCGGAACACAACGACTTTATTCTAGATATTTAATGAGGTTCTCAAAATTATATTTCGACTTTTTTCTCGAAATTTAACGAGTTTTTTCTCGAAATACAACGACTTTATTCTCAAGATTGTATTTCGACTTTTTTCTCGAAATTTAATGTTTTTTCTCGAAACACGACTTTATTCTCGATATTTAATGAGTTCATTCTCAAAATTGTATTTCGACTTTTTTTCTCGAAATTTAATGAGTTTATTCTCAAGATTGTATTTAGACTTTTTTCTCGAAATTTAACGAGTTTAATCTCGCATTATAATGACTTTAATCTTGAGATTAAAGTTTTATTTTTTATTATTTTTTATTTTTTATTTTTTTTTTTTATTATTGCTTGGCCCTAATCCTCTTCCATAGAAAGTGACTTTTCATCTGGTGGATTATAAAATATACATATACACATTTTAGGAGCAACTGCACAGCAACATACTGAAAACCTTTCACCTTAGCAACTGCTCAGGAATGCCCTGGCATTTATCCACCCTAGCATCGTGACGATGAGTTTTGCGTAAGCAAACACAATTCAAATATCATCCAGAAAATGTAAAACTGTAATTAAAATCATGCAAGAGCACATATTATCATACGTAAAGTGGATCAAATACACACTCTCTAGAAAGAACAGAAACGACTCAAATATAATAGAGACAGTCACACCCCACGTACTCTTAAAAGGGATACTCCACTTTTTTTTTTTTTTTTTTGGAAATAGGCTCATTTTACGTTTTCGAATCCAATGTGATTTTAGAAGAATATTTAGAAGAATCTCAGTAACCAGACAGTTTCTGGTCACATTGACTTCCATAGTTGGAAAAAATATATACTATGGAAAAAGTGGAGTATTCCTTTAAATGGCAAACACACAGTGTGTTCTTGGACACCACCCTATAAATGGTAAAAAATACACCCTGAACCACTCAGGTATCTGTGTTCTTGTTTGACATTTCCCTTATTAAACCTGCTCTCATTTTCTTCAGCAACTTACATGTCTTATATAGCCTAAGGTCATAGTTACATTGAAAGCATGCCAGTCTAGATTCAATAGCAAATTTTTTCCATTACTTGTCATACACAGTGAAATTTTGTCCATGATGAGCATTCACAGTGCATATTGTGCATATTGACAGGCTTGAAGCAAAGCTTTGAATGTAAAACAACTTCTGGTGCCAGTCCAAGTGGGTTCTGAAAGTTGGCAAAAACCCAGACCAATGCCAAAAGTTACCCATGTGTCCAGAGCCAATGAACACGGGGGAAACTGTTACAAACCGTTGACCAACAAACAATATGCTTCTCACGATCTGAGAGCAAATAAAGGAGGAGGGGGGGAGTTTACGTTCAAATTCAGGGTCGCAACTTGCCAGTCAATGAATTGTGGGAAAGTTAAAATAACCTTCAGATCAAGGCACTGTATACAAAGAGAACAAGAACAGTGTGATAAATACTGTATAAATCTACTGTTATTTGTAAAAATTTGAATGGTTCACAAATAAAAGCAGCATTGGCGAGCATAATAAAAGACTTGCATAAACTCTGATATACTGTAAATATTATATGATCAACAAGATGACAAATGTTTTTACAAAATAAGTTAAGCAACTTTACACTTTTTTGATTCAACTCATTTTTTAAGTCAGTTTTAATGTAATTTAAGGTTGAAATGATTTAAACATCCAAGTTGAAGTACTTAATTCAAGGCAGAACCTTTTAGTGTATACGTGAAATATGCAAACATACAAAAAAAAAATTCAAAACAAACATAAACACCAAACTCTAAAACAAAAGGACACGTCTGACCAGCTTCAATAGCTTTACTCCATTTATACAGATAAATAGACCAGTTCAGTCGCCTACCTGTCATTAGTTTCAGTTGCAGCCATAGTCTGGTAATGTCCTGACAGAGCAGGGACACTCGGTTGAGTTCCATCCCGCTCAGAGTGCACCTTTCCCGGTCACCCTCCTGCCTCAGGTGCCTTTATCTCTGGGGCTTCATCCTCACGCAAGTAGCCGCGCATTACCCAGGCTAAACTGTCCGTCAACGCACTTCACATATCCTCATCTCCCAACAGACACGGACAGGCAGACACACGAACTCCACCGGCATCAGGTTACACCCCTCACACACACACACAATGTGCAGGTGGAAGCAACAGACGGTGGAGTTAAAGGGAGAAAAAGCCCCAGGGCAACTGCTTAAACCAGAACGCAATTCTGTAGCGACCTGTGCGTGCGTGTGTGTGTGTGTGTGTTTGGTTGGTTGGGGGGGGGGGGGGGGGGATAAGCTCTTACACACACGCTCTCTAATCGTCCTGCCGCTAACAGGTTTTAGGGAGAGAGAGAGAGCGATGGAGAGAGCAGTTTTCTCTGTTTGTTACGCTGCCAGGGACCTGTGGATTAATAATAGACAGCCAATCAAAATACTGGGGCTGGACGGAGGGGCGGAGTAAACAAATCACAGCCGTCTACATCATCATGAGACTCTAAAGTGAATGAGAGAGAACGTTCATATACAATATGTTCATATTGCCATTACAGTCATTGGCATATTGAATCAGCTTTACTCTATCCCTTTTAATCTTGTATCCTTTTTTTTTTGGTTTTATGTAATATAGCCTAATTATTTTATTTGTTGTATTTTGTTTTACTTAATTTGCACTATTGTTATTTTACTCCATTTTAAATACTGTTTTTGCCATCCACAAAGAAAGACGGAAATTATTATAATAATAAAGTTGAAATAGGAAATTGCTACATGAAAGTTAATTGATATAATGATTGAAGTATTCAATCCATAATATACTAGTAACAGTATGGTCCTAATGTTAATGTATTAACTAACATTAAATGAGCAATGCATTTGATTTAGCCTATTAATATTTGTTAACATGAGTTAATACAAATACAACTTAGTTTATGTTAGCTCAGGTCTATTAAATAGGGCTGTCAAACGATTAATCGCGATTAATCACATTCAAAATGAAAGTTTACATAATATATGTGGGTGCATTCTGTATAATTATTTTATATATATAAATACACACACATGCATGTATATTTAAGAAAAAAATATTGTTTATATATAAAATATATATAATATAAATGATATATAAATATATATATACAGTGTATACATGAAAATATTTCTTAAATATATACAAGCATGCGTGTGTATTAATATATATATATATAAAATAATTATACACAGTGCACCCACATATATTAAACACAAACTTTTATTTTGGATGTGATTAATCGCGATTAATCGTTTGACAGCCCTAATTAACAGATAACTGATTTTAATAATTTATTAGTTAATGTTAACAAATCAATATATTACCCAACCATATATTTTTGATACAATTGCATTTTTATGTTGTTGTTTTTTTTTTTTACTCTGCTCTGTGGTCTCGCATATAGAGCTGCAGGAGTGCCACACACACAGTTCAACATCTTTTATATGAGAAACCTTTATAGTGTAGTGTCAGGGAGATCGGCAAGCAATCCATAAGAGCACAGTGAATGGCCCTGTAAGTCTGTATTCACAAATAGCCTGGGAAAGAGAGACACACACACACACACACACACACACACACATTTGTGGCTAGAGAGAGTCTGCTGCTGTGAATTAAACAGCTCTATAGTTCTGCAAAGCCATTGATAGAGCTCAAAACCCTTCAGAGAGAGAGAGAGAGAGAGACATCAAAACAAGCTTTTTATGCTTATAAATTAGCAGAACAACAGCAAAGACTGCCAATGTTAGAAAAGTAAAGCTTCACTAAATATATTCTCCAGTGTGAGTTTTCTGTGAGTACTCTATTCTTAGAGCATTGTGATTCCTTAAACAACGACACCATGTCATGCATTTTAATGCGCTACATGCTATTTTCAGACAATATCACAGATAAGTTTACAGAAAGGTGCATCTGGGTCAGCGCCGTCTGGGAAAGGTATATAATTTCACTGTAACTTTTGTGATATGCAATCTTCACCTCAAGGCTCTCTCATTGCCTGAAGGTCATAGGCCACATACAACAGGAGGACCTTCAAATTGCAGGTCAAGTTCAGGCAGTCTCGCTGGAAATCCCCTGGCTCTCTCCTCTTAGATCTTGTGTCCGTCTATATATATATATATATACACACACACACACTCGTCTGAGACTCACACTCTACAGATTATTTAAGAGAGGCTGGTTTTCACTTTTAGAAAGACAGACACAATGTCCCTTTCTGTGCCTTGTCACACTATGCCAGTGAGCCTCAGTGTACATAACAGTACATCTAATTTATATAAACAGCCATGTTAAATAATGGAGTAGAAAATATTTATAGAGTGAACTGGAAGTGAAAAAGGGGCATTGGTTTTCATCGTATAGCCCAATTTAGTCTATATTTTACTGTAGTAGAATAATACAAAAAAAGTCTTATTAATTATTATTATTAATAAACTATATATTATAACCTTATTTTTGTATATTTCCAAATAAATAAATAGTTCTTAAATTATCTGCAAACGTGCAAAAACTAAACTAAAGACTGAAACTTTTTTTAAAATGAGGGTCTGATAAACATACTTAACTAAAACATACTTTTAAAAACTTTTTTGTTCGTTGAAATTAGGCTGATATAAACAAAACTAAATTAAACAAAGATCAGGAAATTAGATTGGCCTTGGCAAATAACTGAAAAAAGTTGAAATGTTGAATCACTTAACCTCTGGTATATAAACTAAAACAATCAATTAAACTTGAATATATATATATATATGTGTGTGTGTGTGTATGCTGTTAAACGATTAATCTCGATTAATTGCATCCTAAATAAAAGTTTGTATTTACATTATGTGGGTGCATTTTGTATAATTATTTTGTGTGTATATATTAGGACTGTGCAAAAATGAATTGCGATTGATCGCATCCAAAATAAAAGTCTGTGTTTACATAATATATTTGTGTATGCTGTATATAATTATTTTGTATATATAAATACACACACATGCATGTATACATTTAAGAAAATGTGTTATTCATATATAAAATATTTATATTTATATAATATAGATTATGTATTTATAAATATATACAGAATTTAAGCGCAAATAATTCTTAAATATATACATGCATGTGTGTGTATTTATATATACAAAATAATTATATACAGCACACACAAATATATTATGTAAACACAGACTTTTATTTTGGATGCGATTAATCGCAATTAACTTTTGCACAGCCCTATATACACATGTATGTATATTTAAGAAAAAAAATATTTAAAAAAATAAATCTATATACAGTATATACATGAAAATATTTCTTAAATATATACAAGCATGTGTGTATTTATATATATATATATAATAATTATACACAGTGCACCCACATGTATATATACTGCATATGAAAAGCGTATAACTATTTTTTTTATTAAAAAAATTTATAAGAAAATGGATCATAAAAAATATAAGCTAACTTAGCTAAAAGCTAAAAAAAGAGGACACTTCAGTATAGACATTTAGTTGATAAGCACAGGGATTTCCATGTTTTATGTGGAAGTGAGGATATAAATAACAGAAAAGAGAAATGAGTCCTTATGAGGAATTTTTTTTTACTGCTCTTCACACACCCATCACTTTTTCTTCTGCCATAGTAGAAAACATTATTAAAACAGTAAATGGCACGAGTTTGTTTGATCATGTGTCCCACTAATTCATAACTGAATTGTTCATGACTCAATAAAGTTCTGCACCTTAAATTAATGTTATAGCGATACAAATAAGTGCCTAAACACATTGTTTAGAAACAGATAATGAACTATCCTTAAGTTACGATCAGTGTTTCCACAAAGCCTTTTTCTATTGTGGTTGGATATTACTACTACATCTATTCCTGCAATTTCTAAAGTCAAACTCTGCTTACCTCATTAGTGGCAGCACTTATTCTTAGTGAGAAATAATCTGCAACCAGTTGAAATCGACCTGAAGAGTCTGATCTCATATTTACAGTAACAGTCTGCTAAACATACAGAGGGATGGCAGTAAAAATAGACTCAAGGGCTATTGATTCAGATAAATGTATAGTCTAGCAGGACAGGATACATGTGGCCGTCCTTCATAATTCTACAGCGGTTATAATTAGAAAAACACAAGTCTGTTTCTGCAACTTTGGTCAGACATCCTGTTTCTGGCAAACGGGTTTCCCCGAGCCATTCAGCAGAAAATTAAACCGATACTTCATATATGCTATTGCTAAGATTAGACAGATAGTGTGTAAATTATGTAACACTGTATACAACAAATCATGTGATCACTGATCAGAACAGGGAGGGAAGCAACTGATGATGGATTAACTGACATATTATATTTGCCCTTGTGAAGATGACCAGCCCCTTTAATAAACATTAATCCTACAGGAGAATCCTCGATGGCGAACGTGAAAGGGATTGTCAAGTGGCAAATTCCCTTGAAAGGCATTTTAAATGAATACAGCATGTTAAATAAAAAACTGCTCAATCTTTAAGTGGTCGAACAATATTTATCGCCGAGGCTGACACATCGGCCGATAATTAGCATTTTTTAAATACCGGCCGATCAGTTTTTCTGATTGGCCGAAGTCTTGGAAGCAGGACTTTTATTTTGACGGACAGCGATGAGAACACCAGCGCCTGATCACAGCATTTCATGTGATGTGATCATATATATATATATATATATATATATATATATAAATAAATAAATAATATCATTAAGCACACAATACAGTGATTTTATTTAACAGTAAAACTGTAAAAAAAGAAAAATATTTTAGCATCTATTAGGGCTGTCAAACGATTAATCGCATCCAAAATAAAAGTTTGTGTTTACATAATATATGTGGGTGCACTGTGTATGATTATTTTATATATATATAAATACACACACAATATTTTCATGACGTATATACTCTATATAGATTTACTTATAATTTATATTATATATAAATATAAATATTTTATATATAAACAATATTTTTTTCTTAAATATATACAAGCCTGTGTGTGTATTTATATATACAAAATAATTATACACAGTGCACCCACATATATTATGTAAACACAAACTTTTATTTTGGATGCGAATAATCGCGATTAATCGTTTGAAAGCCTTAGTATCTATATAAAAATAAAATACTATACTGCATCATTCATGACAATAATTTTTGTATAATTAATTTAAAACAAAAAAACAAAAAACAACAACATTTTATTCAGTGAAAAACAGTAAAGAGTTCAAACCAACTGAAAAACATTAAATCAATGAAAGCAATGGCTTTTAAACCCATTTGATTACAGTAGTTTTAACCTTACTATTTATCTTTATTGTTATTTATTATTGCTATTGGTATTATCATTTATAATTAATATATTATTATTACTACATTTTCTACATGCAACCTGATTCCTGACTTAGTTTATTAGTCTTTATTGTGGCATTTCAGGTGCATGTTCAAGAACTTCTTTTAAACAAACTCTTGTGTTCATTTGAGTCACAAGGCAGGGATGCAATTTTTACTGAGAGATACTTTTAGGAAAGCACATGATTCTTCGTATCTTAGGGGGAAATCGTCTTTCATAATGGATGTTTTCCTGTAATTCTTGTATTGCTGTAGAAATATATATCCCCCTGCCCTGACTGATCCACAGCCAGATTTCTCAACTCGACCTGAATCTAAAGCAGTTCAAGGCAGAAGGCTTTAAAAAAAAATCCATTAACGGCTTAAGGGAACAATACTTGATTACAGCAAATCAGCAGACTTGAGGAAACCAAATGCTGCTGTGAACATATGAGTGCAAATTTACCAGAAAGCGGGAATTTTCAAATCACTTGAGAATAAGAGTGCATGTCAGCTCAACACAATGATCATCCGACACATCAAAACTTCCTATCAGATGATGTCGCTGGCAAATGTCATACACAGACACACACAGACGGCTGGTCATCTGATCAGTCTCACGCAGTCTGTGGTGGCTATTTGCATGGGTTTGGTCACAGCAGTATCTAAAGATCAAACGGCAACCAATCAAATACAACAAAGATCAGATTCATGAGACAAACAAGTTTCAAATCCCAAACAACTCCTGGAACCACGAGCCTGTTGACACACATACAGTAGTTGTTAGTTTGGGGACTCTTACACATCTTTCATTACAACAAACTATAGTGGGTAACACTTTACAATAAGATCCCATTTGTTAACATAGGTACAATAAATCATTTGCATAGTGTGATATATTTCCTGCAGTGTACTTAAAATATCCCAAAAGTCTCCAAAGACTTTTTATTTCAGAGAAATTCCAATTTTAAATAAGTAGCCGTCCCGGGAAAAAATGTCACCTGTCAATCACGCAATATCTGCGTTACCCTCGGATTTTGTTCATACTGCCATAGTCATGACGTAACCATGGCGACAGACGTGGAAAACTGCGTAGTGCGTAACGTTTAGCGGCGCGCAGTTCTTGTTTCTTTCAAACATAGACCATGACAAGCAGGGACAAACAAGTAGAACGAAAATGAGGATCAATATCAGCGTGACGTTTTTGGGATGCCGAGAGCTAGCGTCCGCGACTGACTTGGACTCGACAGAGCTTCACGAGTCACGACTTGTCAGCTTTATTAGACAGGTGAGCAAATGTACTGTACATAAAACAAATCAATGTTATCTAACGTTAGCTCAACATGATGAAATCTTAGAATACGGTCAGTCTGTTATTCTAATGTTGATCTAGCTGCTAGTTTCGTATAGCAAACAAACTAACACGTAGTCTAACATTATAACTTTCAACACACATTTAAATGCCGTTTAGTGTGATAGGGTAACGTTAGACCAAGTGAACCAAGTTTAATTTGTCTAATAAACTGCGAGTAATCCAGCACTTGCAGATAGTTCGGTAGAATTAAATGTCCTTATTCCCTTATATCCGCGGGACTCGCGTGTAATATCAGTCTCTTTAGCGTTTAGCGAACTGCTTCATACCACATGAATGTTTGCACCCATCCGTAAACATTATTAGTCCCATCATTCAGCTCATCACTGCGTCATCAACCTACGCCTTTGTTATTGTTGGAAACTGCGCCCTCTAGTGACGAACAAAATCGCACATATTGTGCCTTTAATGCAAAAACTTAAGCTTAAAGGCCAATTTATACTTCTGCGTCGAGGGTACGCCGTAGTGTACGGCGTTGGCTACGCACGTAGGCGACGCCGTTGTGAGCATTTATACTTCTGCGTTCAGGTCTTGGTTGCTCTGCAGTACTGCTCCGAAACGCTAGTTGGCGGCGGAGAGTTTTAATGTTCCACTGTGTTTAGATTCCTCGCGGCTAGGTTACTACGAGTGAAAGAGAGCTGATCATGTTGGAATTGGAGCTTATTAAGGTGGAAAAACAGTTCACTTTAGTAAAATTACTAAAACTGAAAGGCAGAAATGAGAGAAGACTTCGGAGGAGATGAAACTTGTGGAAATCATAGACAGTGGTGGAAATGCGTGAGAAGGTACGTGCGGAAATGCGTAGGAGGAAATGCGATGCTACCAAGCCAACCAATCACCGATCTTGCGGTCCGCGTCGTCGCGACGTGTAGTTACATTTTTGAGGAGGTGCGCGTCAGGCGACGGCGAAGGGTACGCGGTATGGGACGCGTCTGTGCGTATGCTACGCCGTACCTACTGCGCGCACCCTACGCAGAAGTATAAATTGGCCTTAAGAAGCGCCAGTTGCTTCCAGAACGCTTCAAACTATTCTAGTACACCCCAAAAACTAAATCAAGACTTTGAAAGGGGGCATAATAGGTGAATTATGCAAGTGCCTTACTGTAGTGTTACCATACTTTTTATTGCCAAAATTGTCTGAAGAACCCTGACAAACCAGTTTTATTTTGTGCTCGCTCTTTTGATCACCAAGCCTTATACTGAAACAGGAAACAAGCTTAAATAAACCCGAAAAACAAAAGGTAGTTTTCTGTCAAGCACCTGCAAAGAAAACAACCATGTTGTAAGTCCCAGGAACACAGAGAGACATGAATACACACCGTCCACGGCTCCACAGGATATTACTATGACAACATGTCTGGTTTATGACAAAACAACAAACAACAACAACAAGGATACAAGAACTTCCTCTGCAGGCTCTGAAGCTACAAGGAGAGGGTGGAATTTCCTTTTTATAATTAAAGTAAAACCCCAAAGATGAAGAGAAAAGCAATGAAATGCTCTGTCATAAGATCAGGCATTTCCTTTAAATAACATACTAAGTAGTTTACCAAAGATATTATGGTTTCGTCTATAAAATTTTCACTTGTTTTCCTTGATTCTTTCTATCTCCAGAAATTCGGTCATGCCAGTGGGACAGTCTCCCATCATTAACCCACATCAGTGTCGATGGTGGTCACGTTCTCTGGCCTGTGGAAGGCTGCGCGACCGTTAGCATTAGCGGTTAGCTATGCTCGGGGGACATTCATGCCACCACACCCCCTTATCGCCCAGATTTAATCAGTAACCGGATCACAGTCTGTTCAGGCCTCTGCTTCATCCCCCTTTCCCTGTCTGAATTATCCATGCTTACTGTTGGCTGTTTAAATTTACAGTTTTACCAAACAGGAAGACTTTAGTAAACACTGCGTGTGTTTATATGTCTGATTTTTCTAAACCTGGAAAACTTTCATTTTAATTGTCATCATTTACTTACTCTCATGTCATTCTAAACCTTTTTGACTTGCTTTCTTCTGCGGAACAGAAAAGAGAATATTATGAGGAGAATCCCAGTGTTTAGTCTCTAAGGAAAGTCAATGGGGTCCAAAATATCTTCTTTTGTGTTTGGAGAATAAAGTCAGTAAATGATGACAGTTTGTTTGGATGAACAATCCCTTTTAATAATAAATATCTTATTTCACATGTAACAATGTGCATTAGTAAATTAATTTAAGAATAACAATACAGAAGTCCACACATAGAGATCTCAACATAAAAGATGGAAAAGAAATGGGTAAAAATTTCCCTACAATTAATAATTTTTATAGGATGTTTAGGTATGTTAAAAGACTGGGTTGATAAACAGAAAAAGGAAATACACACACACACACACACACACATATATATTAGGGCTGGGCAACGATTAATCACGATTAATTGCATCCAAAATAAAAGTTTGTGTTTACATAATATATGTGTGTACTGTGTGTAATTATTTTGTATATATATATATATATATATATATATATATATATATATATATATATAAATGACACATGTGCATTTATATATTTAAGAAAAATGTTAACATATAAAATATTTATATTTCTGTTTAATATAAATTATATATATATATATATATATATATATATATATGCATACATACATACACAGTATATACATTCAAATATTTCTTAAATATAAACATGAATGTGTGTATTTATACATATATAATAATTACACACAGTACACACAAATACATTATGTAAACACAAACTTTTATTTTGGATGAATTTTTATTTTCGATTTTATTTTTATTTTGCCCAGCCCTACTATATATATATCAGCATTACAATAAAACCAAGTTATTTATTTATTTTTTAAACTTAATCCCATTCAGTTGTAATGGTTATTAAGACCAACTTCTTGTTCCAAATCAAACTGATAATAAGTATACAAATAAGAGAATGATATTGAGGAAAACCCCAGCGCAAATGCAGAAATAATTAGCAGCTGATCGTTGCAAAATGTTGGTTCATCAACCACGAGAAACTCTGCGTGACACACATAATGCAACAAAACAATAACAAGAGGAAAAATCTTTAATAATTTCCTCTAAAATTACTGAATAACATTCATGCCTCAAATCACATTCATGCAAACAGTGAATTTCTGTCTCTGAAAATCATAAAAGCCTAAGCGTGCGCACACACACACACACACGTATGAATTCTGCAGGAATAACAACCATACGGAGGAAATGGAGGCCAGTGGCTCTAATACATACTGACAGTAAAGCCAAAGGGGGAGATGGTCATAAAGTCAATGAAAAATTATGACGAGGGTAGATAATGGGGGCAGTGGTCGGTAGATTTCTGCAGAATTAGCTTCAATGCTCATATTTGAGTAAGCTTTCGATCCCAGTGCTGGTGTCTGAACACAGTAAAGCCCACGCAAAAAGAGATTTGCTTGAGTATGCACTACAACATTGGCTGTTTCGATAAAACAAGTATTGCTGAGTATATATGAACTCGGCGAGGGCAGACGTTTACTCGGAGCACACACATATGAGGAAAAAGCTCAAACACTGACAGCTAAATCAAATACAGAAGGTCACAAGGAGGCTACAATGCATAGATTATATAATTGACTATAATGTATAGTGGATTAGTCCTGATCTGTATCACAGATCCATGTCTAAAAATGGCACGAACACAATTCACTCAGGCATTTATGGTCTTCTTGTGTAAGCATAGCTGCAGCTCTCTACAAAGTGTGTTTATTGGCAGTTTGTCACTGTGTTCCCATGAGAGATGACTCCATAGCTTCAGTCTCTGGTGATCAGCAGTACAAATGAATGCAAACAGCTCACCCAAACCTTAATGGCTTAACCAGCAGAAACCTTCAGCCACATGCTGGATGCTCAGAGCCAAAATGGCCGACTCCTGGCTTCATAAACCAGCTGATCTGATCCAAAACAAACAGTGTAGACCAAACCTAGAGTACTTTAAGATCAACCCTCCCTTCTTAATTGTGTCCTCATAACACTATAAGCAAACCTCACCAACCCCATAGGCAAATAAAGACATGCTCTTCACGTGTATGCTCTTACCGCTTCAGTGGATCATGTGTGTTAGAGGACAGCTCAGTCTTTCCTTGTTTGATGTTAGTGGTGTTATCCCAAAGAAAAGGTTATGCAAAGAGACAGACAGTCGGAGAGAAGCCCATGCTGGAGGAACCACACCCACAGAGAAACATGCCAGCAGGTGCATCTAATCACAATATCCTGTCTACAAATGTTTGGAATCGGATGACAAGTGGAATGTTAGATGTTTCAATGGATAAAGACAACTTAGCTAGCTTTTCGTATAAATTCTGGTTGACCTAGTAAGTTTTAAAGGAACAGTTGACCCAAAATTTGTGTCATTTAAGCTACATGTTGTTCCATATGCTGTTGGAACACTGAAAACATTTTGGACACTGGAAGAATTTCCTTAACAGAGTCACCAGGGGACGTCACGCTCCAAAGAAGGTCATGAATTGACTATTAAAAACTTAAAATGGGGCGCTAACATTATTGCCATCAAAAATACATTGATTGTCATGTGTGGTAACCATGTGACGTTTCATTTTTAAAATTCTGGAAACAAATGAGGGTCAAATGGGGCAGTGAATATCAGAGGACATGCAAATTTCAGTTTTTGTCCTTTTTTTTGAGCTGACGGACCAAGGTTACCATGTTATTGTTTACTAAAATACTAACACTAAATCTAAAACTCTTAATTTCTTGTCAATTGAAAAGCTGCAACAAAATTAAATATAACCATTAGATGGAAAAACTTAATATTAAAAACTTTTTTTTTCAAATTGACTAATGACTTTTTTTTTAAATGACTAAAATAAAATACATTTAAATATATATATATATATATATAATTAAAATTCCAAAAAAAATTCCAAAAATTAAAATAAAAGTAAAATATAAAAATAAAAGCTAATTAAAATTAGTAAAAAAATAAAATAAAATAACGCTGTTACCCAGGCCCTGTTTACACGAGAACGCTCGCGGGTGAAAAAACGTAACTGATGTGCCTTTCGTTTACATGGTGACGCCGTTTTTGGGGCTTAAAAACGCAAAAAAGTGAAACCACCCTCAAGAGTCGAAATCTTAAAAACGCTCCACCGCCGCGTTCCCGTGTAAAGGGTAAAAACACAAAAGTCTGCTTGACAGTGAAGGTTGTACGCAGGCGTGCAAGACTTGGTGTTGTTGTGTGGCAGTGCTTCACATCGCCACCTAGCTGCCTGGAGTGCACACTACATCAAATTTCGCACACTTTTGTTTTGTGTCACCATATGCACGCAGATTTCCCACCCAAAACGCTCGTCTAAACGCAGAATAAAAACGCCACTTTTGCGTTTTCTCTTCAGAATCGTTTCCGTGTAAACATAGCCTCAATATTGAGCATTGTGGTAAAAGTTAAAAAATAATGATTTAAACGTTTAGCATATCAGCATACTGGATTGGAACAACATGAGGTTTAGTAAATAATTCATTTTTATTTTTAGGTAACTATTCCTGTAGGTGAAATGGTGAAATGCATTCAGCTTGTTAAACCCTGCAGCACATCATCGCACAACCATGGGGATATTAGCACATATTCATAATATGACAGATGCATTTTCACACTAAAAGCATCCCATGATACATCACTACCAAGAACATCATGCATCATAATACAAGTGCTGGGAAAAACAACAAAGTGCCACACAAACACTTCTCATATTCTCAGCGCATGACATAAGAGGAACTTACAGATCAGCTCATCGCAGGAAACAATGAACCTGTAGAAACTTTCCATTTCCTCTAAAGAGATCTTCACCAAGCTCCTGCAGTTCTCCGGGGGCCGGAGCTGCGTCCCAGTCTCCTCCATCAGTATCATTTCTCTTCCTTCACTTTTAGTCTCAGTCTGCCCTGCTCTTCTTACTGTACCTTACCTCAGTCATTCTATTTTACTGTCACATCCTGTCTGTCTTCACACACACGCAAATATTCCCTCCCTAAAATATCTCGATGTCTCTCCCTCTCTGACACGCTCAGGTGTGAGTGCTGCAGTCAGGAACGTGACATTGTTTTATAATCACGCCCATGTAAAACACAGGTAACGCCCCACAACAAAGCCATTCCTCACACACACACACACACAGTTACTCACTTTATCACAAACACACTACACATCTGTCTCTTGGCAATGTCCATTTGCATTATCATCAGACTTACAATAAAACTACACTGTTTTCAACTAAAACTTTTGAAAACGGGATTCAAAGTGCAAGCTTTTGAAAACAATACTGTTATCGTCTCCATTTAAACTACAAAAACAGGAATTTGTGAAAACAGTGACGTCATGCGCATGGGTATTACGCGTTCAGTCTTTAGGCGAGACGTGTTTAAATGGACAAATTAAGAACTGTCAACAAATATCTAAAAATAATCAAATTAATATGTGAATAGATGTGATGATCGCTTGAGATAAAAATCTAAATGAGATACTTGAGATTACTGAGGTATTTTTCTAATTTGAAATATAGTGTCACTTTTTTTCCTCTAAAAATCATAGAGTAAAAATCTGTTTAAAAAAAATCATCAACAGTAAAATTAGTTAAGTTCCCTTAATCTATAAGGTGAGAAACTATGTCAGATCAAATAATTTTACTGTCAAATACTGTTAAAAATTTCCAATTTTTTTTTTTTTTTTATCATTTTCAAATAATTCAAGATTGTGGCCAAAACTGGTACTGCAATAACTTTCAAATTAGGGTGTATGCCCTCTTCCCAGCCCCTTCCCCCTTGACTCGAGGTTGCCAGATATGATCCAGCAGCTTCCAATGGCAAGTGACGAGTCCTACACAGTGAGTTTTTTTTCTGTTAATTATTTATTTCGGACTTCGTCACAAAGTATTTCGGATTCATATCGAGTTTTTTTGGCTTCACAACATTAGTCATTTTGTTATGCGATTCCGATATGTATCTGCAGCTGTGGTAACTAGAGAAGAGCTGGCAACCCGAATGCCGCAACACTATTGGTGGATCGGTGGAGGGTGACGCATCAGAACAAAACACAACTTGACAACATCAACAACAACATCAGTTGAGGGCTGCGTCTTCACTTTTTAAATAACAACATCCTGGCCGGACTACTGTTGTCAGTGATATAAGTTTTTGAAATGAACATGATTTCTTAATGTCTAGTGACATATCAGGGAAAATGTTTGATTAATTGAAATAAATGTCTTGCATACAGCTCCTTTAAATCCAGAAATGTCGCTACCATATTTTTTTCCACAGTAAAGTTCTTGCTACCACTGCTCCAATTTTAGATACATAAAAATGTTAGCATGTCAATTTCAAGGTAATTTCAAGGTCTCAGAGGTGAACCAAACTCATTTACCTGATCGTGGGCTCTGCGTGTACCTGGTTTGTGTCCTTCCAGGTGTGTGAAGGAAACAGCACACCGTTTCCATGTCTGACTATCAGGATTTACTTCTCACAGCGAACACAAACACACGCGTGAATGGACCCAGCACCGTTTCACAACTTTAACCGCTGTCCATTATACTTTGACCTCACGTAAACCGCTAAAGTTAACCATTAGCAGACACCATTACCACATACAGCAGGTTGGAGGACTCCACGTGGCTTTGATTTATACGGATGATTTATATATCAAAGAAAAGTAGAGCAAAATATGTCCAATCATCAAATATATCTCAAACTCTAAGTATGAGCAACAGGGTTATATAGTTAAGAGAAACCAAAACCATTTTTTTTTTTACAAATAGAAAATAAATGTTAACTGAATAATAAAATAAAATATAAAAATCGGAGGATTATTTTATTTCAGCTAGTTCCCATGGGGAGCATTTCTCATTTCATTTAGTTTAACTTAAACTGACATAAAAATGTAACTATAGAAACTATAGACATAAACCAACAAAAACACAACAAAATTGCTAAAATTAAAATATAATAAATATAAAAACTCATCATTCAAATTCAAAATATTAATAAAAATGTTAACAGTGTCTCAAAAATGGTACTAAAATAACACGGATAAGCAATTGTTATAGTGACGCTTGCCTTGAAAGAACAATACGCACAGTAAACCACTGGAAAATTGGACAACTGGTGCTAGATGGGGTGTATAAACTTCATATTCTAATAATAAAAGACTTTGAAGACTATATGCTAAAGCTGGTCTGAGATGTGAATATGACAAATAACGAAGTTCAAAATAAACTCATCTGCATAGCGCTGATACGGAACAGAAGATTGTGACAACATCACAAGGATGATGCTAGGAGTCGATTCATATTGAACACACAGAAAGTCAAACATCAAAGAGCAAATACACACACAGACACACTGAGACTTAAGCGGCATCCTATTAAGAGCAAGAAACAGACAGAAGCTTAAGATCAGATTTACTCACATTTCAGGATGTCAGACATCTGTTCCCCAGTACAGATAAACTGTCCTTGTCAATGCCTTGTTTTGAGTGTGTATTCCCTAGTCCACTCTATTCTGTATGCAAAGCAATGCACTTCTTCAGTTTGTTTTACGAGTTGGTATGAGTGTGATTATTTTTTTGGGAAGTTGAGATGATAAGCTATTTGGCAATATTTATACGTCTATTGTGCCGTGCGTGTTCCCTAAATATGCCAGTTCAGCTCTGCGCTGAGACGCATTGGTTTACTGAGAAAACAAAACTTTTAGCACAAAGTGTCTGAGCAAGAGAGAGAGAGAGAGAGAGAGAGAGAGGATGTGTGTCAATGTGATCTGGGCAATGGGCCATCCACATGCATCTCAATGATGAGAGAGAAATCCCACAAGGAAACCACCTTTCAACTTCATACACACACAAATAAATGGACAAATATTCATTTAAATTGGCCCTTAAAATTCAAATGTATACATTTCCTTTCATCAGACTCACAGTATGTTCAAGAAATAAAGTTAATAAAGTTAACTTAACTAATAAAGTTAAAGGCAGGGTAGGTAAGTTGCAGAAAACTGCTAGCCTAGGAAAACCCAGACAACTTCCGGCAAATTTAGATTTGCTCTGAAAGTTAGTCTGGCAAAGAGCTCATTCAAGCCCATTTCCAATCCGTCGAAGTCGAGGCACCAATCAGAAATGTTGGGGCGGGCTTTACACGATGACGACAGCGCTGGGATTTTGAAGCAGATTTTGTAGCCGTCGAACATCACTCGCTTGAATCAGCTATCGCATCTGTTTTAAGCGATTTGAACGTTTCTAGTTAAGAACCGAGCAAAGAACAACACTCGGATCACAACGCTCTGCATACGTCATTTCCTTCATCGCTCTCATTGGTTTTAGGCATAGACATATACACTAGACCTCACCTTGGGGCTCTAAGCATGCGTCAAAACCGCCGCCATCTTGGAACAGGGGTCTTGTCATAGGAAGTAGCTAGGTAACGCTGCTATCTCTGCCTTTACTTCGAATTCATTGATGGTGGTGGACTTTTGTGCAGCGTATGATGTTCACGGATGAAATCTGAACTAGGAAGAATGTTTTTTTAAGAAAAAAAAAATTCTTTCTGGAATCAATGATAAATACATGTCTGACCGTTGGAACAAACCAAAAAAACAAGAAAAATCGCATTCATGATGATTTATGGTTAGACCTGTGTCTACTACATTGACGCTGATGCATTAAAGTGGAGGGGCTCCCCTGTTTCAAGATGGCGGCTCTATTGACGCATTCGTTCCAATGAACTGCCGTAGCCAAGGTGAGGTCAAGTGTATATGTGGTTTTAGGTCTATCCGCGATGTCCGTTGGCGACACCCCTCTGGAAAGTTACAACTGAGAATGGTCTGGTTTTAACCAGGCTAGAAAACTGCTGGATTTTGAAAATATTCAACAGAGAAACTCCCACCCCCTCCCTTCTGGGCTCCTTCGAAAGCCACGCCCCCAAAACACATGAACGCGTGATGCCGACCGCTCCGTTAGAGGACGTGTTTACCAGCGTTTACCAGGAGTGACGTTACCTTTTTTGCCTTGTTTGCCTGCGCTGACTGTATATGCAGGTACAGTTGGTACTGGGAATTTTGACTGCTTTTTCTCTGCCATAATTGTGAGACTTCCTAGATTACGTGCCGTAATCTTCGAAATCTCTTTCGAAATGAGCGAGTCAACCGGGTGCGCGCATGTGGGCGGCACCTGTAGCAGCAGGGGTGGTAGCCATGGTAGCGAGGGCCAAGTGTCAGAATTTGGCATAACCAGAATGAGAACATGGATCCATCATTGCTTGTTACCACTGTGCAGGCTGCTGGTGGTGGTGGTGTAATGGTGTGGGGGATGTTTTCTTGGCACACTTTAGCACAATCGCCCAGCCATTGCATTCACTCCGAATGGAAAGAGTAGCTGTGTTTATTGCAGCCCTGAGAGGACTACAGACACTCGATTCTTATACTCTCCTTTTCAGGGTACTTACATTTTAGGTATGTATTGGTATATAAAGACAGTTTAAACAAATTTGGGAAAAGTGTTTTAGAAACAAACTGCCTATCCTGCTTTTAATCCATTCTGTTCATCATTCTCATCATCACGCCAATCCATATCTTTGTGGCTTTCTTTTTAAAAGGAGAGATTGTAAAGAATGTGCAAGTCGATCATTTTCATGCAATTATAATCAATCCAAACTGGAGCTTTCAGGCTTCAATACCTTAAATTTAAGTCTGAAAGCTTCTGTTCTCATTCATTAAAACTGCATGAAAAAGTTCAACTGGTATTCTGGTATTCTTCAAAAATTCTGCTGTTGTACATGAGGGAATGATATGAGGGTGAGGGAATGATGGCAGAAGTATGAACTATTCCTATAACTGTAACAAAGAAGTGTCCTAAAAGTGTCCAGACTCAGTCAGCAATTTACATCCTGTTTCCTCAGCAAAACCATCTGAAAGCAGCTACACCACACATGCACACACTGATATTCAGTTCTCTCACCGTTCCAGTCCCTCCAGGAGCTCTTGCGGCTGAAGGTTGTGAAAGGAGAGAAGGGGACGCCCTGTAAGACTGTAGCCGATAGGTTGTAGAGGAGCTGGGTCAGTCGGGACAGGATCCGCTGTGGGGCGTCCTGGCCCTCCTGAAGAAACTCGTTCAGAGACATCTAAACTGGTCCCTAAACCAGTCTCAACAGGTCTCGGCTCGGCCTGAACCAGCCCAAAACCAATTCAGATTGATCCACATTCGGTCCAATGCTAAAACAGTCCTGCAATCTGAAGTAAAGCAAGACCAATAAAATCCCAAGCCAGGACGATCTGATCCGAGAGAATGCCGGGAAGACTACAGCAGTCCTGGTCTCAGAGGGCTTCCTCTGTCAGATGGGACCCGCAGAGAGACGCATTTCGGACCTCCTGTTTGTAAGGAAACAACCCCGGCATTCATGCAGGCTGTCGCAATAAACACACGTATACTTGCAGAGGAGAGAAGAAGAGTGCAAGAGAGGGGAGGGAGAGTTTTAGCACAAATCCCCTTCTGCTCTGCTAATTACACATGGACACACACACCACACACACACACACACACAATCATACGTACTAATCTCCAGCATTCTTGTGCGCCACTTAGGGGACAAACTGACTAATGTTTTCTAAACAGAAACAAAATCTCTAAATTAATTTGAATCATCCTTAAATACCAACAAATGGTACTAGGAACGAGAGAGTAGTTGATTTATGAGCTTTCGATATAGTAGGATGTATAGGTGAGTGTGAGTTTACTTTGGGGAAAAATCTGACCAGAAGTAAGCTAAACCAGAAAAAAGATAGATATATACAGTCACCTAAAGGATTATTAGGAACACCTGTTCACTTTTTTATTAATGCAATTATCTAATCAACCAATCACATGGCAGTTGCTTCAATGCATTTAGGGGCGTGGTCCTGGTCAAGACAATCTCCTGAACTCCAAACTGAATGTCAGAAAGGGAAAGAAAGATGATTTAAGTAATTTTGATCGTGGCATGGTTGTTGGCGCACAGTATTTCACAATCTGCTCAGTTACTGGGATTTTCATGCACAACCATTTCTAGGGTTTACAAAGAATGTTGTGAAAAGGGAAAAGGCGAAAATGCCTTGTTGATGCTAGAGGTCAGAGGAGAATGGGCCGCCTGATTCAAGCTGATAGAAGAGCAACTTTGACTGAAATAACCACTCGTTACAACCGAGGTATGAAGCAAAGCATTTGTGAAGCCACGACACGCACAACCTTGAGGTGGATGGGCTACAACAGCAGAAGACCCACCGGGTACCACTCTAAAAATAGGAAAAAGAGGCTACAATTTGCAAGAACTTACCAAAACTGGACAGAAACAGAATGAGAACATGGATCCATCATGCCTTGCTACCACTGTGCAGGCTGCTGGTGGTGGTGTAATGGTGTAATGGATGTTTTCTTGGCACACTTTAGGCCCCTTAGTGCCAATTGGGCATCGTCTAAAAGCCACGGCCTACCCGAGCATTGTTTCTGACCATGTCCATCCCATTATGGCCACCATGTGCCCATTCTCTGATGGCTACTTCCAGCAGGATAATGCACCATGTCACAAAGCTCGAATCATTTCAATGAGTTCACTGTACTAAAATGGCCCCACAGTCACCAGATCTCAACCCAATAGAGCATCTTTGGGATGTGGTGGAACGTATGTGCATCCCACAAATCTCCATCAACTGCAAGATGCGATCCTATCAATATGAGCCAACATTTCTAAAGAATGCTTTCAGCACCTTGTTGAATCAATGCCACGTATTCTACGTTCAGTTCAGAAGGCAGTTCTGAAGGCGAAAGGGGGTCAAAAACCCCCTTTTAGTATGGTGTATTAGTATGGTGTTCCTTTAGATGGTGAGTGTATATATATATATACTGTATATAGATAGATAGTTCTCTCTCTCTCTGTTTCTCTCTTTGCTCTGATTATCTCCCTCTTTCACCCATGTCACTTTCTTCAGAGAACACAGAGAAAAGAGGAGAGAGGGAGAGCCCGTCTGCCAAGGTTTGGGCAAAGGCCTCCACAGCATGTAATTTAGGCTTCTAGTTTTCATCCTATTACCACGGTGGAAGTAACCCTACAGAAGAAAACAGCCTCCTCTTGAAAGACGACAGAACCCGTTACCACAGCAACCAACAGGCACTCTACAGTATTTAGAGCCAATAAATACAGAGATAATAGAGGTAAAAGTGTATAAATGATGATGTAATATATCATAAACACATTACAGAGATTAAAGGCTGTCCACTTGTGGCTAACCTGAGCTGGAACATCAACGCTTTTTAGAGCCAATCAAAAATAATGTCACTGGTAAAACATCTACTGTAGCCTACTATTAAACAAACACTAGTGAGATGATTTGATGTTGGCTTAATTCACAAAGCATGGTCTGAAAGAATCGTTTTAAAAGCTTGATATTTGAAGCTTGTACTGTCAGATAGACAGAAAGTAAGTGAGATGAATTAAGGAAAACAAAATTAAATCCAACAATTAATTCCAACAAACCATATAAAAACCAGTTCTGTCTCTAAAATCTGTTTGAGACCCAATTAGACCTCATAAGATCACTAAGACACCACATCAGACCACCCATTATGAAAATTAACCATGGTTTTATTATGGTAAAAGTGAAGTAACCATGTTTTTTTGGCGGATTGAATATAATTTGTATACCGTAACCACAGTTTCACTACAAATACCATGGTTAATTTTTGGTTACCATGGTTTAACAATATTAACCATGTTTTAATTTTATTTTATTTGTAGTAAACCTGTGGTTAAATTACATGTGTCTAGGCATTGCCAGATGTAGCTAACATGTTTTATTGTTGTTAACCTGTTTCTAGCATTCTTTATCATTTTCTAGCACAATGCATGTTTTTTAGTCATCCCTGGTAGGCTACAATGCTAGCATGTTTACACACAGCTAGCATATTGCTAGCATTCCACAGTAGGACATACATTACAGTATTTTATACCTCAGAAAATAACAGTGAATTTATAATGGTTACTTTTCTGAAATGAGACATCCTCAATGATGTATGTCGCCGACAAATGCGACCTCAGAAGGACACAGCTTTCAAAATGAGACCGAGCTATTGCTAGCATATTGCTAGTGTGTTGCTAGCATAATTTAGCGCATTGCTTGGACGTTGCTAGCATGTTTCTAACGTATTTTTGCATGTGTATAGCATTCCGAGTCAGATCATCCTGAAGGTCAGTGCCGAGTTTGGATGAGCTCTAGGACGAAATAATTTGAAATTTAATACGGCTGAATAGATAGGCTAAGCTTTGTCAAGCCAACATAATTATTCACAATATATATGTTACTTTCAATAAAGAAAGATACATTTGCTTCAGAGATGTGATGAGCTAGATTTGCACAATGGGTGACATTTATAGTGCAGACGTTATGTCATGTGTGAGTGTGTGACAGAGAAATTGTGAATATGAGCAGACAGCTGTGGGCCAGCATTAGCTAAAAACCTAATAAACACTAGCCGGTTCCTCTTGAAGTTTTTTTAAGGCACAAAATGGTGCAGCTGAGAAATATAGGTCAACATAGTGGACAAAACTGCCAGTGTGGTCAGACACAAACACAAGCATCCAAGTCGGCATTTCAACATCTGTTCATGGGTGAATCAAATGGGCTTTGCAAATTGAATCAATGGTTGATGTATCGCAGCATTGGGTTGGTGGGGGCTTTCCATCCAATAACTTCACAATAATCTTTCTGTATTTTTAGATTTCCTCTAAGATTTCCTCTACAATTTTTGTAGAAAAACTTTTTACAGCTGTTTGGTCTGCACAATAGTTGGAATCATTTGTTTTGATGACCACAACTGGAATCGTATACTCACTCAAAACAAAATAAAAGTCTAATAAATTAATGCTACCTCTGCTGGTTATATTATAACTTGGAAGAAACTTAACAAATGACAACTCATTTTGTAGAGCTTCAGCAAATAAGTGACTGTGGGAACATGCACAAATCTCCATCAACTGCAAGATGCGATCCTATCAATATGGGCCAACATTTCTAAAGAATGCTTTCAGCACCTTGTTGAATCAATGCCACGTAGAATAAATGCGAAAGGGGTATGGTGTTCCTAATAATCCTTTAAGTGAGTGTATATATATATATATATATATATATATATATATATATATATATATATATATATATATATATAAATGAAAGCAACATACAAAATGACTAGTTCAAATGTCAAAATATGTCATTCAGAATTTATTAATGATTTTAAAACAATTCCAAATACCAATTTCATATTCTAATTGAAGTTCAGATCTCAAAAATCTAATTAGAAATGTTAAAAAGTTCATTCAGACTTCAAAACTCAAAATCAAAAAGGCATAAGTGATGCCAATCAACAGCAACAATTTTGAGCACCGAAACATAATAAAGGTCTAAACATTACAGCTGTTCTGGTTTCACAGGTTGGAAGGATTCATTTATTCAGAAGTAAATCAGCAAATATTTAGGTACAAAAGCTGTCACTGGGGCGGTACCTTTTCAAATGGTACACTTTTGTACCTAAAGGGTGCATTTTTGGTACCTTAATGGTACAAATTAGCACCTAAAATATACCATTAAGGTACCAATATGCACCCTTTAGGTACAAAAGTGTACCATTTGAAAATGTACCGCCCCAGTGACAGCTTTTGTACCTTTTTTTTTCTGAGAGTGAAGCAAAGACAAACAGAAGCTGCAAACAACCTTGAGCTACAGTTCCCATCTTTCTCCCAATACCACTGATTCACACAGACACACACACAGAGAGAGCTCCTCCTACCGATTTTCTGTATGTTAACAGTGAGTCGTCTGATGAGCTCCTCCAGAGAGTCCTTTCCCATATTCACCCATAGGATCATAATGAGCAGGACACAGAGAATCAGGAGCAGCGGAGGCACGCAGCACTGCTGCTCAGGAAGAAGGATACTGAAAAGGGCAGAGAGGAAGCCGTCTCGCTGCTTAAACCAGCCCTGCTGCAAGAGATGAGAGAGAGAGAGAGAGAGAGAGAGAGAGAGAGAGAGAGAGACTGACACACATAGATACACTCACGCTCTGCATCAGCTATGCAGAGTCAAAACACACACACACACACACACACAGGTAAGCGAACATGGGTGATTTTAAGGTCACTACATGATTCTATGGTGGCAGCAATGCATGCTTAGACTGTGAACATGCATGTGCTCATAAAAAATTATGCATAACTGTGTGTGTGATATGTCATATTCATTTCTTATCCTCTCTAACAGCTAGAACAGAGTCTGAAATAACACATCACATCTGATAGTCCTGCTGACACCTGAGGGAAGTGCTTTATAAATCATCATTAAGGTCATGAAAGGACATTTGGGTCTATTCTGGGTTAATTCAGTTATTTTTGATTCTGGTATGTTGTGAGCATATTTTCATGAATATTAAATGGCTCACATTCTTTCCTATTGTTCAAAGCAAATACCTGCACAAATGTAGCGCAAAGAGCCATGGATGAGTTTAGTGCTGCTGCATTACAGTATCACATCGGAGGTCTACCTCGATAGAGCCCAGATATTATCTGTAGTTTTGGAACATGGCGACATCGCCATCTTGTGCTCGAGAAGCAGAATTACAGGATGCCTGACGTTGGCGTTTCCGTGGAGAGGGTCAAACTAACTACGATAGATTCGCCGCTTATGGAAATCGTTTAATCTCACTTACTTGTAGATTAGTCTTACGCTAAGTTAACAAAAATAGGCCTGTAACATTTGTAATAATTTCTAACGCCAAAGGTGCTTACTCCTTGTTTATTTGTGGGAACCTGAGGAGGAAAGATAGCGCATGAGGCAAGATAAGCTGTTATATCTTTTATTTTACTTTATTTGTATATTTGGAAATGTATTTGGTATTAATTTATCCTTGCACTCAATGGACTGAAAACTAGTTAACCATATATTGCCCTAAAGTGTATTCATTCCGTAGGGGCTGTCATTGTAGTTTTGGCTATGTGACGTCAGAACTCGTAACTGGGAGTACATCGGTCTAGTACGAGTTCACGGGTGGGAAGTCACGTTACTGCCGTTGCCTGGAACGCGGCATAATACACTAAAATGGCGAAATATGCAAATTAGCACTGTTCGCCACCTCAGAAATTTTCAGATGGTTAGTTGAAAATTGTATGTAGCTGTTCTAGTCATTGATCAGCATATTCTGTCATCGCATTCCAGGGGCGGGGTTAATGTAAATTTTGGGTTAGTGATGTCTCTAACCCATGAAGCTTATTGTAGTCCCTACCAATGTTGTAGTCCTTAAAAAGCAAATTATGTAAAAGAAAATATCGCCCATTGCTTTGAACTTTGCAAATGTTGTCACAAAGACATAATAAGTGTTTTAGGGTATAGTTAAATATCTTCAATATTACTTTCAAGTCTTAAAAATGATTAAAGTCAAAAAATATCTTGCTTACATGTTTTCATAATGAACCAACTTTTTTGGCACTGGAAAGCAACATTTTTTAATATAAAAAAAGGTTTATTAGTTCAAGAAAAGAATGACAGGATGTTTGTTCATTTTGAGTTCTGCTTAGTACACGTACTATACAGTGCAGAAAGAGTTTGAAACCCTTTAATGGACAATCATTTGACTCACCTTCACCCTCGATTCCCAGTGACGCATTAAAATGCAGATAAAAACAGTTCCAGTGACACCTCAGCATCTTTTCCACTGAATGCACAGACAAAATTAATTCGTCAGTCCATTTTCATCTTCACCGTGTAAGAGGGCACTACGGGGGAGGGAGGGCGAGAGCGATTTTCCCCAACGTTACCAAGCCACTTCCATCAATACATTTCATGAACATGGGAGAGACAAGGAAAAACACTACAACAGTAATCTATTATCTTGCCCATAATGATCCGAAACTTCAGAATAGTAACTTTGTCCTCACAGGATCAACCTGAGGCTTAAGATCACACAGCATTGTGGGTAATTGATTTTACATGTCTGAAATGAGGCGAGGATCTTATAGAGGTAAGTGCATGTAATTTAACAGGTCCATTCATAAATTAAAGAACTGGTTGACATTTAAGGTTGCTATATTTTTTGTTGTTGTTTTTTTTACACCCAGTACAAAGGTCACAGCCTGCATAATTACAAACTTAACAACAAAAATATATATAATAATGAAAATGGACCAGGTGTGTCTATTTTCTTGACTTCTGGAGACTTTGAAGTGAAAAAAAAGGGGGTACTATAAGAAAACCAAGACAAAAAATATCTCAATGGACTTAAATATTAGCAAAAACATGAACAAATCTTTACAAAAACAAAACAAAATACTAGTATTCACACATTAACTGACAGACCTGCGACCTTGTGCTACTGACAGACTGTAAAACCACTAGACAGTCGATTGTGTGTGACTGAAATCATTTGGCCATGACACTGAAATAGGTTATTCTATAAACAATTTCCCTGTTAAATGAGTTTCTTACAGAGCGCCAGAAGAGTTCTGAGTAGCCCTATTAATAAACCGTCTCTTGAGACAGCAACCAAATAACACGAACGTTTCCCAAAGTCTGCAAGGTCAGATGTTGGAGCTTCGTCTCCCTCTTGTGGCCCCAAGCGAAGGCCTCAGGCGTGGGTCACGGGCCTTATAATGTTCGTTGAAGTCCAGACGGAAACTGAGGAACTGAAGACTCTCATCAGAGCAGGTCATTAGCAGCCGCAGAAACTCCTGCACGATGCCCTGAAGGACAACAGAAAGAAAGGATCTGTTATATCCACGGCTGGAGCTTCAGACACTTTATTTGTATTTAAATCAAATGTCATGTGACGTGATAGTGGTCATTTCTATCTCTTGGTATCGTACCAGCCTCTAAAAGGAGTAGTTCAACTTTTGCTGATAAGTTACTCACCCCCATTTCATCCAAGATGTCCATGTCTTTCTTTCTTCAGTCGAAAAGAAATTAAGGTTTTTGATGAAAACATTCCAGGATTTTTCTCCATACAATGGACTTCAATGGGAACCAAATGGTTCAAGGTCCAAAAGACAGTTTCAGTGCAAACTGCAAACTGTTCAAAGAGCTTTAAACGATTCCAGACGATGAATAAGGGTCTTATCAAGCTAAACGGTCGATCATAAAAAAAAAAAAAGGTCAAGTTTTATAAGCACAAATGCTCGCCTTGCTCTGTGTGATGCGCGTTTGTGACTCTCCAATTCAAACTCGTTCATCAAAATGAACAAATCTTTTCCCGAGTCAACTCGTTCATTTCATTCGTTGAATGAACCAATTGACAAGAAAAAAGATTCGTTCATTTTGATAAACGAGTTCGAACAGGAGTCACACAGAGGGCGAGGCGAGCATTTGAGCTTATAAAACTTAAACTTCCGTTTTTTTTTTTTTTTTTAATGAGCGATCGTTTCGCTTGATAAGACCCTTATTCATCGTCTGGAATCATTCAAAGCCCTTTGAACAGTTTGCACTGAAACTGTCTTTTGGACCTTGAACCGTTTGGTTCCCATTGAAGTCCATTATATGGAGAAAAATCCTGGAATGTTTATCAAAAAACCTTAATTTCTTTCCGACTTAAGAATGACATGGATATCTTGGATGACATGGGGGTGAGTAAATTATCCGCAAAAGTTTAAAAAAAAAAGTGAACTAAGGACAACGAATGAAATGTAACTAAGCTAATAATGTTACAGCATATATATATATATATATATGAATTATCCTTGAACGAATAAATAATTTAAATTAATTTCATTGAATTTCATATGTCTAGTATTTCCACAAGATTACAATGAAAACATTATTTATATTACAAAAATATTTCAATAGCTCTAAAGCAAATATATTTTCGAGAATAAAGAGTCAACCAGAATATGGGCTTCAATCAGAAAATCATGTTCATATTAAAATGATCAATGTCCACAGCATAAAATGTGTCCATTTAGTGTTTGAGCATTGCATATGTAGTGTGGATCAGCATAAAATGCTCTACTAAACACCATTAAGCAGATTCTCGCTCGCTCACACCTGCTGGTTCAACACTTTTTCCACGCATGCATGAAATGATATGGGTTTATTGGGCGAGCGCATTAAAGTGTATGAAAGGCTGTGTGGAGTACCTGATAGAAGTGTGTGAGTAATCTGAGCTGAGAGCACATTTTTGGTATGGTGTCTTTAAACTCCTGCACACGTCTGTTCTCCTCTGCCTCCTGCTCTGCCGTTACACCCCACTCGCCCTGAAATACACAGAAACAGAGCTAGAAACAAACACTCTGGCACTCTTTTTAATTTTGTTTACTTTCATAGTAATTTAGCTGACATCAGAAGAGAAAGAAGAAAATAATCAATGGCAATAGAAAATAAACAGCGTCCCTGTAAAAGGAGCATCCACTCTGCTTTTGACCAACACATTTGCTAATGGCCACTTTCCATTAAATGAGTCAATGAAAAGAGTGGATTATAATTCTTGTTTTCAGTGCTGGACACTCTGAACATGAGACCATTAGGAATGCTCTGGCCTATAAGAAGCCTTGCTTTTTTACAATATATAGTTATAGCAATGGTCACCTTTGTTTTTGAGCATTTGGGATCTGTAAAAATGTTTAACAATTTATTTGACCAAAAATAAGTAATTTCGAGACAATTTTATTAGATCTAAAAATAACTGATTTCTATTGTGATGCAAAACTGAATTTTCAGCATCATTACTCCAGTCTTCAGTGTCACATGATCCTTCAGAAATCATTCTAATATGATGATTTGCTGCTCAAGAAACATTTATTATTATAAATGTTGAAAACATTTTTTTTTTTTTTTTGTGGAAACCGATACATTTATTCTAGATTCTTTGATTAATAGAAAGCTCAAAAGAAAAGTATTTATCATCAATTTAAGGGGATAGTTCACTTTGAAATTAATTTGTTGGTATGTTTTAGCTTACCTCAAGGGCATCCAAGATGCAGGTGTCTTTGTTTCTGCAGAATTTTCAATTTTGATATTTTTAGGTCAAACTGTTTGTCTATCAGTCATATAATGGAGGTCTATGGTCACCACCTCAAAGAGCATGCACAGAGAAGTCCAAATTAAACATGATTTAATGACTCGTAAATGTAAGTACACATTGATGGCCTAAGACAAGAAACGAGCGGTTTGTGTGAGAAAACAAACAGATTCATATCGTTTTTCCCTCTTGTTACTACAGCCACAAAGCGCCCGCACCCTCAGATCACTTGGACGTGGCTGTGGTTACAAGAGGTAAAAACGATATAAAAACTGTTCGTTTTCTCACACAAACCGCTCGTTTCTTGTCTTAGGCCATCAATGTGTACTTACATTTACCAATCATTAAATCATGTTTAATTTGGACTTCTCTGTGCATGCTCTTTGAGGTGGTGACCATAGACCTCCATTATATGACTAACAGACAAGAACAGTTTGACCTAAAAATATCAAAATTGAAACTACTGTGGAAACAAAGACACCTCCATCTTGGATGCCCTTGAGGTAAGCTAAAACATAACAAAAATTCATTTCAAAGTGAACTATACCTTTAATGTGCCCTTGTTTCTTAAAAGCACAAATTAAAAAAAAAAAATGTCTGCAATTTTTTTTTTTTTTGTATAATTCTCTATACAGTGTGTATTGGTTTACAGTCTTGCACTTACAATAGAAATCTTTGGTGCAAGCCCTTCTAAAGGATTAAAAATAGTAATGTAAAGTTCGTTTAGTTCTTTCATAGATAATGATAATAGATCATGTGGTAAGGCCAGTTTTAATGGCTAGTAAGAAATATTTATGGCTGATAATGTACTCATTTCACCTGACAGAAAGTGTCAAAATGAATTTTGAATTCTGCACACAGCGAAAAGCTTTTTAACTTGCATTTAATTAACTTTAACTTGCATTTAGGTTCACTCTGTACATACCATCTCTACTCTCTGTCTCTTCTTGTCCTCGAATTGGACGCGTAGCTGCAGCTCTTCTAGAGCGGAGCGGTACAGCGTGTCCTGAGCGTTCTGGAACTCAATGATCTGATCAAACACTGCGCGCAACTGATTCAACAGAGACTGCGCACACACATACACACAAAGGACAACAGAGTTAAGGAAATGAGGACATGTACGAGGGATCATCACTGGTACACAATCACCCTGTGTAAGTGCATCGTACCCTGTTGTTCACATCCAGCAGGCAGCGAGAAATGATGGTGTCCAGAAAAACATCATGAGCTGCTATAATGTGATCCAGATCCTGAGCCTGCTGGACCTTATTCCACAACTCATCCCAGGAGCATTCCAATACCTACAGTGAGCCATGCACAATACGATTAAATACACAGCTCGACTGTTTGAAAAAGACAAATATCCACAGGGACGTACCTCAAATGTGATATAATACTGCATCTGATGGATGAAGTGAACCATCTCGGAAGCGAGAACGTGACATTGGTGCAGTACGCCAGAGAGCTCTGCGCAAACACACATCTCAACTGTCTGCTGAGAAAGGTAGATCTCACAAAATTATGTACGTTGGTTCAAAAACTGCACTCACCCGGCATGCTCTTCAGCAGTTTGGCGTTACACATTTGACCCTTCCAGATGTCGGTGAGGATATACTCCATTCTTTTAGCCCTCCACAGGAAGTTGAACACACGCAGGTAGTGGCTCATACACTCACGGGTGAACACCTGACCCAGGTATGACACACATTGTGGTTAAGGATGCACTGTTATGAACAAATCGTGCCCATAATGATAGAACCAATTAAACTAAGTCTGATATTAAAATTCTTAATTAAAATACAAAATTAAAGGTGCAGTCTGTAGTTTTTCCTCTTTGTCGCCATCTCTGTTAGAAATCTGCAATTGCAGTTATTCGCGGAATTATCAACTTTACGTGGGTTGTGCCTCGGCACGGCACAGCGCGGATGAATCCAATGTTTTGAGGAGACTGTGAGGCTGTCAGTACGCCGTTATGTGTACAGATTACCGCGGAAATCTCGATCTACGGCAAGCAGATAGTTTTGAACACTGGATGGTTATGTATTAGCTCAAAAAATTTATTTAGGATAATTTTAACCCCAAAAAGTTACGGATTGCAGCTTTAAAATCAATCATTTTAAATGCTACAAGTGAATTTAGGCATCAAAAGATAACGAGAAATGTATAGGTTACAATTAAAGGGTTAGTTCACCCAAAAATGAACATAGCCCTCACGTCATTCCAAACTCATAAGACTTGGAACACAAATGAAGATCATTTTAATGAAACATCAGATTTCTGTTCCTCCATTGAAATTCTGATGCTTCAAAATGTTCATTAAGACATTGCAAAATAAATCCATATACATAGAGCGATTAAATCCAGATTTCACGGAATATAACCGATTTTAATTTAAGCTTTTATTCACATATAAATATTGATCAACACACATGGAGCACTCAAGCTTAAGCACATTTACTTGACCCGCAAGAACCACTGAAATCCATTCTTGTGTCACACCAGCGCGTTTGAGCTTCTGCAAGAACCAATGAGGCTTGTTAAAGTATAAACAGTCAAGCTTTCGTTTACCATATTTGAGTGCTCAATAGTAGTTTGCTGATCAATGTTTATATTTGAATGAAAGCCTATTAAATCTGCTCATCATATAAAGTGGATTGTGTCTCTTCAGAAGACTCTGATTAAACCACGCAAACCACTATGGATTTATTTTACGATCTCTTTATGAAAGCTTTGAAGCATTTGGGGTGAATACACTTTCAAAGGACACAGAAATCTCTCAGATAAACGTTAATTTAACCCATTTGACAAATGACCATGGTATAAGCAGGATAATCCACGATTAATAATTAAACTGCTGCGCACCAGCGGTTCTTTGCCTCCACACCGTAAATTAAAATAGTTTAATGCACAGCTAGTCGTGGATTTTCCCTAACTTAACGGATGCTGAATCTTATAAATCAATGCTGCAATAAATTAATCACCTTGGTTCACTGAAATTTATTGCCCGATTCTTGAACGGGCCTTGGTCAGGGTCATGAGTCATTACAAGGGAAAAGTAATTAAATTACAGTAACGAATTACTTAGTAATTAGGTACACCCAACACTGCTGTTAACCTATAACTAGTTCGGGTCCTTTTTGGTCTGGAAGAGATATTTAATAGTTTTTAGCCGACACCTCGTAAAGTAAAATGTAAAGTAAGGATTACTCTTCATTTATCTGTAATTTAATTACAGTTACTTCTGATGTAATTGAGGTAAATACTGTGTATAGATCAATCCGATCTCGCTATCTAAATTCTGTCTAAATTGTACGACCGCACTGTACAAATTCGTATGAATTATTGTAAAATATGTATGAAAAGTCATGAGATCAGACATAAAACAATAGTGGGTTTACCATCAAAATGTATTGTCTGATGTTTAAAAGTATGTTTTTTTAATATAACCTTCTCCACCTGGGTCTGTTTAAGGATAATTCATGCAATTTTATAGTATTTATTTGAAAGAATTAAAACAGATTCATGTCTATCCTTGTATTATTCAGCTGGTTGAGATTTTGAAAGTAATTAGTAATTAAAAGTAATGAAATACTTTTTAGAGAGAGTAATTAGTACAGTAATCTAATTACACTGTTCAAGAGGTAATTAGTAACTAGTAATTAATTTTTTAATTTAATTAATTAATTAACTTTTTCAGAGTAACTTAACACTGGTTAACAGTAATTAAAATATTAGTGTTACATTATGTGAGCAGTAGATTATGACAAAATGCATCTAAATGGGCTAAAACAATCTTGCTGGGTTCATACGGTGTTGATGATGTAAATTAAGCCACACATTTACCGTGGCAATGGGCCCCTCTACATGATAATCCAAACTGAAGACGTCCCAACCAGTGTCCCCCGGAGAAACCTAGACAAAACAGGACATCACACCCACATTCAGTGATACACAATCATTTTTGCCATCAGATATTTCTTTATTTTCTTCCCAGTACCTCCAGTAGCCGGACATCAAGCCTCTTTAGTATCTCAGGACTGTCAAACTGGGCATTGGTTGCCCTGACAGCAGTCTCCAGGATACCGGTTAGATTGTGTTGGTAAAGAGTGGTGGCAGCTCTCACCAACTCTGGCCTGAGAGAAAGCGAGAGATGGATGACTCAGAGAATAAACGTCCTTACAAGAGGAGAATCATCGGTTATAAATCAACGATGAAATCAAGCACATTCATGTCAAGCAACACAAACAAACTTACTTGAGAAGGTCCATGAGGTGTCGGATGAAGTCTCCCTGGCCCAGCAGAAGGTATCTCCTCATGGCCTGAAGATGTTCCAGCAGTTGGTAGTTCTTATTCAACACATCCAACAGATACTTACTGGTCTCAAAATATGCAGCATCAATCTTACTCTGAAAGGCCCCTTCCAGATCAGTGAACAATTCTGTCGCTGAGAAAGATATACAGGGTGTTAAATCAAAGCAAGAGCATGGGAGAAAAAAGAAGAAGAGGAATGAGACAGAGCAAGAAAGAAAGAAAGACCCTTTTTTTCTGGCAAATCCTTGCGGCAAACATATTTATTACAAGCTTATATTTCCCATATAAATAAAATGCAGAAAAAAGACGAAACTCAGTTGTTGTCACGATACTGGAATTTCGATACCTCGAAAAATATCGATATTTGATACCACAGTGACAGGGAAAAACATATACGTGTTTAATAATATACACTTTTTTTATGGCTGTCAAACGATGAATCGCATCCAAAATAAAAGTTTGTGTTTACATAATATATGTGGGTGCACTGTGTATAATTATTTTATATATATAAAAACACACACACATGCTTGTATATATTTAAGAAGTATTTTCATGTATATAGATTTATATATAATTTATATTATATATAAATATTTTATATGTAAATAATATTTTTTTAGGGCTGTGCAAAAATTAATCGCATCCAAAATAAAAGTCTGTGTTTACATAATATATTTGTGTGTGCTGTATATAATTATTTTGTATATATAAATACACACACATGCATGTATATATTTAAGAAAATGTGTTATTCATATATAAAATATTTATATTTATATAATATAGATTATGTATTTTTATATATACACAGAATTTAAGTGCAAATAATTCTTAAATATATACATGCATGCATAGGTATTTATATATACAAAATAATTATATACAGCACACACAAATATATTATGTAAACACAGACTTTTATTTTGGACAGCCGTAATTTTTTTCTTAAATATACATGCATGTGTGTATTTAGATATACAAAATAGAAAATAAAAAGGGTTTTATACCTGGAAAATAGAAACTATGATAACCTTGGTTGTGACTAACTGTTTATTAAAGGTTTACAAAATTATGGTGAACGACGTGACTGTATTGTTTGCCAGATTTGTGCCAATAAATAATTGAAAAAATAACTCTTGCAAGGTTATACATGTAAAGAAAGAGACGAAAGAAAAAAATAACCCAGACAAAGTCAATGCGAAGTAAGAAAGGTTCAGGACAGGGCACCAGAAAACAAAGAACCTTCTGGAATCATACTGAAGGACAGAGATGTACGTTGGAGGCTAAGAGCATTGATTAGCCATGCTAGCAAAGATGTTAAATACAGCCAGCGTCGATATAAACAAATACACCACAGACAGCCGGTCAAAAACTGCACTTTCCTCCACAACAAATCAATCCTTCTCTCTCTCCATCCCTCACTTTCAGAAGGTTATTTAACTATTAGCTGCCATTATGGCCACAAATAATCGCATTAGCAAGCATAAATGGAGCTATTTTAAGCAACTACATTAGCGCTAGCTCACCATCTTTGGGAGAGTCGGTGGATTTGGAGGCGGGCATGATCTTTCCCGGCGGCGTCCTGTCGTGGCAAACCTGATGCAGGAAGTTGATGGATTTGCCAATGAGTAGCACCTGGAGAAGGGCAGAAAGGAAGAAAACACATCACTGCTGAATCACTGTTAGGTAATGTCTTGCATTAAACAATCAAACTGGGTTTTTGCTATTAAAGGAAGTAGTTCACTTTCAAAAAAACTTGCTGATAATTTACTCACCCCCATGTCATCCAAGATGTCCACGTCTTTCTTTCTTCAGTCGAAAAGAAATTAAGGTTTTTGATGAACAGTCCAGGATTTTTCTCCATATAATGGACTTCAATGGGAACCAAACGGTTCAAGGTCCAAATGAGAGTTTCAGTGCAAACTACAAACTGTTCAAATGGCTTTAAACGATACCGGACGATGAATAAGGGTCTTTAAAGACCCTTCGAGTCATGACTCGAAAAAAGATTTGTTCATTTTGATGAATGAACGCGCATCACAGAACAGAGCAAGATGGGCATTTGAGCCTATAAAACTCAAACTTTGTCATTTATTTTTAAATGAGCGATCGTTTCGCTCGATAAGACCCTTATTCATCGTCTGGAATCGTTTAAAGCCCTTTGAACAGTTTTCACTGAAACTGTCTTTTGGACCCCATTGAAGTCCATTATATGGAGAAAAATCCTGGAATGTTTTCATCAAAAACCTTAATTTCTTTTCCACTGAAGAAAGAATGAAACAGATATCTTGGATGACATGGGGGTGAGTAAATTATCAGCAAAAGTTTTTTTAAACGTGAACTATTCCTTTAATGAAGAAAACGTGAGTGTGGTTGATATAGGTTAGGTGAAACATGAGGAAAGGTGTGTGTTATAATATACTTTAAGAAATCAAACATACAATCTTCACCTGGTGAGTGATAACATTTATATATATTATAAATATATTTATACAAGCATATTTTATATAACTAAAATACTAAATATTATACATAATACTATTTACAAGTCAAGTGTATTATTTGTAGTAATATTGTCAATTTGTAATTTTTTTAATATAAATATTTTTGAATGAGTATCCAAAATATTGCACATCATATTTTTCACAAGTGTAAAAGTATTTGTAATGTTTTCAAAGGGCAAACACCACTCACATTTCCTTTAGAAAACATAAAAACCTTGTCTCATTCCTCGATCAATAACACTGACTTTATGCCATCACGTAAAGTACATGATATAAGTGCTGTACCTTCCTGGCTTGGTCCATTGTGATGAAGGACGGGATCATACTCTTCCTCAGAGAGTACTTGTCATGCCACAGTCTGTCCGTCTTCACTGTCGGGTCAGAGGCTACAAAGAACTGAACACACATTTTGATGGTCAGAAGGATGTCTTAACTTTTATATTGTTTGATTTATGAAAGTTATTTTTCTCATAATGTTTACACTGATGAAACATCAGCTCTAAGACAAATAAATTCCCTCCATCGACTGGTCGCTGTAATGCAATGACCTTTCTGTGGTAATTACACAGACGAAGGAAATGAAAGTGGAAGAGTACATCAGTGCTTTCAACACGGCAACTATTAAAACGACTACGGCCGAGCTCGTAAACTACGGAGCTCGTAAACCCTTGGAGCAGGAAGGGAGTGTTTTCGATGGGTACATTAGTGGTATAACCCTGTGAAAAAGCCTGTTACACTTCAGCGAGGGCGAGATTAAATCCTGTGATTACAGGCGAGAGCGTCTGATTGGTGCCCATGCCAAGTGGAAGCCTGGAGTTGATTGGCCAATAACTCTTTTACGCCCGGCGACTTCAGACTTAGTCAAGTGGGCATAGGCTAAGTAAAGAAAGATTAATTGACACTACTTGGTAATGGCAGAGGACAAGGCGAAGTAGATGTGAGAGTGATGGTGGTGGAGAGAGAGAGACAGAAGGCCAGAGAGGAAGTGGAAGGAGAAGGGCCCATTAGCGCAGCCCCATCTGTCCTCATCTGGGTGTCTGGGTGTAGGAGACTGTGGTTCACTGTGTCTGCAAAACTTAAATCACACTCAGACACACAGTGCACGAGTCAATTTGAGGACACAGGCCTGAGATCAGCTTCCATTATGTGGTGGAAAACTGTATTTAATTATTAACTTTGTATCAATTAAGTGGTATTTCTTACACCCCCGCCAAGCAGACACAACTATCGAGAATCACGAAAATAATTAAGGCATGTTTTCTACAAAGTTCTTCGCTAAATGAACTCAAATAACAATATATTTATGCATATAAAAATGCAATTTGCCTAAATAAATGCCATAAAGAGAATTCTATAAATATTTTACTAGGGATATGAACATTTTGGCCGATACCCGATAATTCTTTACATTTGAAAGCCGATAACCGATATATTGGCCGATAAATCGAAATTCAATTTTTTATATACTTTGATAGCCTGTTTACATAAACAAAAGTCTTACAATTAAAAGCCTTGTCTCAAACACTTTTAAAATAACCTAGTTTGAACCAGTGTAAGATTGCTTAACTTTTAAAATTAATTTTACACTGGGCAACTTTGTTTATTAAAAAATGGTAACACTTTATAATAAGGTTTAATTTTGTTAGCATGAACCAACAATTTTATAAGATATTTTTAAGAAAGTTGTATCTAACATTAGTCAATGCACTGTGAACTAACACGAACACACATACTAACAATTAAGGCTATTGCTTGCCGTTACTTAACGTATTATTTACTTATTATCTATCGGCTTTGATATATATCGGCCCAATTTTCTTATCGGATCAATAACGATAACATCAAGAAAAACAATTTATCGGCCGATATCCGTATCGTGCATTCCTATATTTTACAGCAAAAAATCGTTCAACCAGTTTAAATAAACTCGTTAATTCGGACCGTCTGTATTTTAGTAATTGAAATAAAGCTGAAAAAACTCGTACTGTACATTGCTAATTAGAGCCCGACCGATTAAGGATTTTGAAGGCCGATACAGATACAAATATTTTTTGGTTTTAAAATCCGATGTATATATATATATATATATTTTTTTTTTTTTCAGAAACGCGCAACAAAACATTAACATATTTCCCTAACATAGTTATTTGTAGTTATTTATGAGTTTTAACTGAAATAATATGATAAAGCATTTTAAAAAGAAACTTGTTTCTTTATTGTCACAACAGAACAGAGGAGCATCAAAATATATTAAAGTTCTGATAAATAAAATAATAATTAGTCCCTACATTGCCTTATAAGCAACCTTATAATGTCAAGTTAGCTAGTCTATGATGAGCCATAATTTAGCAATAACGTCATACTGCAAATTGTAAAACATACATTTTCAATTTAACAGGCCAAGGAGAGATGATTAAAGCGTGTTTCGTCCGCTTTTATTTTATTTTTGAAATATTCATTTATCGGCCATTATAAATGCCGATACCGTTTGGAAAATGTCTAATATCGGTCGGCCGATATATCGGTCTGTCTCTATTGCTAATGACGTAATCTGTTTAAACAGATTACGACTAAATTAAAGAGACAATGACTAAATTAAAAGTGAATTAAAACCAATGCATCACTTAATTCTATTCTGCCAGCAAAATCATAGCGAAAATATGAATATTTAGTCCTGGCCTGCATAAAAGGCACATAGAGTGCATAGGTTTGCAGTGTCGAAGTAACTATACGTATTTAATACAGAAAGTTCTAGCAAGGATGACTCTGCAAAGAAAAGCAGTGTGTGTTCATGTCCTGACCTCATGGTACGTATCCTCCAGCTCCCCGTCATAGATCCAGCGATACAGGAAGTTGAGAATAGGGTGGGACACCAGACCAAGGATGTGCTGGATCAATGCTCTCATGTGGGGGTCACCTGTCTTCCCATACGCATGTACAGCTGAGGCCAGCTCTCCTCCTTTACGCCCTGTGAGAGAAACCAAACTGAGGCTGATGTCTTTGTGCTAAATGCACCTATTACAATGAAACATGATGTTAATCCTGTATCTTTTAAATGAGCCGTTTCATCACTAACCTTGGCAGTAATCCACCAGGGCGGCCAGTGTTTTCAGCCGAACCTTGGGGTCGTAGGTCCACACCAGCAGTCTCCTCAAAGTCAGACTGCTGTCCACGCTCACGTTTACACCCTGATCATCTTCCACCTGGAGCTAAACACACACAGACAATACCATTACCACTTTAACACAGAAATGGCGCTGGTTCTCATACTTATTAAGCTGCTTTTAATGCTTTTAAAAAGACTATCGCAACTTCTGACTATGTTATCCTGCAGATTCCTCCAGCAAAGAAGCAGCAGCAGAAAAGGGGCTAAATCAAATAAATGTTTCATGGTCAAACACACACATTCTCCTCGGACTCACCTGTGCATGAAGTACAGACAGCAATCTGTAGTACTCCTTCAGCTCTTGATGCAAAGCAGCACAAAAACTCTGAGAACAAGGGTGAGAAACGTAATAGTCTGCTAAACAAAAGTATTACCTTTTGTCAAATAAGGAGTAGATCCAGCATCAAAAAGATCTGTGTAGCAGTTAAGGTTGTATATGATGTGTTCACTGTCAGCCATGTCACATTCCCTACCTGTCCGACTAGGCCAAAGGCTCGATCCAAGCTGTGGGAATCTGTGTATTTTCTAATTTTATTGTGGAGCCAGCCGAGCTCTGCTAGCCTGCTGCTAGTGTCTCTCAGAGACTTACACAGCGGCACCTACAAAGCAAAAAATACAGTCAACAACATGTTTATGATTAATGATTACATACTAATGGACTATAAGAAAAACAACTGATTGTATTTGTAAGTTAAATAGTTGAGTAATATGCAAACACGCATGCAAAATAATTTTAAAATACCCATCTCGGCGAGTATCCTCGCAAATACTGTCAAATATGGCTTGAGTGAACGAAAGAAAATGGATGTGCATCATTATAGGATCAGTGCATTAGTTCTTAAAGTGACAGCAGCCTAATATACCCCAGTCATTGATGTTAATCAAACAACGAATTACAAAGAGAACCACTTTTGCAGTTTCAATTAAACAAAGATGAATTATATTTAAATTTATACAGTGAAGACTACGCAGTGTTATTTACAAGTGTTTGTTACTGTTAGACTTACCTTAAAAATATAAAGCGCTGTTTATTTAATTTGTGTCTTTGTTTTTATATTGTATTTATCTTATTCTTGTAATTTGTATGTTATTATCTATGCAGATTCACTCCCCTACATAATCACCTCAATCATTCTAGATTATCACATTAATTCTTTAAAAATAGAGCTTTCAAAGTCATTTGGTGACACTGTTTTTATATCACAACACAGATCGCAGAAAAAACTAAATGTTGCAATATGAGTTTATTTTTATATGGTGCAGCCCTGATCCAAAGATTAGTTTAACTCATGCTATCTGGGTAAATGTCAACACATGTCCTCATATTAAGATTATATATATCTATACTTCATTAACCGTCACGTCGGTCCCACAGGCGGGACGTTTGCCATTATATTTTTAAAACAGTAAAAACCTTAAGTAATATTGACAAACTATATCATTTTAAAGCTTACAATCTCTAGTTTCCATATTTGGTGACTGATTTTAAAAATAAATTACAGAGGAGCCATAATTTATAAATATGCAACAAGAATATTTTCATACTCATAAGTGTTCAGACCTTTATTTTGAAATAGTGATGAAAAATCATGAAAAAAAAAAAGGTAGAAACATCAGTTTGTTTTTATGCCAAGAGATCAAAAGATAGCACCCATTTAATTATTTTAGAAAAAAGGTCTGAAAAGTTTGAAATAAAGAAAAAAATTATAAATTCACAATTTGTGATGTGGCAGTGAGCTATGACGCACATGCATGTTCTTTGTATGTGTTTATTAGAGGTTGAATTCATATCAAAATCTGCCAAACTTCCCATACTACCTATGAAAAGGATCTTTACTTCATAAATTGTATAAAAATTGTGGAAATAATTTTTCAAATCACTCAAAACACATGGAAATGGAGACTGGTAGGGACCCAGTGGAAGCGTTTGGTACTGCGCCCAAACAAAATTTTACTGAAAGCTCATTTTTTGAAATATCAACCTACAATTTGATAGATTTTTCTGCAGTTTTAGAGTAGCCCAGGTTTTGAAAATATATATTTTATATAAAATATGAATAATTACTTTTTAAAATTGTACATTTCCATAAACTCAAACTTCTATAACTTTTTTTCTGTTTCACCTACTTAATTCATTTCACTTCTACAAAAATCTGCCAAATGTCTTCTTTAAAATAACACCAATCTTATGTCTATATTCCAAAACATTCTTGAATTACAACCATTTAAGTTTGAAATGTGCACTTTCCATGTCTAATAAAAAAGGGGGGTGACAGCATGTAATACATACAAATTTACACTGACATGGAGTTTGACTTTTAGGTTTTTATGAAATAAAGGCATTTATCTCCATCTGAGGTTCTAAGGGCATGTCACGTCCAAAACAAAACCAAACAAGGTCTGGCCCATCAGAGTGCTTATTTATCTGGCATACCTCACTGGACATAAAAAGCACATTGTTCTTTTCCAAACAAATGGATGCTCCATTTTAAAAGTGTCACTTAAAAAGGACACCTGATCGATGATTCCTGGTCAACGTCTGCCAGGAATGTGAAAAAAATAAACCTGGGGAGCCTCTTGGCACAAATGGATGGGCCAACGTTAGTTACAGCCAGACAGATGATGAGATCAATGCTTCGACATTTCCCATTATGCACTTACAAAACAGGTGACCCTACTTAAGTTTGTTTAATAAGAACTCACTTAAACTAACATTTGCTTTGTTATTACAGTCATTATGAATGACTGAGTGATTTGATGTGCTGTTTATTATGATTAAATAAAACTTTTTATTTGTGGTGGCATTTAAACGTGTGGTAATTAAAACAATTGCTTTATAAGAACACAATAAGCAAACATTATGAAAATGTTCTCATAAAATGGCACATACTCCATTCATAATTTTACAGTGACAATGACCTTGCTACAGTTTTTCTCTATATCATTTTATGCTAATATATGCTACCATTCCACATTTCGGGATCGGTAAGATTTTTCATCAAGGCTGCATTTATATGACAAAAAAAAAATACCATAAAAACAGTAATATTTGTATTATTGCAGTTTATAATAAATTTATTCCTGTGATGTAAAGCTGAATTTTCTACATTATTACTCCAGTCTTCAGTGTCACATGCTGATTTGCTGTTCAAATATTTTTTGTGAAAACCAATAATACATTATTTTTCAGGATTCTTTGATGAAAAGAAAGTTTAAAAGAACAAAATGTATTTGTAATAGAAATATTTTGCGATGTAAAGTACTCATTTAAACTGGATGCAACACGACTTGAAGCTGTAAATTTGCCAGTTGATCTCAATGTGCCAAGTACCGCTCCCAAATTTTCCTTTCATTGTTTAAGGTTGCTAAGCAACGCAACTGTCTTGCATGTGGGCGAAAGAGCAACAAAAATCAAAAAGAGAAAGAAAAATAAAGACAGAACCGTAATAAAAGAAAGATCCAGCTAGCTAATAAAGCATCACCTTTGAGTCGATTTTGTAGCAGTTTTCTGGGCTGCACATCTTGATGAACTTTCCGTCTATTCCCTGGAAGACATAAAGAATGTCTCGGACGAGAGCAGCCTCCCCGATCTCAGCTGGGTCAGAAGAAGAGAAAGAAAGAATTGTGGCGGGAAAAAAAGAGAATTTCAATTAAAAAACTGTTAAGGCCATGCTCATAAATCTGTCACAGAGAATGTGGTGCTATGTGGCCGACTGCATCTTAAACACCTCTGAAATAGTGGAGACATTTTTTCTCTCTCTACAAGAACGGAGAAAAATCTAATACAAAAGGCACTTATCTATTCTAACTAATCTTAAAGGGATAGTTCACACTGAAATTAATTTTTGGTATGTTTTAGCTTATCTTAAGGGCATCCAAGATGTACTGTAGGTGTCTTTGTTTCCGCAGAATTTTCAATTTCGATATTTTTAGGTCAAACCGTTCTTGTCAGTCATATAATGGAGGTCTATGGTCACCACCTCAAAGAGCATGCATAGAGAAGTCCAAATTAAACATGATTTAATGACTCGTAAATGCAAGTACACATTGATGGCCTGTACTTACATTTATGAGTCATTAAAGCATGTTTAATTTGGACTTCTCTGTGCATGCTCTTTGAGGTGGTGACCATAGACCTCCATTATATGACTGATGTACACGAACGGTTTGACCTAAAAATATCAAAATTGAAACTACTGCGGAAACAAAGACACCTACATCTTGGATGCCCTTGAGGTAAGCTAAAACATATCAAAAATGAATTTCAAAGTGAACTATCCCTTTAAGTATTCTAAAACTACTTGAAAACGAGGGCTTGTCCACCAAGATTTATGCCATCTATTGCAAAAACTCCCAGACGGTCACTCCCATCACTGGTGTTTACCACATTTTTAAACAAACACTTGTTTTCTTAATTATTCTATTTCTAAGTCACCATAAAATCAAACTGGATGATTCTAAATGTTTTTTTTTTAAATTTTTTTTATGTAATTAGGGAGGCACTAAAATGTTGGCTACTGACAAAACAGATATTTTCGGTTTCGGTTCAAAATCAGTGACCGAAACAAACGCTTAATTAGCGCTTCTCCGATGGCACGTTTTGACAGCATTGTGGACACTAGCTCTGGATTTACAATCTTCATTTCTTGTTTTTAATCAATAATGATATGTTTTTTAAATCCGTGTTGTTTTCTGTTGATGTGTGAAAACCTCATTAAACATTATTTGTAGCGCCTACCACCCAATAATCGCAAAAAAGCTTTGTGCTTTGTTACTTTTAATACGAATTAAAGTCTCAACATTAAAATCAACTATACTATTGTATACTATTATATTACATTTTTTCTTGTTCGAGAAGCAGTTTTACGACACAAAGGCGACACATCTTGAGTTTAAAATACTATCATTAATACTAAATACCTTATTAATTTTAGTATATAGTATCAGTCACCCAATTGTTTCCTGTTCATTTCCTTTAACAAAACAGTGATTGTTGCTGCAAACACTCACCACTGCCATCTCCATCCCGTCTCGGTCTTTGTGGGGGTCTGGGTGCCGGACTGGAAGAGGGTCCGCTGGTGGGACGAGGGGCAGCACCTGACCCAGAGGGCGAACTGGACACTGGGAGAGTCCAGGCTAGACGAGACCCTCTCATAGACTCACTGACGGGCTGAGGTCCAGGTCTGAAAAGCAAGCAGAAAATGACAAGCGTGGAAAAAGTTTCCTATATAAATACATTCAAGTTTATCTGAAAACCTCTGCACTTCATTTAACAGCTAAACTCAACAGAAGGTCAAACTCAAGGAAAGTGGTCAGTATTTTTTTGTGCCTTTTGTCTTGAGACGCATCCTTGCACTCCATTAGCGATATCTGTGGGAATTCACTAATTACCTCGTAACGGTGAGCTTTAACAAATAATGACACTGAAGTACAGACACTTTAATGATGCCGTGGGTTGGACAGATTTACTGTCAAATGGATCCAGAAATCAATTAATTCAGGGCTTGGAGTACATGGTCATATTTAAAAATATCTTAAGTGCTGCAGGCGCTAGACAGCTGTGTTAATAATAGATGAGCGTGTGGCAATTAAATTCAATTAAACATGCTACAATTACAATAGCTGTATTATTGAAGAAAAAAAAACTATTAAAACCAGAGAAAGAAAAACCCATTTGACTGATACTGGGTAAAGGACAACATGAAGCAAAATAAAGCACTTCAAATTCAATTTTATGAAACCGCATGCATCAACCGAAGGTCCATTGCTACGTGACACGACAGCCACTTAATGTAAATAAATAGTTTCAGTGAATCTAATGGGAGCAATATTAGTTGCTCATGGCTAGTGTGTAGACAGACACTGAGCTTATACAAAATATAAGTAGGCCCTGCAAACAAATTTTGCTCGGTCTTTACTTAGAAACAGACTTTTTTTTGCAAATGTATAGTATGAAACACTTTACATGAGCGTGTTTATTTCCCCTGTAGACAAAAACAATGAAAAAAATAATAAATATGAGTGTTGAAACTAGAGGCCGACCGATAAAGGATTTTGAAGGCCGATACGATACAAATATTTTTGGATTTTAAAATCCGATATATCGGCCAATATTTTATTTATTTATTTATTTAAACTGGACAGTCACAAACTGACAGTCACAAATTTTGTGAAACTTATTTGAGTTAAGAGAACTGATAGGGATGTTCTTTTAATTGTTATTCAAGCAATGTATGTCTCGTGACCAACTCAACGAGTGTTGCGAACAGGAACAGTGTAGAGTGCCCTCTGGTGGACAAACTATACAACTCCAACACTCATGACATGGTTCAAGCGTGTTTCGTCCGTTTTTATTTTATTTTTTAAATATTCATTTATCGGCCATTATAACTGCCGATACCGATAGTTTGGAAAATGCCTAATATCGGCCGATAATATCGGTCTGCCGATATATCGGTCTGGCTCTAGTTGAAACAAACCAGAAACAAAGATTTTAAATGGGTCCTATTAGCTCATTTACATTACAGGTTCAGCATTTTTTAATGGGGTCTAATAGAACACATTTGCATAATTGAATGTTGAATAAATAAAACATTTTTATTATAATTTCCATTTTTGCAGCACCTGTTTTCATCCTCTGCCTGAATACTCTGCTTTACTTTCGATTTCTTTAAAGTCACCATGAAATCAAAACTGGTTCAGACCATATTACAAAAACTCATTGCTCTACTACTCTGAGCAATGTTTGAACTTTATATTTTGAGCACTTCTTTTGTTGTTATTGCCTCTTCACAATGACTTGTTTGATTTAGTCCTCAGATGCAAGTCGCTTTGCATAAAAGCGTCTACTAAATGACTAAATGTAAATGTAATATCTTCACATCTGAACAACATGTCTGTGTTTTTTTTTACATTAATCATGGTTGTCAACTTGCCAGCCGCAATTATCATTAAAAACAATGCAAAAACAATGCAAATTTTGATTTTGGTAAAACTCAATGTGTGGCTTTTGCACTTTTTAAAGTACACTTTTACACATAAATACCTTGATTTAGGGTTTTATTTAGTTCTAATAAACAAAACAAAAATCGGATTGAATTTATTTTATCCGATTAATCGAAGGGAAAAACCAAGTATTCGTCCGATTAATCGATTTATCAAAATAATCGTTAGTTGCAGTCCTAGGTGTATGTTGCAGAAAGAGAAATCAAGACCACAAATCAAGGATTTTGAGGGATTCAGAAATGGTATTTACTTGTATAGAGAATAACTTTGAAATATGACTTTGTAACTTAGCAGAACTTTTTTATGCTCAAACTGCAACATTACATACCAAAGAAAGTTGAAAATAAGTTTAAAAAACATAACAGAAGCCTTTTAAAATACATTCAAATTGAAAGTTTTAATTTTAAATTGTAATAATACTTTATACTTGTCGATTCTGCTGAGATGAAACGGTAGTATTTGATTCACAATGGGTGTTGAAGCCATTCTGCATAAATATGGTCATTTCCCATTTGGAATTACTGGCTTCAAAGCAGATGCAACATGTGGCATTAGCAAATTATATGCTGATTTTAGTCATTTTTGGAGCTTGACGGCTCTTGCTCACTGTATTTCTGCATTTATAGGAGCTGTATGTAAGAATTTATTTCAAATAATCATAAAATGGCCCTGATATGTCACTAGACATTTCAAATACTTATATCACTGACAACAGTAGTCCAGCCAGGATATTGTCATTTAAAAAGTGAAGTTGCAGCCCTCAACTGATGTTGATGTAGTGTTTTGGCCTGATGCTCCACCCTCCTCCGATGCAGCATCCGGGTTGCCAGCTCTGTTCTAGTTACCACAAACGTGTCGGATAAAAAAAAAAAGTTGGATCCTGCAGTATATCTGGCAACCTCGAGTCAGTGGGGAGGGGATACACCGCTCTACAGTAATTTGAAAGTGACTGCAGTACCAGTTTTGGCCACAATCTTACATACAGCTCCTTTAACTCTTAAATTGCAAGTCCATCACTGCCACTCACCCAGTAAGCAGAGACGGAGGGGTCGGTCCAGGCCCGTTGATGGAGAACACTCCCATACTGCTGATGCCACTGGTGGCCATGCTGGAGTTATGGGCGGTGGCAGAGCGCTCTGGGTAGCTGAGCGGGAGGCTCTGGGGACGGGCGTAGTAGAACGGGGTGGAGTGGACATCCCGAGGCAAAGCCTGGGCAAGCAGAGGTCCATAACTACACACCTGTGGACAGGAAAGAACATTACCTCTGCCCTCATACATAAAGATCAAATGATTTTCATTATGTTATTGTGCAGTGAATGACTGGAGAAATATTTCATACAGGAACCCGGTTGGATGGCTTCCTTGGGTCTTCACAGAGGCTGAGTAGGAGGTATAAGATGGACCATCTATGTTTCAATATGCCCTGTTCACCAGACAACAAAATCAACATGTGCATAAAACAATACGCAGTCCTTGAATATCTATGGAAATATTAATATAAACTCAACACATTGTGGAGACTGACCTGGGTCTGAAGCTTTCTGTGCAACTCAGAGAACAGGGCAGCATCTGCTTCCCGTCTTTGTTTCAACACTAATAAAGAAGCCAAAAATAAAAAAGTTAGTTATTTTGCATTTGAATCGCACAAGGCTGAAATATTAAAGAATTGCCTGATGAGGTTAAAGGGATAGTTCACTTTGAAATTCATTTTTTAATTTGAAATTAATTAACTTGAGTGGCGTAAGGTGCTTGCGCAGACCGAAGCGCCCACGCCCTCAGATCACTTGGACGTGGCTGTGGTTACAAGAGCTAAAAATGACATAAATACTGTTCGTTGAGGTGGTGACCATAGACCCCCATTATATGACTGACAGACAAGACAGTTTGACCTAGAAATATCAAAATTGAAACTACTGTGGAAACAAAGACACCTACATCTTGGATGCACTTGAGGTAAGCTAAAACATACCAAAAATTAATTTCAAAGTGAACTATCCCTTTAAGACCTGTTGAAAGACCTGATTCAGATTATTTCATCTTCAAATAACAACAACAACAACAAAAAAGCACAATATATTAAATACCATAATAAATTAAATGGACAAAGGAGTGTCTCATCTTTGGATAAATATAATCATTGGTATAAACTACAGCTTAAAATGAATGGCCAAGGGGTAAAGACAACTACTTTTACAGTGGAAAGTAACAAACTTAAAACTGTAATTACATTAGAGTTCATTTTAAATGGTATGTTAGTTATCATAATTATTCATGTTTTTATCAGTCTAGATTATGAAATAACTGCTGACAGCACTAAACATGTTTTTTGCTTAATGATGATTAGGCCTACATGCCATGCAAACTTCTTGCTTTCTATAAATGTACTGAAAATTATTTATTTATACATTTAAAGAATTGATTGTTTTGGAACCACGAATGGGTTGAAAATTATAAACAAATCACCATATACCCATCAAAAAGTGCTTATGAATGTATAGCTGTTCATTTTTGTACAGAGACAATAATGTTTAATGATAAACATTTCTTGCTGACATAAATGTTATTGTTGTCAAAAATATTTGTATTCTCAGGGCAAGTATATATTGGTCCAACTACCCGGATCAATCAAACAGATTATCTTTATTGTTAAGCCCTGCACAGAATGATCTATGAGCGCCACCTGAAATGATAACAGCTCGTGAATAAGGTAAGAACAGGGTTTTAGATTACTCACGTTCTTTTTTAATTTTCTCAGACACCAGAAACTCATCCCGTTCAATTGTGGGTGCATAATTACTTCCGATGACCCGCACTGCATACTGGAACTGATGAGCTACGTCAGCTGAGAAGATACACAAACAACAGCATTCATAACTTAAAATTACATACAAAAGCATTTTCATAGATATTCACAAGACACCTTTCAGTTTGATAACAGGATCTAAATGAGGACCCAATTCAAAATCTACCACATGAAATAGTGTCTGGTTCAACAAAGTCATTAGCTGACAGCAGGGATCATATTCCTGTAGGTCTGCTGTGTGTCTACTTCTGCTAGATCCACTGATGAGCTGCTCATGATGTGTTCTTGCAGATTCACACATCCTACTGCGAAATATGACAGCATCAGTGAGCTGATAACATAGTTAATAAATAATGGCGTTGGTTGTGAACAGGTTTGAATCATCAGGGTCTTTTTTGATCTAAAGGGCCATTTGAAACAGGGGCCCTGTATTAACCAGCATCTCCCTAATGTTTTGCCAACCTGTTCGCTTACAGCATCCCATCGATGGAGGAGACCCTCCATCAAATAATCTGTTTTCAACGAAACCCCCCATTTACTAATCGCTACACATAACGTTACTGATCATGTTACTAAGCAGCTGTGTGACAGTGATGTAAGCGGTTGATAGCTGTTTCTTTACCTTCACTCTTGCCCGTGATCTTACAGCACAGACTCTGCAGAAGCACGTTGGGTGATTTCTGATCAAGAGTCGCCATTGTGCAATTATATATCCCCTCCCGTACGAGCAGAAGCGGTCCGCGGCGTGCTTTTAACCGCTGTCGCTTTTAATACGGTGGGTTTCAGCTGAGAGCAACAACAGCGCCATTTTAACGGAACCCGCCGAAAAGCGCCCACATCGGACACTAAACGGAAAACACGGCAACGGTGCGCAACGGAAAAACATCCGGCTGTAAAGTGAGACTTTGGAAAGCGTTCCTCTCTACAAACGTTCCCTAAAACGCAAAATGTAATTAAGTAATTTGGAAATTATTATTATTATTATTATGTTGTCTTTTACTAAACACTGAAATGGGGTAATAAGTGTATGAATGGTGCGCAGGACTATAAACTTTAAAAAGTAACTCTGAGTACAAAACTCTGCACTCGCACATTATATGAATATTTAATATCGCGATTAATCGCATCTAACATCTAACGTATATATATATATATATATATGAATGCATTAATATTAATTTAATATTTTTAATATATATGAAGGGATTCGATTAATATACACACATGCGCACGCTAACACACACAGAAATGTTTATGTTAGACCATTTGATTAATCACAATTAATCTATTTGACAGCACTAATAATTATGAATGATTTAATATTATTTGTTATTATCATCCTTATTACATTTAATGAAGAAGAAATATAACATAATGAAATAAAAACAGGTCCAAAAATAAAAATAAATAAATAAATAACTCACAATAATTTACTCATGTCATTTATTTAAATAAAAAAAAATATTTGTATTGATTCATAATGCCAAAAATGTAGGTTAATAATTAATATTATAAATAATTGTTCTTTGTTCTTGTTTTTTATTTATAAAAAATATTATAAAATGATGGCTATTGTATTGAAACAACACACATTTTTATTAATAATTGTTAGGCTGATTTCATTACAATAATTGAATTATAATGATCTTATAATTTGTAAATGATGTCATATTTAGTATGATAATTTTTGGTTTGATAGCTTCTATTGCTCTCCTCATTTGTAAGTCGTTTAGGATAAAAGCGTCTTCAAATGATTGCAAATGATTAACAAAATCACTAATAATTATTGTTAGTGAATTATTTATCTTTTTCTACAACTTTCCAACTTGTTTCCCCCCTCCTAGGTACAAAAACTAGTTTTGGTGATATTTTATTAGCCAACAATCTTGTCTTACAGAAAGATAAAAGGCACAAAGACTTTCAAACATTTAAATCTCTTTCTTTATTACAAGCAAATGTACATGTTCTTGCTGTTAATAGCTAAAACCGGCAAAAATCCACATATCTACAGATATCAATCTTTTAAAAACTTTATACAAAATGAGCCCAAACTGTACATGAATATTACTACATACTGTATATGCTGTAAAGTGTACAGTTGTATACATATATATATAATAAATTTATGAGCAACATCACGCTTTGTGCAGATAAAACAAAAAGCAATAGATATTTCGTTAATCCGAACAGGCTGGCACAGATGAAGCCCCACTACAGTTATAGCAGTAGACATCTAATCAAATATTTGGTCACACCTGCTTTAAAAACAGTGAGTGTATTTCATCTTCCTATAGTCAGAGTGAGCAATGACCATGCACATAATCTTAAAAACTACGTCAAACATATTTAAAATCATCTATAAAAAAAAATAAAAAAAACCAACAACAAACTGTTAAAGCTATATTTGTCAAACTTTCATCTTTACTGAAGTTGATTTCTCCCATGACCTTACATTTGGTGTTTGTTTTCATTTAAACGGAACAGTAACATTCGAACTCTTAGAACATTCCGAGAAGTTCTCTTCATCCTCTAGATACAAAAGTAGCAAAAGACTCTTTTTTTTTTCTCTCCACGATATACAAAATACCTACTTCATATAGCCTTTTTTAGACGGACAGAATAGTGTTCGCCAGTGCCTGAACGCACCCCTGAGGCAGACAGCGTTCAGTGATCAAATTATTCTTATATTACAAGAAATCGTTCTGATTCAAAACAACAGTATGTCAGAAACAAGAAAACACATTTGTGAAGGGACATTTGTTCTGGAACCAGCTGTGGTGGTTTGTAGTCGTCATTCGCAGCAATCCAATTAACGCCGTAGTGCACAATTTCTTTTTTTGTTACATTCAGGAAGCCAGAGATAGTGTAATAGTGAACAAAATACTAGGAAATACAGTGAAATTCAAAATAAAAATACAGTTAAAAAAACATGAATGCATTAATTTACCCCTATTATATTAGTCTTGGCTACTTCAAATCATAGCACATTCTTGTTTTGTTTCAGATTCGCCAGCATTGATTAGCATCACTTGGACTGGACTGGAAGTTTGAACACAAGTTATTAAAAAATAAAAGTGGTTTATATAAATAAGAATATGACTCATAATCGCTTGATAAAGCTCAGTGATTGGTCCATCACTTCGGCATGCAAAGTTCAGACTTGGATAATCAATAAAATAGACAGTGTTTGACAGATTTCAGGCAGATTATACATTCACACAAATGAAATAATATACTTTTTGGACCAGAAACAAAGTTAATGCGTTCATTTTGTTATGCACTCATCCATCCACTCAGCCTTTGTAAACCTCGACATCAATATACTGTAGATATAATGTGTGCATGAAAAAAGGACATTCTATTACTATTCTGTGACTTTTCTTCAACATTGACCCAAAGATTTTGTTCAAAAATATTAGCTAGCTATACCCATAATGCAATTCCTTAATCTGACATTCTCTGTTGCAGGCCAACTGATGGGCAGTTAAAACACACGTACTGTATGTGCAACGCATGAACATTGAGGTTAAAAAGCACCAGAAGGCACCTATACTCACAAGAAGCTTGGAGTAACCATCAAAACAGTGACCTTGATGGTCTTTCACATCACCTACTTTGTCTCTCTTTAATGGATGATGGTTAAAATGGTGAAATGGGCGACTGGCCTCATCATGAGAACAGAATGACAGGGTGAGAGAAGGAAATCCGCGCCAGGAAAGAAGTCGAGATGAGGAGATGATGCTCCAGGAAAGCAAAACTACATTCAAGAATCGACGGAAGCAAAAACAAAACGAGAAAAACAAGCATGGAATGTGAAGGACAGCAGGGAAGGAGGGACTTTTTTTAGTTCGGTTCAGTTCCATATCCATCTCATCTGTGTTACAGTGGAATTTCAGATTGATCTCATGAAATGGTGTATGGATGACACGCCAATTCGTATTTCCATTTTTGGCGTGCTACTGTATCAAGACGCATAATCGCGTTTCAGCGTGTTTATGAACAGTAGTTCACTTTTCAAAAAACGTTGCTGATAATTTACTTACCCCCATGTCATCCAAGATGTCCATGTCTTTCTTTCTTCAGTCGAAAAGAAATGAAGGTTTTTGATGAAAACATTCCAGGATTTTTCTCCATATAATGGACTTCAATGGGAACCAAACGGTTCAAGGTCCAAAAGACAGTTTCAAACTGTTCAAAGGGCTTTAAATGATTCCAGACAATGAATAAGGGTCTTATGAAGAGAAACGATCACTCATTTAAAAAAATAAATAAATAAAAGTTTAAGTTTTATAAGCTCAAATGCTCGCCTTGCTGTTCTTTGTGACTCTCCTGTTCGAACTCGTTCATCAAAATGAACGAATCTTTTTCCGAGTCAATTCGCCCATTGAATGAACCAAATGACTCGTTCAAACAAATGAAAAAAGATTCGTTCTTTTGGACCTTGAACCGTTTGGTTCCCATTGAAGTCCATTATATGGAGAAAAATGCTGGAATGTTTTCATCAAAAACCTTAATTTCTTTTCGACTGAAGAAGGAAAGACATGGACATCTTGGATGACATGGGGGTGAGTAAATTATCGGCAAAAGTTTTTTGAAAAGTGAACTACTTCTTTAACGCTACATTACTGTATATAAATATATGAGCTACCCCAACCACGTCCCTAAACGTACCCGTCACTGAGGTTAATACCATTTATGAGTGTTCCCCTACCATAATTGGAAAAATATCGCTTCCCAAATGTAGATCTACATTTTGCTTCGTTTCGCTCAGACATTTAACGGCGTAGACATACACGCGTGTTTAAATAACACGCCACTTGAATATGCATATACATAACACGCCACTTGACTTGAAAGTGGCGTGTATGTTTACGCAAAAGTCATGACGCCATGTTGGGAATTTAATCCGAATTGCATTCAAATTAAACTTAAATCGATGCGAATCAAAATTCCGCGACTCGACGGAGATGGAACCGAACGCACTTCACAAGATGAGAATGTCAGGTGTGAGGCACATTTCCACTAGAAAGGAGCCATTTCTCTGAACATAGTGCCCAAGATAGGCCATCTGTCATGCTGACCTTGATTGAGTTGCTTGTGAACAGGACCACATGCTAATTACATCTGACTTATTTATATCAGAATCATAAATCAGTAATGTGCAACAAAGAATATGACAGCAACCCAGCACAGGGCTCCAGCAGGTCCATCAAAGGCTTAGGGAACAGTCATGGATGTTACAATCATAAAAATACAGACAAAAAAAAAGGTCTTTTGTACTTTTTGTGAACGCACAAAGACGTCTACGCCAACAGAAATGTTACATTTCATTGTTTTTTTTGTTCCTCGGGAGCCCTGGGCTGTGTGTTGGCGGCACTGGAAGATGTCGAATACTACATTTATCGCTCTACATCCTCAGCTGGTGCAATGTTAACTTAAGGCAGTGTGGTGGGATTCTTGGGAATGCCATCAAACACCTTCCCTCCTCTTCTCTTTAAGCATAAGGCAACTAACACACATTTATATACTCCGTATTTCACAACCTTTGGTTCCAAACTGTGGTGTAAAAGATGGGAAACATTAACATTAAGGCAGAACAGTTAAGCTAAGATGGCTAGCGTAGCCTTTAGAGTTGTATATCCGGTTCTACTCTAAAAAACGAAACAAAAACTAAAGGACTGATTATAGGGAACTAGAGAATTTTAAAGCAAGTCGTCAAGCAGCTAGGACAGAGTAACTGGTTGTCATGATGGTTTTAAAAACTTTGGAAGAGTAGAATGAGTGGATTTCCACCTTTTTGAAAGGTAAAGGGTGAAGCATAATGACAGTCCAGTTACAATATGTCTTTTTATAGTTGTTCTAACAAAGGCCTACACACACACACACACCTAGTTCACTCTAGTACAGTGCAGCAGCAGAAATGGCCAAATTTAGCCACTTACAATGCAATCGGACAAAGACAATCGCAGCCTATGGAGTGTTCCTCCATAACAGGTTTGCGCAAAAGCAACACCAGTTTGTTCTATAAAAAAGTAGGACAAGAAAAGAGAAGGAGCACGGGATAAAAAAAGGGAAGGGGAGACGAGAGAGAACAAAGAAAAGTCAGTTTTCAGAGCATCCGAGGCCATTTTAACTGTCATCCACAATCATATTCAGTGGTAGAGGTTGCGTTTGAGATGGAGAGATTTGTGCTACTACTGCCCAGTGTTGTTTTCAAGTAATTTTTCACATGAAGGATTACAAGGGTAGGTGAGCGAACACGTAAACCCACGGTGTAAAGGAAACACGCTCTCACGTACACACACACACACACAGAAATCAAGGTAAATAGGTCCCAAGGCCACTTAGCACAGTAGATGGTGCGGCCAATTCTGTTTGGCCTTCCTCCAGCTCCAAAACGAACACACAGCATCACTACCGCCCATTAGCGTTCGCCACAAGAGCCAATTTCAGTGCTTTTGCTTCAGATAAAGGGTGACGAGTCAAGATTGGTCTCCCAATAGCGTCCCAATCTTGACCCTGGGATAAGCGAGGCCGAATTGGATTAGATAACCGGACTGTTTCTTTTAGAGAGACTATCATACGGACGTCTCTGGACCCGGCGTGCTGTAGGCGTAAGCTGCCCCAGAGAATCTTGGGTTCTCTCCTATTCGGAGAAAGGAGCTGAAGGTGCAGTAGTCGGGCCTGCCACCCCAGTAGGTACACATGAGTTTTTTGGGACAGGAGGAGTCAGACCTGCGGTGTGTGTGGTTCTGGCTTTCGTTCCCCCGTCTGTCATGTTTTCGCGCAGGTGGAGCATGGAGGGAGGACAGGGGGGTGAACTCGGACAGGTGGCCTTTATACAACTTATCAGCATCCTGGAGAAAAGAAGGAGGTAACAGAGAGAAAGAGAATGAATTAGCAGATTGCATCATATACATGCATGTAAATGCTGGTATTGGTCACATCAACACATATCCAAAGCCCCAGCAAGAAGCGGTGCAAAAAAAATAAAATATTATACTTCACAAGATCACACATCGGATGTTTACCACATGCACAAGCCCAGTCCTAGAAGATGCAAAACTGATCGATTGAGTGGATGTTTTTTTGTTGTTTTTTCTTAAAAGGAGGGTGAAATGTTACAATTCATCCCAAAATCGAAAGAAAAATAAGTTTTGTTTTAAAATGAAATAAATTTATAGTAATGTTAAAAAGTTTGGGGTCGGTATATTGTTTTGAAAGAAGTCTCTTTTGCTCACCAAGACAGTTATTTGATCAAAAATACTCTGAAAACAGTAATAATATTACAGTAATGCATCGTTACCGTAATTATTCATTATCGTAATGCACCATTACCGTAATTATTCATTATCGTCATTCATCATAACCGTAATGCATCATTATTGTAATTATTAATTATCGTAACGCATCATTACCGTAATTATTAATTATCATAATGCATCATTACCGTAATTATTCATTATCGTAATGCATCATTACCGTAATTATTCATTATCGTAATGCATCATTACTGTAATTATTCATTATCATAATGCATCATTACTGTAATTATTCACAATCATAATGCATCATTACTGTAATTATTCACAATCATAATGCATCATTACTGTAATTATTCACAATCATAATGCATCATTACTGTAATTATTCATTATCATAATACATCATTTCCGTGTAATTATTCATTATCGTAATGCATCATTTACCTTAATTATTCATTACAGTAATAATTAATTATCGTAACGCATCATTACCGTAATTATTCATTATCGTAATGCATCATTACCGTAATTATTCATTATCTTAATGCATCATTACTGTAAGTATTAATTACCGTAATGCATCATAAAATTTCACTTTTGATTTTTTTTTCAATTTGTTTTTACCATTACAATTCTCATTACTGTAATATTGTGAAAAAATTACTGAAAAAAATGACTAATAGTTTATTTATTTATTTTTGATCATTACAGATTTATTTTTTTTCACAGACTGCAAAAAACCTCAACGGCCCCAAAACAGGCTTTATGTTCTTTAAGCAAATTATAATTTCTTGTTTCTTAGTTTTGAGTTTGTGGTTCTACAAAAAAAAAAAATAATAATAATAAAAAATGAGAGTGAGATTCGCTCAGTAGCAGAAATGATCATAAGCATGTTCTAAAAATGGGCATTTAGAAATATGCAAATAATATTTTTAATAGACAAGTAAAAATACACATGCAGGCCAGAGTGTTAGATGTTAAACTGTATGTCAAGTCTGCTGTGTGTATTTGTGTACGTGTCAGAGCCCGTAGTTCCCATGTCCATATACAGTACTGCACACCCCAAACCACAACCCAATACTTTCAAACCAAAGCAAACCAGTCTGTAGGTTTCACACCAAACAACAGACCCACACAGGTGTAGAAAAGGCTTTTTAACCCCCCCGAGTGCTTTCACTGGAGGATTCTAGAATTCTCAGAACGATTCTAGAACCGCACACTTCATCTGAGAACTCTAGAGCTCCACTTGAGTCGAGTGTGGATTAGTTCTTTCTGGCTTTAGTCTTCAACTTCACATTCTCTTTACCATAGAGTTGCTAGGCCTCAGTGGTGTTCTGAACCCCATCTAGCAGTGAATCATGAATGTTTGTCTCAACCCTTTCAAAGATCCTGTCAGCCCTCATTCTCTGTGAAACATCACACACACAAACAGACTCAAAATGTGGCATAACAGACCCATGTGCAGAATATTTGTTTCGACACTGAAGTATCTTGCTGGAACTGAAAGTACAGCAGCAGAAAATGCATTTCCATTTAACAACTTCAGATCTGCAACGTAAAATGCACATACGCAAACATAAACATGCACGTTTCATGCATGCAAACATGTAGAGTGACGGAATATAAGGCTCGGAGCATAAACGGATGCTTTAGGCATGTTGGGTAGCGGTAATGTTCAGGAGGTCTTCACTCACTGATACACACACGCACATGCAGAGACGGTGTGTAGGTTCACCTCCGCCTCAGTTCAGAAACTGACACTGCTGGAGGTCTGGGAGAGCATAAAGATGGTGGACTGCTCAGCAGTGAGACACTGACGCTTTGTCTGCCGTTACCACGGGTCACAGGCCAAGGGTTAAACACACAGGGGAGGGGGAAGGTCAAGCATCAGAGAGAAAAAGAGAGACGGAAGAGGAGTAAAAACAGAAAGGGTTTAGAGAGGTTAACAATCCTCAGAGATTGATAAAGGAACTTCAGCAAAAAGTGCAGTTTTCTTGCAGAATTATTAGTAAAACTTTACAATAAGGTTCAACTTATGGTAGTGTAAAAACTAAAACTATTCAAAATATATATTTTTTATTTGAAATGAAGAAATATTAGATGAAAAATTGCCTTGCAAACTGAATAACTGAAATAAATGTAAGTTTAAGTACTGAATTTACCAACACTCAAATTAAAAAAATATAAAGACTAATAAAAAAATTGGCAAACTTAAACTACTAAACAAATTATGTTTTCAAAATAGGAATAAATATTCTTATAATATCTAAATAATACTAAAATAACACTGTCAATTACACTGATTCATCATTACCGCAATTATTCATTACCGTAATGCATCATTACTGTAAGTATTAATTATCGTAATGCATCATAACAGCTCACTTTTGATTTTCAATTTTTCAATTTGTTTTTACCATTACAATTCTCATTACTGTAATACTGTGAAAAAAATTACTGTAATAGTTTTTATTTATTTATTTTTGATCATTACAGATTTTTTTAAAATGTATTATTTATTCATGTTCCTTCATAATACATTGATTTTCATTGAAACATTTATCAAATTTAAAAGAATATAGTTACAACAATAGAAAAATAGATTTACATTAACTGAGATTTATGTGTTTATTGTTAGTCCATGACACCTAAGGCATTAAAAGAGATCACTCATAGTTTTTTTTTACTCTATACTATGGAAGTAATCAACTATCTGATTACTGACATTTTTCTAAATATCTTCTTTTGTGTTCAACAGCAGAAAGAAACTCGTACGGGTTTAGAACCAATTGAGGATGAGTACATTACACCTCAAACTAATGTAAACAATTTGAACCTTATGTAAAGTGTTCCTGAAGTGTCATAATCTACAGTTCGATCCTAATGTCAACATGAAATCAGAACGGACCCTATTTACTTTCTTAATACACATTCTCTCCAGTGGTTTGGTTTGTAGCACCTACCTCTCCTGATCATTATGTGTTATTTTATTGTTTATTATCCTGTTGAACTCAGAAATGTGCCAGAATTATGGACGTTTCATGTTGACGTTAATGTGGCAGTAACATTAGCACACTGGGAAATTCACAGTTTCATGGGGAAGGTGAGCAAGAGGAAAAACATCACATGGGTTAAACCAGTGGTAAGGCAGTTGATCAAACACGCGTCACACACACATTCAATTTCCTTCTGAAATTTCTCAACATAGTATGCTGACATACTATGTGTGTGAGTAAAATACACAGATAGACCCAATAACAGCATTGAATGGCTTAAAGAGTCATCCAACGTAAAGAAGAGAATCGTGAACCGCATCCAGAATTCACTTACATCAAGCACACTGGGAAGCAGTCCGATGCAAGTGTAAATCTGAAGACCAGTTAGTAGCCATTATCACAAACTATAGCACTATTAAGCTGGTTCAGATCAACAATCATTCGGTTGAATATAGCAAATATTTTTCTTAAAAAGCTGTATAATTTCTTTACAATGGAACTGAATCAGAGACTTCAACTATTTTTGTTTAGAGCTGCTGTAAACTTTTTGCATCATTGCATAGTTTTCCTGTTATCACTGTAAAGCTGCTTTGAAAGCACTGTATACATAAAAATGCAAACCTAGTTTGTGGAAATTACAGGACTTGGGGGCTTTAAACAATAATAATAATAATAATGATGATAAAATGTATTTCCATCCCTCACAACTTTGTTTTCATTTGCATTCAATTAAATGGCATCTACCCAAACTAATAATCATGGTATATAATATATATATTCAAACAGCTGTCTATCACTGTAATGAAACATAGACAAATTCATTTGCATTTGACATGCAAACTAGCGTTATCCTTGCATCTCTACGCACATGTAGATACTGGCGTCGTACCTGTATTCTCTCAGTGGTGGTGGGCCATAGAGCTCTACACAGCACTTTCTTCACCACATCAGGCAGCAAACTGACTATAATCAGCAGAATTATACTGAGCCACGCAGGACCGCTGGACAACATCTGCATGAACACATAGTACATCCTCTGATAGTTCAGGAAAGGCCTAGAAAAACAGCAGATGAATCACGTCAGATATGACGAATCACAACATATTTGACTTTGTGATCGTAAGTGTACAGAATATTAGGCAGGCCGTACCAAATGATGCCTCCCCACAGGAGGGAGAAGATGACATAGAAAAGCAGTGACCCCCATATGACAAAGTGGTTGATCCACGTCCAGTAATGTGTGTCCAGGGCAAGCTAAAGATAGAGATGGTTAAGTAGACGCCGATCGGCAACAGCTAAGATCGTAACACGTGAGTCGGGTGTATTACCTTTAGCGTGACCGTGAACACGAGGATAGTGAATACAAGTGTCCCAAAGGTCCAGTTTCCAAACATCTAGAACAGAGAAATATTGAAAGAGGCAAAAAGAGATGTAGAAACAGCCGCTTGAATGGGTGGAAATACAGCAGCTCACCCTCGCATCGACATACAAACAAACACGCCATACGCTGCAGTTACGCATGGACAATTTAGCACTCGGTAGAAAAAGACTTGTTTGAATTATCCAGCATATATATATATATATAAATAATTAAAAAACATTTCTTCAGCTTCTTCATAAGGACATTTTGGGTAAATATTTTATTTTTTAAAAATATTTACATTTACAATAGGGCATTTACCATAAATATTTTATAGAGATTTTAATTATGTTTTAAAATGGCACAAGATACTTCAAAAAATAAAAATAAAATGAAAGACGCAACATAACGAAGAGGCGTTTGCCTGAATCTGAAGATGTAGAAAAATAAATATATGTTTTTAATTACCACCAGGTTTAATTCTTTTATGTAGGAATGTATATTATTATGTGTATATATACAATATGTATTAGAAGTAGAAAATATTAGTAGTAAAAATCCACATTTATAAATATTATATATATATTAGGGCTGTGAAATGATTAATCGCGAATAATCGCATCCAAAAATAAAAGTTTGTGTTTACATAATATATGTGTGTGTAGTGTGTATAATTATTTTGTATATATAAATACACACATATGCATGTATATATATACTTCCTATATATATTTATACAAAATTAATATTATACATAAATATTATATTATTAATATTATAAATAAATATTTGATATATTAATAAAACGTTGTTCTTAAATATATACATGCATGTGTGTTTATTTATATACAAAATAATTATACTCACCACACACACATATATTATGTAAACACAAACTTTTATTTTGGATGCGATTAATCGCGATTAATCGTTTCACAGCCCTATATATACACAATATATTAGAAGTATAAAATCTGTAAACCCTATAGAAAGTAATAAATGTACCTAATAAATATATTTATAAATATAGTTTTTAGTATCTGCCTTTAATTTGATGAATAATATGATGAAAACTTCTGTACAGTATACACAAGACACTCATAAAATGTTTCTTTGAAAAAATCTCTCGTGAAAGATTTGCAAGAAATAGTATTATTATATCATTATATTTTAATGGCACTGTAAATTGAAAGCATTTCGGTGTGACCCTATATAGTTTACCAGTGATGTCTGGAACTCTCTGAACTCAATTGAGTTTTATATTTGATCTATAAAAGCTTCATAAATAAATAGTGAGCTTAGATAGTCCCTTAAAATGTTATAATGGATTCAGCATTGGCACTTAGGCTCAATAAACATCTGCTCGGATGCGGTAAGCCGTTTCTGTGTGATTGTTTTTCTCTTTTTGGGAGGATTTGTTCCCTCATTGTTTACAGTGTTGGCAAATGGTTGAATTTCGAGTCGACACAATGGATATCTCTTCTAGAAGCTTCCCCTGTCTGCGGACCGGCCGCGCCGTTGATGACACTATGCAAAACATCGACACTATAATGAAAGCTCTGTATAAAATCACTCGCTGTTAACCTTTACAAAGAAAAACGAATCACAATGGAAATCAACAAGCCATAGCAAAACACGACTGTACGGCACCAAATGGTTTTAGTGAACAATACAATGTTGATGAGTAACCAGTTAATGCAAAAATCAAGTACAAGGACACACAATAGATGTCAACAAGTTTGAAGAAAATGTATTAACTTACCTTGAAGAGCACTCAAAATTAAAAGTAGTGTAAAAAAAAACACTTGTCAAGGGCAAATGATGTTTAAGGATGTTGTGAGGTTTTTCAAAAGAATGAATTTGTTATTTAATCTGTTAATAATTAAATGTAATCATGTTGGAGTATCTGCCACTCTCCACGAATAGGGTAAAAAATAGGGTTTTTATTTCTTTCAACAGTTGGTCAGTGAAACGAAGTTGAAGTTTGCAATTTTTACAACCCCGAAACCAATTTTTTTTTACCAGATTGTAATTAAGTGACCTTTGAAACCATGTTTGGTGCAATTTTGCACATTTTCTATCAAACATAGATATTTGACTAGTATTAACAAACAATGAGCTATATACATCACAATATTTATTAATTGCTGTTAACTTCAGTGTATGTTAAAGGGATAGTTCACTTTGAAACTAATTTTTGGTATGTTTTAGCTTACCTCAAGGGCATCCAAGATGTACAGTAGGTGTCTGTCAGTCATATAATGGAGGTCTATGGTCACCACCTCAAAGAGCATGCACAGAGAAGTCCAAATTAAACATGATTTAATGACTCGTAAACGAAACGAGCGGTTTGTGTGAGAAAACGACGTGAGAAAACCAAAGCGTCCGCGCCCTCAGATCACTTGGACGTGACTGTGGTTACAAGAGGTAAAAACGATATAAATACTGTTCGTTTTCTCACACAAGCCGCTCGTTTTGTGTCTTGGGCCATCAATGTGTACTTACATTTACGAGTCATTAAATCATGTTTAATTTGGACTTCTCTGTGCATGCTCTTTGAGGTGGTGACCATAGACCTCCATTATATGACTGATAGACAAACGGTTTGACCTAAAAATATCAAAATTGAAACTACTGCGGAAACAAAGACACCTACATCTTGGATGCCCTCGAGGTAAGCTAAAACATAGCAAAAATTAATTTCAAAGTGAACTATCCCTTTAAGTTAGCTCAGGTCAATTAAATAAAATGAACAGATACAACTTTGAATTTAAAAAATGTATAAGTAAATTTCGAAATGAACATACTAAGATAATCATTAGTTTGTTCAGTAATATAGTTATCTAATGTTAACAATTGGACAATGCTTTAAATCGAAAAGATATCTGAACCTCCGATGGATTTAAAGATTTAAGAAAAGCTAACGAGACACCTTATTTGTGGAAAAACCTTCTAATTAAAAGCGTCCGAATAGCTTCTCTTCCATTCAACATGTGCCAAATGAAGCGAAATGCTTAATCCACATTTCCTCTCGTTCATTCATTTGCCCTTGCAGTGAGGCATGAGAGGATGGACATGTATCCTACGGGCCGATGAGGACGAGTTTGACAACACCCCTCCGACCCGGGTGTTTGCCAAAAAAAACAACACACACACACACAGTCGCGACGTGACACACGGGGCGGACACAAACTCCTACTCCATCACATGATGATAGACAGAGGGAGATGGAAAGGAGGGGGGCTCGCTACTCTATACCTACGGTGGCTGGTCCTCGGTTCAGGGGTGTCGTACGGTACTGTTTGAAAGCTACGATGGACGTGAACGGTTGGTGTTAGTAGACACTATGTGAGTGGGGGTGGCTTTAGGATGAGGGGAGGGGGCTGAGGAGGGAAACAGTAAACTAAAACTAAAAATAGGATGAGAAACAGATAGGGACAGGCTTACCATCTGTGTGTTGGTGGCCATTAGCTGAGGAAAGGAAGAGAAGCAGAAAAGAAAAGAAAGGCAAAAAGGGGGTAGGTCAAAGGAGGAAAGAGAGAGGGGAGAGATATAGAAAGAGAGATAAAGAAGAAAACGAAAGAAAAGAAGGAGAGGGAGAGGACAGGGAGCAAGAAAGTAAAGCAAAAATTAGGATGTTATAACTTAAAGTAAATCAAACAGGTAAAAAAAAGCAATCCAAAAAGGTTACTATGATTTAACTTAATGGCACAGAGAAAGATGTCTGATCTGACTGATTACCCAGCATGCTTTGTGTCGCATAAATGAATGGAGAAGCACCTGTAATGACTTCAAACATACGCAGAGGAGGACAGACAAAAGTCTCCGAGTTGGATCAAGACATCAGTTAAACTTTACAAGTCCACTTTAACTCGCTCGACAAGCATCGGCCACCCATTCAATCTGTGTGCGACTTTAATTTGACTGAGCGAAAAAAAAAAAAAAACGAACTAAAGGAAAAAAAAAAACAGCTGGTCAAGTCGATTAAACAAAACACACGCACAGAAAAACATCGGAATCATGGTTCAGGCGGTGACCGTGTTACCTGTCCGTTGCTGGTGAAGGTTGTGTTGTCGAAAAGGAAGAAAGCACCAAAGAAGAAGACCATGGCATCAAAAACCCCCAGAAATGTCCAGTAGATGAAGGTGGACCATCTCAGGAGGGAGTTCTTGGCAATATCTCTGTGAAAAGAAATACGTACAAAAAATATATATATATATATATATATTCATTAAAAGATGATCCCATTCCTGGATGACACCAATTCTCCTGTGTCTGTTAAACCTAGAACAAACACTGATATTATCACAGACAAACTGGGATAAAAGTTCATAGTTTGAATATAAACATGGAACACAACCTTTTCCTTCTCGGATAAAAATGTAGTTTTATGCGCATTTTTAGAATTTATGTATCTTAGCATTTCCATCCAGGCTTTTAAAGGAGTTTTCAAAAAACTTTTGCTGATAACTTACTCACCCCCATGTCATCCAAGATGTCATCCTACGTCTTTCTTTCTTCAGTCGAAAAGAAATGAAGGTTTTTGATGAAAACATTCCAGGATTTTTCTCCATATAATGGACTTCACTGGGGACCAAACGGTTCAAGGTCCAAAAGACAGTTTCAGTACAAACTGCAAACTGTTCAAAGGGCTTTAAATGATTCCAGACGATGAATAAGGGTCTTATGTAGCGAAATGATCACTCATTAAAAAAATAACAAAGTTTAAGTTTTATAAACTCAAATGCTCGCCTTGCTCTGTTCTGTGTGACTCTCCTGTTCGAACTCGTTCATTAAAATGAACAAATCTTTTTCCGAGTCAATTCGTTCGTTTCATTTGTTGAATCAACCAAATGACCCGGAAAAAGATTCGTTTTTTTTCACTTTATAAGACCCTTATTCATCGTCTGGAATCGTTTAAAGCCCTTTGAACCGTTTGCAGTTTGCACTGAAACCGTCTTTTGGACCTTGAACCGTTTGGACCCCATTGAGGTCCATTATATGGAGAAAATCCTGGAATGTTTTCATCAAAAACCTTAATTTCTTTTCGACTGAAGAAAGAAAGACATGGACATCTTGGATGACATGGGGGTGAGTAAATTATCAGCAAAAGTTTTTTCAAAAGTGAACTACTCCTTTAATGCGATATCCCAAAATGCACATAAAAATAAGTGTAAGCATCATAAGTAAGCAATTGAGCAATCTAACATTTCATTGCAAGATCGTATGGTTATTTGTGAGCACTCAATGAAATATCAGTTTAATCTCCAACCATACTTAATATACTACCTACTGTATATATACAGAAAAATGACTTTTAGATCAGCTTTTTCTAATGAAAATGGCCTTGATGGCGATAAGTGCTAGTAGCAAACACTGTGTATAATGTGCTGTATATACTGAATAAGCAATGCAGAGGAATAAGAGGAAGAAAATTGCAGTGTCAGGACATTTGTTGATAAAATGTAAAGTGGTTCTTACAGTATGGTTCCCAGTGCTGTGTGTAAATTGAGTTTAGTGCAAGCGTCCACACAAATATGTTTTCCAAAAGCTGATTGAACTGTCCAATTATTGCAGACTTGTATTTGGTCGCAGTGTGTTCATATGATTAAGTGAGAATACCTGGAGGCTCACAATCAGGAAAAAAACATTTTACTGAAGAGGAAAATATAGAGAGCGAGACTTGGCTTCATCAGGCGGTTCATTAGATCCAAAAATGATGCAAGGAAAATAAAAGTTTTCGAAAACATTTTTAATAGTTAAACCATCCGAATGGACCAGTGCTGTGCCTGTTTTTATGTGTTTTTATGCCTGATTAAATATCTTACCACGGAAACATAACAAAACTACTAGATAATATATATACATGTATATATAAATAATATTTCTATAATAAAATAACATGAAATAATGTTAAATAAAAAATAATATTAAATACAATTAATAATTTTGGACTACAGGTCCAACTGGATCAGCCAAAAAAGCATAATAATAATAATAATAATAATAAATATAAATAATAATAATAAAGTCCCATGCCCATGTTTCAAATGTATTTACTATGAATATGTTTTATTTTATGATTTTACTCTTGTCCTAGACCAATGACTTTCAAGCATATAACAATAATATAATTAATAATATAATAATACAACTAAAGACTAATAATAACAAAAAAAAAACAGTGCAAGTTTATCTCTGGGAAAAAGGTGACAACAAATGTCAGGCTATGAAACAATGCGTGCTATGAACCAACAGTCGTGCAAAAAAGAAGGCCAAGGTTGATATAAATAGCCTGCATGTAGACAGGGATTTATCAGTAGGTCTCAGAGAAGGAACCAGAAATAGAAGATTCCTCCCTGTACACGCGATGAGATGCATCACGTTACGTCTCATATATCACACAAAAAAAAAAAACCTCGTTACATTTAAATTTATGAATTTAGCTGACGCTTTTATCCAAAGCGACTTACAATTGCTATATATGTCCGAGGTTGCACTCCTCTGGAGAAACTAGGGGTTAAGTGTCTTGCTCAGGGACACATAGGGTCTCTCACACCAAAGGCATGTGTCTTATCCACTGCATTATAATTATTGCCTGACATTCTGACCACAGGAGTGGGTAATAATGGGGGTTGTTGGTGCAACCAGAATATTCCTGACCTGTACAGAGAGGGGTCCCGTTTGAGGATGTCCATGTTGATGTGCTGCTCCATCAGACTGTAGAGGAGGATGGGTAACGAGGTGAAGCTGATATTGTACAGGGTCAGATATGCCGTGTCGTACAGTGGCTGCAGAGGGAAACATAATTACAGTGTAAGTGCATCACTTCCGGCGCTTGCGCAGACAGAAGCGCCCTCACTCTTAAAGTACTTTGACGTGGCTGTGAACGATATAAATACTGTCCGTTTTCTCACACAAACTGCTCGTTTCGTGTCTTAGGCCATCAATGTGTACTTACATTTACGAGTCATTAAATCATGCTTAATTTGGACTTCTCTGTGCATGCTTTTTGAGGTGGTGACCATAGACCTCCATTATATGACTGAGAGACAAGAACGGTTTGACCTAAAAATATAAAAATTTAAACTACTGTGGAAACAAAGACACCTACAACTTGGATGCCTGTGAGGTAAGCTAAAACATCAAAAAATAATTTCAAAGTAAAGATTACAAGAGGTAAAAACGATATAAATACTGTCCGTTTTCTCACACAAACTGCTCGTTTCGTGTCTTGGGCCATCAATGTGTACTTACATTTACGAGTCATTAAATCATGTTTAATTTGGACTTCTCTGTGCATGCTCTTTGAGGTGGTGACCATAGACCTCCATTATATGACTGACAGACAAGAACGGTTTGACCTAAAAATATCAAAATTGAAAATACTGTGGAAACAAAGACACCTACATCTTGGATGCCTGTGAGATAAGCTAAAACATCAAAAAATAATTTCAAAGTAAAGATTACAAGAGGTAAAAACGATATAAATACTGTTCGTTTTCTCACACAAACCTCTCGTTTCGTGTCTTAGGCCATCAATGTGTACTTACATTTACGAGTCATTAAATCATATTTAATTTGGACTTCTCTGTGCATGCTTTTTGAGGTGGTGACCATAGACCTCCATTATATGACTGAGAGACAAGAACGGTTTGACCTAAAAATATCAAAATTTAAAATACTGTGGAAACAAAGACACCTACATCTTGGATGCCCTTGAGGTAAGCTAAAACATAACAAAAATTAATTTCAAAGTCCCTTTAATTTTAAGAAATGCTACCTATGAAATAACTCTAAGCAAAACAAAAGATGTTTAAAATATCATTCCCACCACAGAACGAGAAGTTCGCATAACTGAAGAAAATATGAAGACAGAATGTTCTTTTTCAGAAGTAGTATAATAGTGACCTTAGCGATATGCGTTTACCTGCTGAGAGAAGCCACAGAAGAACTGATAGAGAAACTGAGGGAAGATGAAGCACACGTTCTGTGGAGAGAAAACAGACCTTCAGTACCTGATGAGCTAAACCCTTTAGGGGGTTTGTGTGCGTCTGTGAAATCAGTTCGCTATAAATAGTGCTGCATTGAGTAGCATTATCAACAAGATTGTTCAGTGGGTTATTCAGAACACCTGGGAAAAAAAGCAGCATCCACATACATTAAGCAACTTTTTCCGTGTTTACAACCGCGGGCAATGTGGTTTGTGTCGTGTCAGCTAGTGATCATCAGCTTTTTTGCTTGTGATTATCTTGTGATTAACACATTTTGTTAGTTTGGGTTCACCTTGTAGAAGAAGTACTGGACCAGCTCAGCGATTCTGATGTAGTAGTAGTGCCCGTGAACCAGGAGCATCTTCTTCAGGTGTTTGAACTTAGTAATTGCATAGTCGCTGTTACGGGCCGCCTGACGCCCTTCTTTACCCATGATCCCTAGAGGCAGAATAACCAGTCAATAGGCATGTAACACACTGCTGAACAGAGGACTGGAGAAGTATTAAAGGAGCAGTTCACTTTTAAAAAAACTTTTGCTGATAATTTACTCACCCCCATGTCATCCAAGATGTCCGTGTCTTTCTTTCTTCAGTCGAAAAGAAATTAAGATTTTTGATGAAAACATTACAGGATTTTTCTCCATATAATGGACTTCAATGGGAACCAAACGGTTCAAGGTCCAAAAGAGCAAACTGCAAATGGTTCAAAGGGCTTTAAACGATTCCAGACGATGAATAAGGGTCTTATCGAGCGAAACGATTGATCATTTCAAAAATAAATAACAAAGTTTAAGTTTTATAAGCACAAATGCTCGCCTTGCTCTATTCCGTGTGACTCCTCTGTTCGAACTCGTTCATCAAAATGAATGAATCTTTTTTCGAGTCTTTTGGTTCATTCAACGAACGAATTGAATGAATTGACTTGAAAAAGGATTTGTTCATTTTGATGAACGAGTTCGAAAAGGGGAGTCACAGAAAGGCGAGCATTTGTGCTTATAAAACTTAAACTTTGTTATTTATTTTTGAAATGAGCGCTCGTTTCACTTGATAAGACCCTTATTCATCGTCTGGAATTGTTTAAAGCCCTTTGAAGCTGCACTGAAACTGTCATTTGGACCCCATTGAAGTCCATTATATGGAGAAAAATCCTGGAATGTTTTCATCAAAAACCTTAATTTCTTTTCGACTGAAGAAAGAAAGACATGGACATCTTGGATGACATGGGGGTGAGTAAATTATCAGCAATAGTTTTTTTAAAAGTGAACTACTCCTTTAACATCTAAAACGACTTCATTTTGCGTGCAAACGTGAAATCACCTATGCCCACGTGAGCTTCCAGAATCATGCTGACATCATTGGCTCCGTCCCCGATGGCCAGCGTAATGGGGTGTTCTTTCGACGCTTTAATCATCTTAACAATCTGAAAGAACAGGTTTATTTCCACAGGTTAAATCTGAGAGATACAATGATTAATCAGGGTTTTTGGCTGACGAGACGGGATAATATTCCACTCATCATCAGCTATCTACCCTTTCTCATATGAAACGACTACAATATCAGATTGGCTTTTAGTACACATTGATTACGCAGGATTTTATTGTGTGCTTGAGGTCAGTAATGGCCTTGTAATACTGTGAGTTCTCTCACTTCTTGGCTTTACAGTCTCCAGCCGCAGAGAGTGACTGACAGGTTTAGCGTGCAGTAAATTAGAAAGAGAAATAGACCACAGTCTCTTTTGATTGCATCGTCTAACTCACAGACTGAGAGATTACAATAAGGGAACAAGGACAACCTTTCTCTGGCAGGTGGCTGTGTATGTGTGTGTGAGTGTGTGTGGGTCAGGATTTATCCTCATTGTTGGGACCAAATGTTCCCAAATTGATACCAAGCCCTAAAATCACCCATAGTCACTGGAACCCATAAGGAAAATGGCTTAATAAACAAACTAAATAACGTTTTAATTAAACTGTCTTTATGAGGGAGTCATTGAGTTATTCACTGAATCGATTTGTTCAAAACAGCGATTCATTCAGGATTTAATAAGTCAGGGGTTCTCAACTCTGGCCCTTGAGGTGCACTTTCCAGCTGAGTTAAAGGGATAGTTCACTTTTAAATACATTTTTGGTATGTTTTAGCTTACCTCAAGGGCATCCAAGATGTAGGTGTCTTTGTTTCCGCAGTATTTTCAATTTTCATATTTTTAGGTCAAACCGTTCATATAATGGAGGTCTATGGTCACCACCTCAAAGAGCATGCACAGAGAAGTTCAAATTAAGCATGATTTAATGACTCGTAAATGTAAGTACACATTGATGGCCTAAGACATGAAACGAGCGGTTTGTGTGAGAAAACGAACAGTATTTATATCGTTTTTATACCTCTTGTAACCTTGGTAACAAGAGGTAAAAACTAAATACTGTTCGTTTTCTCACACAAACCGCTCGTTTTGTGTCTTAGGCTATCAATGTGTACTTACATTTACGAGTCATTAAATCATGTATAATCTGGACTTCTCTGTGCACGCTCTTTGAGGTGGTGACCATAGACCTCCATTATATGACTGACAGACAAGAACGGTTTGACCTAAAAATATAAAAAATTGAAAATACTGCGGAAACAAAGACACCTAGATCTTTCGAAGATTCGCTTTATGTTTGGATGGAAACCCATCTACTGAATCATTCGCTAAACCGATTTATTAAAAAACACGGATTCAGTAAGGAACGGCACTACTGTTTGTTGCTTGGAAACGTAATTCTTTGCATGGACCCGCTTTCATCTCTGAAGCAAAAATAGATAAAGTAACTGCCAATATGTATTGTGAACTGCTGTTCATGAATCTATTCTTACAATAGAAAGACAGAAAAACATTTATTACAGAAATATTAGTCATTTTTGAAACTACAAAATGGAGACATATGACAAAGAGTTTCCTGTGATCCTTTACCTAAATTATACTGTGACAGGAAATGATGTTATAAAATGATCTCATACACTACCATTTAAACATGTAGGGTCAGCAAGATTTTGGTTTCTTTGAAATAAATTAATACTTTTCAGCAAGCACGCATTAAATTGATCAAAAGTGACAGTAAAGACATTTATATTGTTGCAAAAGTTTTCCATTTCAAATACATGCTGAACTGTTTTCAACATCGATTATAATAAGAAATGTTTCTTGAGCAGCAAATCGGCATTTTAGAATGATTTCTGAAGGATCATGTGACACTGAAGACTGAAAATTCAGCTTTGCATCACAGGAATAAATTACATTTTAAAATACATTAAATTGTAATAATACTTTATAATATTAGTGTTTTTACTGTATGTTTGATCAAATAAATGCAGGTGCCTTGGTGAGAGTTGGCAAACTTTCGAACAGGAGTGTGTGAAGTGCCGCATTACCTGTGCTTTCTGTAAGGGTGCCATGCGGCAGCAGAGAACAGCACTGCAGTTCCTGCAGATTTCCAGGAATATTTCCTTGTAGTTCCCTCCGCTGCTGTTTCCTTCCTGTGTTGGCTTCAGTACAGCTGACAGTGTTGCCCCATCGATTATCAGACCATAGTCTTGGCAATCACCCGAGAGCCTGTGTGGACGAAACAAATATTACGTGTGAAGGTGTCTGTGTGGGAACATGAGGGCATGTACACATTTCCACTGTACCCACCCTGAGAAAGTGTCCCTGGTCATGCTGCCATGCTGTCTCAGGACGGTCCTGCTCAGGTCGAACAGGACGTCGTGGAGACTCTGCTCTTCTGTCCGCTTGGTTGTCAGTTCCAGGATCTGTGTATTGCGATGGAACAACTTGCTAGCATAGCATGTGGCTGCGGCCGTCTCCATTTTGTCCCCTGTGAGAACCCAAACCTTTATACCAGCCTTGTGCAGGGACTCGATGGTGTCGGCCGCTTTATCCTGCAGCCTGAAACATAGAATAATAACTTTTTTTAAGCATTTCATGTACATGATTAGCCTATATAAACAAACCTTCGCTAGCTCTGCCTTAACTCTTTCCCCGCCAAACACGGAATTTTCCGTGTTTAATGAAAAAACGCATCTGCGCCAAACACGGAATTTTCCGGGTATCCGTGTTTTAGGTGGTATACGGTAAGGAAGACCCGCGCGCATGTCCTGAATGATTGCGCAACTCTTTGATCAGAGAAACAGATCGCAATCGTCTCAAACAGTGGAGTAGTGAGAATGTATCAGACAGACAATGCAGAGGTATATGGCTGAAGTACTGGAGGTTAATGGACTCGGAGTCCGATCACTCTTTATTTGATAATTCTGAATCTGATCGGGACGAAGTAGTCAGTGAGAGAGATGCACATGTTCATGCTAGCCATGGACGTGCCGCAGATAGATCGTATAATATTATGACACTACACTCACCGGCCACTTTATTAGGTACCCCATGCTAGTAACGGGTTGGACCCCCTTTTGCCTTCAGAACTGCCTCAATTCTTCGTGGCATAGATTCAACAAGGTGCTGGAAGCATTCCTCAGGGAGTTTGGTCCATATTGACATGATGGCATCACACAGTTGCCGCAGATTTGTCGGCTGCACATCCATGATGCGAATCTCCCGTTCCACCACATCCCAAAGATGCTCTATTGGATTGAGATCTGGTGACTGTGGGGGCCATTTGAGTACAGCGAACTCATTGTCATGTTCAAGAAACCAGTCTGAGATGATTCCAGCTTTAAGACATGGCGCATTATCCTGCTGAAAGTAGCCATCAGAAGTTGGGTACATTGTGGTCATAAAGGGATGGACATGGTCAGCAACAATACTCAGGTAGGCTGTGGCGTTGCAACGATGCTCAATTGGTACCAAGGGGCCCAAAGAGTGCCAAGAAAATATTCCCCACACCATGACACCACCACCACCAGCCTGAACCGTTGATACAAGGCAGGATGGATCCATGCTTTCATGTTGTAGACGCCAAATTCTGACCCTACCATCCAAATGTCGCAGCAGAAATCGAGACTCATCAGACCAGGCAACGTTTTTCCAATCTTCTATTGTCCAATTTCGATGAGCTTGTGCAAATTGTAGCCTCAGTTTCCTGTTCTTAGCTGAAAGGAGTGGCACCCGGTGTGGTCTTCTGCTGCTGTAGCCCATCTGCCTCAAAGTTCGACGTACTGTGCGTTCAGAGATGCTCTTCTGCCCACCTTGGTTGTAACGGGTGGTTATTTGAGTCACTGTTGCCCTTCTATCAGCTCGAACCAGTCTGGCCATTCTCCTCTGACCTCTGGCATCAACAAGGCATTTCCGCCCACAGAACTGCCGCTCACTGGATGTTTTTTCTTTTTCGGACCATTCTCTGTAAACCCTAGAGATGGTTGTGCTTGAAAATCCCAGTAGATTAGCAGTTTCTGAAATACTCAGACCAGCCCTTCTGGCACCATCAATCATGCCACGTTCAAAGTCACTCAAATCACCTTTCTTTCCCATACTGATGCTCGGTTTGAACTGCAGGAGATTGTCTTGACCATGTCTACATGCCTAAATGCACTGAGTTGCCGCCATGTGATTGGCTGCTTAGAAATTAAGTGTTAACGAGCAGTTGGACAGGTGTACCTAATAAAGTGGCCGGTGAGTGTATAGTATGTGTGTGTGCAGGCATTTATGTGTGGCTGTCTAAATATGAAGGTGTAATTAAGTTGGCTTGAGAAAGCCAACTTACTGAAATCCTATTTAAACTTATTATTATTCTTCTTCTTTTTCTTACCCAAAATTTTCTGACTGCTACTCCTCCTAGAGCTTTAACTCTACAAACTCCAAACTCGGGTCAGACCTTCAGACTGTTCTGACTCGAGTTGCTATATCTTTTTAGACTGATTCGACTTTCAGATTTCTTAAAAATTAATATTAAAAATCATAAAAATCCCATTGACTTTCATTGCAGCATGGTCAAATTGAGCCAAGACTACGGTGGCCCAATAGCGTACAACAAAAACTCAAATCTAAATTCCCTGAAGCCCTAGACTCAATTAAACTACCATTCTATATGAACTAATGAACTTATCTATCTATCTATCTATCTATCTATCTATCTATCTATCTATCTATCTATCTATCTATCTATCTATCTATCTATCTATCTAACTATCTATCTATCTATCTATCTATCTATCTATCTATCTATCCTTCTACCTAATCTTTCTTTCTAACTAATCTATCCATCTTTCTTTCTAACAAATCTATCCATCTTTCTTTCTAACAAATCTATCCATATTTCTTTCTACCTAACTAATCTATCCATCTTTCTTTCTACCTAATCTATCCATCTTTCTTTCTAACAAATCTATCCATCTTTCTTTCTACCTAATCTATCCATCTTTCTTTCTACCTAACTAATCTATCCATCTTTCTTTCTAACAAATCTATCCATCTTTCTTTCTAACTAATCTATCCATCTTTCTTTCTAACTAATCTATCCATCTTTCTTTCTAACTAACTAATCTATCCATCTTTCTTTCTAACTAACTAATCTATCCATCTTTCTTTCTAACAAATCTATCCATCTTTCTTTTTAACTAATCTATCCATCTTTCTTTCTAACAAATCTATCAATCTTTCGTTCTAACTAATCTATCCTTCTTTCTTTCTAACTAATCTATCCATCTTTCTTTCTAACTAATCTATCCATCTTTCTTTCTAACTAATCTATCCATCTTTCTTTCTAACTAATCTATCGTTTTTTCTTTCTACCTAACTAATCTATCGTTCTTTCTTTCTAACAAATCTATCCATCTTTCTTTCTAACAAATCTATCCATCTTTCTTTCTACCTAACTAATCTATCCATCTTTCTTTCTACCTAACTAATCTATCCATCTTTCTTTCTAACAAATCTATCCATCTTTCTTTCTAACAAATCTATCCATCTTTCTTTCTAACAAATCTATCCATCTTTCTTTCTAACTAATCTATCCATCTTTCTTTCTTACAAATCTATCCATCTTTCTTTCTAACAAATCTATCCATCTTTCTTTCTAACTAATCTATCCATCTTTCTTTCTAAATAATCTATCATTCTTTCTTTCTAACTAATCTATCCATCTTTCTTTCTAACAAATCTATCCATCTTTCTTTCTAACAAATCTTTCCATCTTTCTTTCTAACAAATCTATCCAACTTTCTTTCTAACTAATCTATCCATCTTTCTTTCTAACAATTCATTCTTTCTTTCTTTCTTTCTTTCTAACAATTCCATCTTTCTTTCTAGCTAATCTATGCATCTTTCTTTCTAACAATTCTTTCTTTCTCTTTCTTTCTTTCTTTCTTTCTTTCATTCTTTCTTTCTTTCTTTCTTTCTTTCTTTCTTTCTTTCTTTCTTTCTTTCTTGATGCTAATAATATGCTAATCATGCTAGCTTTATGCTAATCATGTTAGCTTCTTGATAAAAACATGCTAGCATGATGCTAGCAACATGCTAATCATGCTATTATGATGCTAGCTACATGCTAATCATGTTAGCTTCTTGCTAAAAACATGCTAGCATGATGCTAGTTACATGCTAATCATGTTAGCTTCTTGCTAAAAACATGCTAGCATGATGCTAGCTACATGCTAATCATGCTAGCATGATGCTAGCTACATGCTAGTCATGCTAGCTTCTTGCTAAAAACATGCTAGCATGATGCTAGCAACATGCTAATCATGCTAGCATGATGCTAGCTACATGCTAATCATGCTCGCATGATGCTAGCTACATGCTAATCATGTTAGCTTCTTGCTAAAAACATGCTAGCATGATGCTAGCAACATGCTAATAATGCTAGCATGATGCTAGCTACATGCTAATCATGCTAACTTCTTGCTAAAAACATGCTAGCATGATGCTAGCTACATGTTAATCATGCTAGCATGATGCTAGCTACATGCTAATCATGCTAGCATGATGCTAGCTACATGCTAATCATGTTAGCTTCTTGCTAAAAACATGCTAGCATGATGCTAGCTACATGCTAATCATGCTAGCATGATGCTAGCTACATGCTAGTCATGCTAGCTTCTTGCTAAAAACATGCTAGCATGATGCTAGCAACATGCTAATCATGCTAGCATGATGCTAGCTAAATGCTAATCATGCTAGCTTCTTGCTAGCAACATGCTAATCATGTTAACATGATGCTAGCTACATGCTAATCATGCTAGCTTCTTGCTAAAAACATGCTAGCATGATGCTAGCAACATTCTAATCATGCTAGCATGATGCTAGCTACATGCTAATCATGTTAGCTTCTTGCTAAAAACATGCTAGCATGATGCTAGTAACATGCTAATCATGCTAGCATGATGCTAGCTACATGCTAATCATGCTAGCTTCTTGCTAGCAACATGTTAATCATGTTAGCATGATGCTAGCTACATGCTAATCATGCTAGCTTCTTGCTAAAAACATGCTAGCATGATGCTAGCAACATGCTAATCATGCTAGCATGATGCTAGCTACATGTTAGTCATGCTAACTTCTTGCTAAAAACATGCTAGCATGATACTAGCAACATGCTAATCATGCTATTATGATGCTAGCTACATGCTAATAATGCTAGCTTCTTGCTAAAAAATGCTAGCATGATGCTAGCAACATGCTAATCATGTTAGCATGATGCTAGCTACATGCTAGTCATGTTAGCTTCTTGTTAAAAATATGCTAGCATGATGCTAGCAACATGCTAATCATGCTATTATGATGCTAGCAACATGCTAATCACGTTAACAACATGCTAATCATTTTAACTACATGCTAATCATATTAGCATCAAGCTAGCTACATGCTAATCATGTTAGCTTCTTGCCAATAACATCTATCTATCTAGCTATCTATCTATCTATCTATCTTTCTAACTAATCTATCTTTCTAACTAATCTATCCATCTTTCTTTCTTTCTTTCTTTCTTTCTTTCTTTCTTTCTTTCTTTCTTTCTTTCTTTTTAATTCCATCTTTAAAACTTAATTCAAACACTTAAAATTCTTCAAACGCTCTGGTCCGGCTTTCTCAAGCCAACTTAAAGTTTGTGTCATCAAACTTTTTTTTCTAGTTGTCAAATTATTTCTCTCTTTGTGCACATTTACCACATTGTAATATGTATTTGTGTGTGTGTGTGTGTGTGTGTGTGTGGGTGTGTGTGTGTCTAGGCCTGTTTATTGTAATTCCAATTATTCATTATTCACAGGTAGAACACAGAGAGGCAGAGGCAGAAGTTTTATTGCAAAAGTTACATTTTCCCTTACATCCTGGGAAATTTGATATATTTTACATTTTATTTATGTTTTTAATTTATTTTGGAAAGTTTTATATATGAAGGAAACAACATCTGAATGTATTCTGCTTTTAAATGCACTTGTTTGATAAAAATACCTTTTTCTCAGTTTTTTGTCCGAAATGTTGTGTTTTTGACAAAACCTACCTCTGTTCAAGAGGCAATAAAAAAAGAACAGATGAAGATAAAATAAAAACGTTTTTTTTGCCTAAAAGCAGAGGCTCAGATCTTTATTTTTATATATATCATCTTCATATATTCATGGAAGAAAATATTCAGCGGGGCATTCAAATTTAGCGAAAATCGTCAAAAACCCTGGCGGTGGCTGGCAACTTTTTTTTAAAACGCTGGCGGGGAAAGAGTTAAAGGAGTAGTTCACTTTAAAAAAAAACTTTTGCTGATAATTTACTCACCCCCATGTCATCCAAGATGTCCATGAAAAGAAATTAAGGTTTTTGATGAAAACATTCCAGGATTTTTCTCCATATAATGGACTTCAATGGGAACCAAACGGTTCAAGGTCCAAACTGTAAACTGTTCAAAGGGCTTTAAACGGCACCAGACGATGAATAAGGGTCTTATCAAGTGAAAAGATCTCTCATTTAAAAAAAATAATAACAAAGTTTAAGTTTTATAAGCTCAAATGGTCGCCTTGCTCTGTTTTGTGATGCACGTTTGTGACTCTTCTGTTTCAAACTCTTTCCTGTTCGAATTGACTCGGAATTGACTCGTTCGTTGAATGAACCAAATGACACGAAAAAAGATTCGTTCATTTTGATGAACGAGTTCGAACAGGAGAGTCACAAACGCGCATCACAGAACAGAGCAAGGCGAAAATTTGAGCTTATAAAACTTAAACTTTGTTTGTTTGTTTTTTTAAATGAGCGATCGTTTCGCTTGATAAGACCCTTATTCATCGTCTGGTGTCGTTTAAAGCCCTTTGAACAGTTTGAAACCGTCTTTTGGACCTTGATCCGTTTGGTTCCCATTGAAGTCCATTATATGGAGAAAAAACCTGGAATGTTTTCATCAAAACCTCAATTTCTTTTCGACTGAAGAAAGAAAAACATGGACATCTCGGATGACATGGGGGTGAGTAAATTATCAGCAAAAGTTTTTTTAAAAGTGAACTACTCCTTTAAACACGCTAATGACCCTCGCAACTGTTGACATCCACTGTGTTTCCTTTCTAACGTCCTGGATTTTACAGACAGAATTCGACAGTTTTTAATCCTGTGTGATTTACACTACCATTCAAATGTTTGGGGGCATTAAGATTTTAGGTTTTTTTTTCTTAAAAAATTAATACTGTAATTTAGCAATTATTTATTAAATTGATAAAAGAAAAAATCTTCAAGGAATCCTAGAAAGAATCCATCATTATTTCCACTAAAATATTAACCATCACAACCATTTTCAACATTGATGTGAGCAGAAAATCATCATATCAGAATGACTTCTGAAGGCTCATGTGACACTGAAGGCTGGAGTAATGATACTGAGAATTCAGCCTTGTTATCACATTAACATTTTAAAATACAAAACAGTTATTTTAACAATATTACTTCACAATATTTACACTTTTTGTATTTCAGGTCAAGTAAATGCAGCCTTGGTGAGCATAGGAAACATTACAAAAATTGTAGTGATCCTTTTGAACTGTATTGTAAAAACACCTAAAATGTCACCATTACGTCAAGCTCACATAAGAATAATATTCATAAAAAAATCTCCACTTTAGTTAAACCCGACATATTCTGTAAAGCTTGGGAGTGGAGCTTAATAAAGGGTCAATGTCAAATAAGTTCACCTTTTAAAAACAAATCTAGTGAACCTGTCACAACTTGACGTAAATAGTATCCAAAGTATTGCGTAAAACATCCCAAGTGACAGTTATGCAATTGTTGCTTTGGAGACAGCCCAAGAATTGTTTTAACTGTACAGTAGAAGCAGCAGCTACGTTTCGGCACAGTATGTACCGTAGCAATCCTGCGTGCTTTATTCTTTGCGCAGTGCTGGAGTGAAAGTTAATGGACAGTGCTCTGCATGGCTCGGTGGCCTCGGAGGTCTCGTACGGCAGTGTGATGTCTAAGCCCACTTCACTCAGTAATTAAGCAGCCCAGCAGTCAGGATTCACAGAGCCACACTGCTGCCAGATCATTAAGACTGCGCCTCACTCACAGCCCAGCCATGCGGGGACTAGTGACATTCTCACAGAGACTCCCGGGAAGACATTCTATTACACTCCTTATTGAACGTTCTAATAACGTGAATTGCATTTCACTCAGCAGCATTCTATTGAAGAAGCTAAACCAATTCCAACATTCTAAATAAGTCATAACATTCCTTTTTACTTCCCCAACATTCTATTTGGCTCCATAACATGAAAATGAAATATTTTTGCAAACTACATTTACATTTATTCATTTAGCTGACGCTTTTATCCAAAGCGACCTACAATTGCTATATATGTCAGAGGTCGCACGCCTCTTGCTCAGGGACACATTGGTGTCTCACAGTGGATTCGAACCCGGGTCTCTCACACCAAAGGCATGTGTCTTATCCACTGCGCCATCACCACCCTAACTAAACTAGTAACCGAACCAAGAAAAAAAGAAAAAAAAAACGACCGCAAACTTTTACACTTTTTCTTATGGCCTTAAAGGGTTAGTTCACCCAAAAATGTCAATTCTGTCAGTATTTACTCACCCTCACGTTGTTCCAACCCCGTAAGACCTTCGTTCATCTTCGGAACACGAATTAAGATATTTTTGATGATGAAATACTAGTCCATAGGCTTCTTGAGGGATTGAAACTTGCCGGTCTCGAAAAGTTATTAAAGACATCGTTAAAATAGTCCAAGTGACTACAGTGGCTAAATCTTAACTTTATTAAGCGACGAGAACACTTTTTGTGCGCAAAAAACGACTTTATTTCAATTTTCGAGCTTCTGTTATTGTACGTCACACGCATGACCAGCGTCGTCCAATAGTGAGCCTACGTGTGACGTAGCTCTACGCTATCACACTACGTTAACTGACAAGAGGCCCACAGAGAAGGAAGTGAATAGTTGAAATAAAATCGTTATTTTTGTTTGTTTTTGCGCACAAAAAGTGTTAACGATTTTAACGATGTCTTTAATAACTTTGAGGCCCGGCAAGTTTCAATCCCTCAAGAAGCCTATGGACTAGTATGGAGGAGTGATCCAGCTCTCAGATTTCATCAAAAATATCTTAATTCATGTTCCGAAGATGAACGAAGGTCTTACGGGGTTGGAACAACATGAGGGCGAGTAAATACTGACAGAATTGACATTTTTGGGTGAACTAACCCTTTAAGCTGCATTCACACTACCAGCGACACGCAGTGACATGATCCCATTCATTTCAGTGGAGGAGAGCTGGCAATTTCTAGCAGATTTCTATATATAAATGTTTCAATCTTAAATACATTCCATAAGGTGTGGTCACATTTACAGATGTTCTGCAAAATTAGCCAATCATTTCAATAGAAGTCCACGCAAATAAGAATTTTCGCGCAGACTTTGCGACGGGTTCAAGTTGATCACACGAATCCGTTGCAATGAACGACAGAAAGCGACTTTCAGTTCGAAAGTGACTTGTGTCAGTTGTGCTTCAAATCTCTAAACCATGGAACTTTGGAAAAGGAAAAGGCGTGGTCACTAATGGTGCGTTCTATTATTCATCCGTCTCGGAGATCCGAATCGGACGACAGACGTTGCCTAGCAACACGCCCCCTTTACTCGGATTTCTCCTCTCGGACGTCGGACAACCGTGAGGACACGGAGCAAGAATTCCGTTTCGGAATTCAAGATGGCTGCGCCCTGTGACTTGTAAGAATGAATTGTTTTCATTGTTTTTGAACCGCTTTGGTATTTTAAATGACGATTATAATCACTCGTATTACTGCGTCCCCTGTAGCTATGGGAATCGGTTGTTGTGAGTGCAATTACTAACGTTGCTAGCGTCGCTAACATGAAAAACATTAAATAAAGTGAACATTTTCAAGTTCAAATGGCTGCGTTTTGATAAGGTGTAGTCATCATATATATATATTTTTTAATGTTAGTGCCTGTTACTCGGACAGTGCTACCATTATAACAGCTTTCCGGGTGGCGTCCATTTTTTTTTCCGGGTGGCGTCCATTTTTTTCTGACGTGACATAATAGAACGCACCATAATGTTTACATTTGCCGTTTCATGTCGTAAGAATATTTCTTGCATATTGTTTTCAATCCTGTTTCAAACAGTCAGAGATGTCTTTATCAAATTAGCTTGGTGAATTTTTGACTGTAACACATCATCTTGAGTGACCTCTTGAAGACACAAACAGGCTGGTGCCTACGGGGCAGTGATTGCATCTAATTAACACAGCCTGACAAAATAAGTTCCCGTCCAGTAATCACTATTTGTTTGCTCTGTCATATTCATTAAGGCGGTCGACATGGATTGATGTGTTTATTTATAACGTAGGGTTGGATGGCCTCCATAAGTGCATAAGCCAAAACAGTGGTTCATCAGATTCGCGTCTGCCGGCCCCCGATTGATTCAAGAGGGGGTCTAATTACGTTAGCTGCTCATTATCAGGACACTGGAGCCTAATGGATGGACTCTATTGATTGCCTGTGCAATTAACGTTAACTCACACTGGTTCTGCCAGGAGAGCGGGTGCTCACGTGCGCTTCAACTGGACGCCGGTCTCACCCAGTTATTGGGCCAATCGGCACCTTGGCATTCAGCCAGTTAAAAATCTAATACTGCTAATGCACATATATGATCAATTTCATTCAGGGAAAATGTATGCCGATTCTTGTTTACTTAGCACTTTATTGAAAACACAAGGTTATTATTAACGTGCTGATGTTTTTACTTGGCAACATAAACACTGGAAAGCCAAATCGGACTTGCTCAGAAATGCATCAGACGTCATGGTTCCATATATCCCGACACTATGGATTTTTTGATGGTGCAGTGGGTTGGAGCATGAGGGAATGGCAGAGTAATCTGCATATTTAGAGTACATAGATGAAGGACTTAAAGCCGGATCAATGTAACAGTTCCCTGATTCTCTATAGCGACTCTGGGAATGTACACTGGGGTTTAAAACAAACAGAAAATATTTGATTCTGGGCTATTTTAGGCTACTAACTAAGAAGTCACATGTTCTTGCTTCCACTGAAACACAAGATTCTCTTTGGATTATTCTCAAATCATGCTGGAGAGCAATACTGAAGGTTTTCCCCCCTCAAATTATAATGCACACTTGATAATTTGTTAATAAAAGCACATTTTCAAATGATGTTGGACAACAATACTAAGAATTTTTTTAAATTGACTCTTAGCAACCGTAACTAGGCGCGGGAGGTCTGTCAAGCTTTCGAGCGAGGGAAACATGCCGAAGCATTGTGCGTATGGATTGTGCAAATCTGATACCCGGTATCCTAAAAGTTTGGACGGGGAAGTGGATTTTTTTTCCTTCCCGAAAATCTAAAAGCCGCGGGGAGAAATAATGGCCGTGATCAAGCAGTGTGGGAGACCCATTCACAACTAAATGTCGACAGGATTAACAAAAACACCTATTGCTTGGAAATTATTTTAACTTAAAATAAGACTATTAAAGACAAGACGGAGGCTCACTGACATACTTTAAAATATATTTGGGCATTTTGTTAATCAACGGCCTACTACCACTAAGTAACTTTAACCCAATCCGATCGCGGCTCTCCCGGTGTTAGTGTTATTCCACAAGATTTATGGATAAGCTGTTTGATTTATATGATTATTTTCACATTTCACTTACCCTGCTGTGCAAGAACTGTTCCTCAATTTGTGTGTTTCCCATTTAAATGGTCTACAAATAAATGGACTATAGGCATTAGCTTAAATTTTTTAAGAAATTATTCTCTAATCAGTTGCATATTACGTCGTGGATATAACCCTCGAATTGAATCCTGCAGTCCCTTTTGTCTTGGTCTCTCAGATATTTCACATGTTCGCCAAAAATGGCTAATTATCTGATTGGGAATAGATGTGCCAGCCGCGAAAGCTTGACAGGCATAGCAACAGTAACTAGGGAGGGTGGGGATTAGCGAAGGGTCATGCAAATACCCTCTATTTAACTACAAAATGCAAAATAAACCCAGTTCCACTGGTGGGTTGACATTTGGATCCCACTGTATCTTAGAGTTATTTGTATTTGCATTCTGGATTCGACAAGGGAATACTGAACATGAAATGTTTTGGATTCCAGTCAGTCAACTTGTGAACTTTGAAATCGAAGGTTTGATTCACTTCAGTACAAGAATTTTTAAACAAGTCAATCAAATTTAAGAGGCAGCGATTCACCTATCTTCCACCGCCGTGGCTCCCAGCAGGATGAAATCCTTTTCGATGACATCATAAGCTTCAGCCAGTTTCTTGTCACGCTCCTGCAGAGCTAGTTTAGCGCTGTTGAGGAGATGGCACGTTTTCTCATACTCCTCATGAGTCAGCTTCTTATAAGCCACACAGAGAGTCCGTAAACCCTCCTACAAGGGAAAGATTTGAAACAAGTTGTCAGCTTAGCCTACCAGGTCCATTCATTTGCTAAAAGAGACAAAATTCAACACCAGAATTCATTCCTTGTCCCAAAACAGCATTCATCTTAGATATAACTAAATATAGGTTTACATAACATAAAAGGAAAGAACAATTACCAAATGCGAAGAGAAATTTAAAGCTACACTGTGTGAGTTTTACCCCCATCTAGAGGTGAAAAGTTATATGACCATCCAGTGAATATTAGTTTGATTGATTTCGTTTTAACTCCTACGGTGGCCACTGTAGTCCAAGATTAACATGGCTTCCAGTTCGACCTCGCCCATGAGCGTTAACTCAAACGTAAACGCGAAACGCACGGGTGTGTCCCTCTTTGGCTAATGTACTTTCAAGATGGAGGGGCAACATGGCGACCGACATTAGAAGCCCTTACCCGTATGTATTTTCAATGGCCTATTACACACTCACGAGAATACTTTATTACTTGAACGAAGTAAATATACATTAATGAGCACATATATTTTTGAAAGAACTAAGTGTTTTTAGCTAAGAATAAACTAAGAGTTACACAGTGTAGCTTTAATGTTGACATTATTTATTCACACTTGTATTGTTCCAAATTTGTTACTTTCTTTTTTCTGTTGTGAAACAATGATATTTTGCAGAGTGCTCACGCCGCTCTTTTCCATAGAATCAATCATGTGTTGACTCAAGCTCCAAAAAGGCCAAAATATTGTGCTTATGTGCAATATTCAAAATCAAATTTAAATTATGTGTTTTTATTTGCCTTTTTTTTAACTTGACTTGCTTTAGTTGTATGCAAAAGAGCAGCATGAACATTCTGAAAAACATTTAATTTTCCATGTAAGAAAGGACTTTTCACACTGGACTTAAAAGAGAACTCCGGTCAAACAGATCATTATATTCATTAGATTATAAACAGCAAAATGTACAAATGACTTCTGGTGCTATAGGTACATCGAGATATTAAACTAATAACAGTTGTAATAGAAAAGCTAATGAGAATGCAAATGCATACATAGAACGGCAATAAAGACTAGAACCCGACCGATAAAGGATTTTGAAGGCCGATACCAATACAAATATTTTTGGGTTTTAAAACCCGATATTCCGATATATCGGCCGATATTTTATTTATTTTTTAAATTTTTTTAAACTGGACAGTCACAAACTGATAGTCACAAATTTTGTCATGCTTATTTTAGTTAAAAGAACTGATGGGGATGTTCTTTTAATTGTTATTCAAGCAATGTATGTATCGTGACCAACTCAACGAGTGTTGCCAACATAACTATACAACTCCAACACTCATGACATGGTTCAAGCGTGTTTCGTCTGTTTTTATTTTATTTTTGAAATATTCATTTATCGGCCATTATAACTGCCGATACCGATAGTTTGGAAAATGCCTAATATCGGCCGATAATATCGGTCTGCCGATATATCGGTCTGGCTCTAATCAAGACTTTCTGGTTTCTTTCTCGTTTTACTGTAGGTACTTTTCTCTTTCAGCCTTTCTATTGAAGATGATGCTCATGCTAAACAAGCTGCACAAGCAAACAAAGAGGAGCTTTTTTTACACCAAGATCTAAAAAGGTGCTTTTGTGGCCTATTAATAGCTCTGCTCAAATAGGAAAGAAGATGAAGTTGTTTCCGATTTCTGCTCACCACAGCGTTGTGCTCTACTCGCGCTCTGACCGGCTCCACCTTCCCGGAAACCACCCGTGGGAAAATAGAGGAATCTGCACCTTTACAGAACAAGTAGTACTCTCCTAGAACAAACAAACAAACAATTATGAACACATACAACTAGAAGAAACTGTATAACCCCAGGAATTGCATGCTTTCAATAAATTCATAATAGGTATTAAATGGACAGTTCTGAAAATTCTCTCATCATTTACTCACCCTCATGCCTATCTTATGTATATGACTTTCCTTCAGATAAACACAAACAAAGATTTTTTTTTAGAAAATTTTCCATCTCTCCACACAAAACCCTTGTGATGATAATCCATACCACCCCAGTTACTGCTTTACTATCATATGAGCGTTCATGAGAGGTAAGCGCGAGAAGTGGTGGTCCTCGCGTGAACTTAAAGTTAAACTTGTGAACGCACCTAGGACAGTTGGCTGGAAGTGATAGTTTATAGTTAAAAGAGTGCAGTATTTTAGCATTTTTCTTGCTAAGAAGAAGACATAAGCGACGTTTATATGGAAACCTTTTATTTCAGTCTGAATTCATTCCGATTGATTAAACCAAACAAAGTGTTTACATGAACGTTAAATAAAGTGATCAGGTTGACGTGCGCGTGAATTGTTCTGCTTATATTTATCATGCAGGAAAAACTGCACCTGAAACAAGGTGTCTATGGATGAGAGTCTGAAAACCAGGACTTCACAAACAATGAGTGAAGGAACACCATTTCTACGCCATTGAACATACACAACTCTAGTTTCGTTTTTCTATCCGATTCAGTGTAAACATGTCCTCTCGATCAGATTAGAAAAGGTGTAAACCACGTCTTACAAATTTAATCGGATTTGGCCAATTTAATTGACATGGATGTGCTAGTAGTCTTTCAATCGGATTATAAAGGTCCATGTAAAAGCTGCTATTGATTCATCCATTGGGGTTGTACAGATTGCCATCATGAACGCTTTGTGAGGTTTTCCAAGGGTCAAATGAACGCCACACATTCAATGGCATTATATGGACTCGCGATGGATTATTTTCCTAAAAATCTGAAGAAAGAAAGTCATTTAAATTGGGGATGGCATGAAGGAAAGTACATAAGAGAATTACACATTTTTGGGGTGAACTATCCCTTTAATTCGTAATTGTAGCAAAAAAAGTCAACATGAAATAAAAACGAACCCGTTTCTCTCAGAAAAACTATCATACATCACAATATGGAAATAAAATTGGTCATGAGCATCATTTCATTGTTTTAAATTAGCATATTAGTTATGCTGTCAGGTTCTCAGTATATTCAAGATTATCTTCAGTTTTTTAATCAAAAGAGCAGTTATCAGGTCAATTGTATGTGACTGAATGTCATACAGATGTTAAATCTAGCTCTCGTTTGTATGCTAGTAGCACACTGACCCACTTGCATTAACTGGCTCCTCAATTTGGGCACACATGGTGACTCAGACACTTTCACTGGAATGTTTAACAGTCACTTGCTGTTCCAGTGTGTGTGTGTGTGTGTGTGTGTGTGCGTGAGTGTTTACTCAGTAATGATTTGAGTCCCAAGACTTTACCTAAATCCCTTTGCGTATGTTCTCAGATGGGAAAATCATTCATAAATTAAGTGAATAATTAGGACTGCCAATCTCTAAAAATTCAAATAAAATTAATTACATTATTTGCAAAACAATATTAGGGAGGTGAAACGATTAATCGCGATTAATCGCATCCAAAATAAAAGTTTGTGTTTACATAATATATGTCTGTGTATAATTATTTTGTATATATAAATACACACACATGCACGTATATATTTGCATGTATGCTTTATATATATTTATACAAAATGTATATTATACATAAATATTTGATATATTCATAACACATTTTTCTTAAATATATACATGCATGTGTGTGTATTTATATAAAACAAAATAATTATACATACAAACTACACACACATATATTATGTAAACACAAACTTTTTTTTTTGGATGCGATTAATCGTGATTAATCGTTTCAAAGCCCTAAACAATATATCAAATTAATCTAATATAAACCAATATATCAATATTTCTAGAGATAATTCAAAGACATTACATTATTTTGGCAGGATTAATATATTGTTAATATATTGTTTGTTTTATTTGTATTTCATTAAACATAACTGTATAAAAGTATGGGATTAAATTACTCATCAGGAGCCATGATTAACTTTTCATTAACATGTTAAACTGACATTATATTTTTATATATTAGAAAAAGGCATCAAGGTTTCCTATAGTTTATAACAATTTATAATAATTATATTTAGCTTTATATAAAAACAACACAAGTGTACGACACATCCTCATTTAGATTAGTAAATTTGTGTGTGTGTGTGTGTCTGTGTGTACCTACTTATTTTGGGGGGAAATTTGTACCCAGATGCAAGCTAAATCTTTATGTGTAAAAAACTGGTATAAAAATAGGAATAGTACATAAAGTATAAGTGTGTAATGTGATCATGCGTGTGTGTTTTCATCATACCTGAGCTTGATCTTACGATTACACTCATTCTCCTCCTCACTGAATCAAAGTTCAATACTTCCAACAGCTCAAATCTGTGAATGCATAAACACAACCAGATAACGTAAGGAGTATTTCCATTTAAAAGGACATCTATGTACAGATAAATCAGAGGTGCTGACTGGATCCTTTGGGATGAATCTTTATCACAGACAGATGAGTTTTTATGTGACTGTGCTGACCCTCATGTTCTCAGCAGTAGGACAGTGTGTAGCTGCACTAATTATGGCTGATCCTTGTCCTTCAAGGACATTCACACACACACACACACACACACACACACACACACACACACACACACACACACACACACACACACACTGAACAGAGAAACTTCACTGCTTGCCGAAACATACTGTATAACAGTGTTATTTTAATAAACACACAACTATATTAATATGGCAACCTGCTGGGTAAATACACAAATGATTATAGATCAAACTGTTCCTTTGCTGAGGTCTCTTTCTCACACCACATGTGGGAAAATTACATAGCATGACAAGAAAATTAAAGCTGCAGGCACCACAGGGGGGGTTAGCAGCACTGCTAGTGCTAGTGGTGTGAAGTTAAATGTTTATTTTTTAATTATATGCAAATAAAAATGTTCAAATGCACAAAAAAGTGCATAAACAGTGTGTGTGTGTGTGTGTATACATATATATTAGGGCTGTCAAGCGATTAATCAAAAAAAATAAAAGTAAAATCCAAAATAAAAGTTAGTGTTATGTGGGTGCACTGTGTATAATTATTTTATATATATATAAATACACACACATGCTTGTATATATTTAAGAAATATTTTCATGTATATACTGTATATAGATTTATATATCATTTATATTATATATAAATATAATATTTATATCTATAAAATAATTATACACAGTGCACCCACATATATTATGTAAACACAAACTTTTATTTTGGATGCGATTAATCACGATATATATATATATATATATATATATATATATATATATATATATATATATATATACACACAGTTTTTAAGTAAGAAGTATTAATTATCATATTCAAATATTTATTTAAAAAAATATATAGATTTACATATGATAAATGCAGTGTGGGATATGTTTAGAATATAGATTTGCTTAATGTCTGCAAACTCATTAGTATATTTATAAGTAATTATTAGTATTATATAATATAAAATGTTAATTATCATATGCAAATCTATATTTAAACATATGCTTCTATTAATAATTGAATTTTTATAGTCTTGTATTCATTTTACTATTATTTTAATAACACTATTACAAACTATTTAAAAAAAACTCAGACCGGGCTAACTGTCCAAAAGACATCAGAATGTCGCCGGTTTCCTCCTGGTCATTGCGCTCATGCTGTTGTCCAGATGGCTCACCTTTCCATTTCATCCTCTCTGTTAAGGATCTCCATGTGACTGTCCTTCAGACGGAGATAGGTGAAGCCCAACCTGAGCAGGTGAGAGAAAGAGAAAGTCAGCTTTGTTTCTTATTCTTAAAACTTTGACAGCATTTATTAATCTTAGTTAATGTTAATCTCAACATGTTTTAAGGTCAAAAGTTATGTCAGTTGACATTAGTCAATGCACTTTTGAACTACAGTTTTTTATTAACATTAACAAAGGTTAAAAGTAGGGTAGGCAATTTTTTTTTATAAACAATGATATGCATTTTTGATAGCAATCAATAATAGAAGCAGTCTAAATATTAAAACATGTACATATATCTTTGTGGATGTCTCATGACCAAAAAAATGTCAGTCCGGTCAAAGCATTTGGTCCAAATGCATTGATAGGATGTCTCGTCTGCCTGTCAACATATGTACTGTATTTCCACACCTCCGCGACACCCTGCCCGTTTGTTTTATTTTTTCCCAAATTCCGTTTTTTTCCGTTTTAATTTTTGGGAATTAGGGAGTTTTTGGGAGTTGAAATGATGGGTTGAGGTTTTGTGTCACCCAGATTTGCTTCCCCTGGTCTGCATAATTCCCAAAAATTAAAAATGAAAAAAACGGAATTCGGGAAAAAAAAAAAAGAATTTGGGAAAAAATAAAACGGAATTCGGGAAAAAATAAAAGACCAGGGGAAGCAAATCTGGGCAACACAAACCGATCAACTTGTCATTTCAACTCCCAAAAACTCCCTAATTCCCAAAAATTAAAATGGAAAAAACGGAATTTGGGAAAAAATAAAACGGAATTTGGGAAAAAATAAAACGGAATTCGGGAAAAAATAAAAGACCAGGGGAAGCAAATCTGGGCGACACAAACCCCTCAACCCGACATTTTAACTCCCAAAAACTCCCTTATTCCCAAAAAATAAAACAGAAAAAAAAACGGAATTCGGGAAAAAATAAAAAGGAATTTGGGAAAAAATAAAACGGAATTCAGGAAAAAATAAAACGGAATTCGGGAAAAAATAAAAGACCAGGGGAAGCAAATCTGGGCGACACAAACCTCTCAACCCTTCATTTCAACTCCTAAAAACTCCCTAATTCCCAAAAATTAAAACGGAAAAAACGGAATTTGGGAAAAAATAAAACGGAATTTGGGAAAAAATAAAACGGAATTCAGGAAAAAATAAAACGGAATTCGAGAAAAAATAAAAGACCAGGGGAAGCAAATCTGGGTGACACAAACCCCTCAACCCCTCATTTCAACTCCCAAAAACTCCCTAATTCCCAAAAATTAAAACGGAAAAAACGGAATTTGGGAAAAAATAAAACGGAATTTGGGAAAAAATAAAACGGAATTCGGGAAAAAATAAAAAGACCAGGGGAAGCAAATCTGGGCGACACAAACCCCTCAACCCATCATTTCAACTCCCAAAAACTCCCTAATTCCCAAAAATTAAAACGGAAAAAACGGAATTTGGGAAAAAATAAAACGGAATTTGGGAAAAAATAAAACGGATTTCATAGGGCCCCACAGTTGGTACAAGTAAGAGTTCTGTAATTATTGTAATGTTCTATAGTTTGAGACTTGAGGTGATTTAATGCTGTTTCTCGTCTTGTGATGCTTTGCAGACTCTGCTGTACACATTCATGTGTTTTGAAGGAGGTGTGGCTTTGTCGAGCGCTCTAAACAAGGGGGTGGGATCTCAAACTTCCAATACTAGCTTGCTATCACTAACCTCTCCGAAATTGCCTACCTTTAATAAATGCTGTAAGACTATATTGCTCATTGTTAGTTCATGTTAACTAATGAAGTTAACGTATGTTGTAAAGTGTTACCATGTGTGAGTTTAAGTATGCATGTGTCTTGCCTTTTCATTCCCTCCACCAGCGCAACCTCGTCTGGAGAGGAGGAGATGTAGAAGGAGGTGGATTTGCCCTGATGGATTCCTCTCTTAATGCCGTCCACCGTCTCCTCTTCCTTCACCTGGACTGTGTGACACAGGCACAATGCACGGAAAAACAGCTCCTCTCGCTCCTGATGAGACGCACACACACACACACGTCAAGAGTCAGAAATGACACCACGCAACGAGAGATTAAAAAGACAATTGGTTGTCTGATAATTTCAAGAAGACCGAAATGTTTCCCCTGAAATACGGTGTACAAAACGTTTGCTACAAAGAGTTTCCAATTCCTAAAGCAAAAAGAGTGTTTAAAACAGTAATATACTGTATTAAATGTAATACTAGAAAAAAAGAAATCTCTTCTGCTCACCAAGGCTACATTTATTTGATCAAAAATACAGTAAAAACTGTGAAATATTCTTTCAATTTGAATTAACCTATTTATTTCAATATATTTTAGAAAGTAATTTATTCTTGTGATGTAAAGCTGCATTTTCAGCCATTACTCCAGTCTTCAGTGTCACATGATCCGTCAGAAATCATTGTCCATGCTAAACAGCAGCTATGGAAACAAACACCAAGCTCACCTTCCCGTCTACGCCCGGAGAGGAGTCGATCATGTCCATTCCCGCAGCTCCAGGTAAGATCTGCCCGTTACAGATGGCGTGCGGCACATACACGTGCCCATCCACACAGCATTCCCTCAACTCCATGTTATTTTCTGTCAAAGTGCCAGTCTTGTCTGTGAAGACATATTCCACCTGTAATGGAGAAGGAAATAAAAGAGAGAGAAAGTGAACACATGTTGACCCGGACAGTTTTGAAATGTACTGAAATGGTTTCGCACCTGTCCAAGTTCCTCATTAAGATCCGAGGTATTGACGAGCGGTCGCTCTCCGAGCTCCTCGTCGAACATGTCATCGTCCCACAGGATGAAGTACGAGCCCAAGAACTTCTGCATCTCCACGGTAACGTACATGGACACGGGAATGATGTAGTTGAACAGAACCATGTAGGCCAGGAAGTCTGTGAATGCCCGGATTAACTGAGGAGGCAAATAATGAAGGGATTTAAATAGTTTTGAGTTTCATTTTGAGCATTTGTTTTGCTTTTTGTTAAGTGTGAGTATAAAATAGTTTGATAAAATAGTTTTATACTTTGAAAGTATAAAATATAGTAAGTAATATATATATACATACACACACAGAATATATATATATATATATATATATATATATATGAAGAGTTCAGATGCAAAAGCCTCTAAATGCCATTTGAAATTTTCTTCTTTAATGATGATTTTTATCAAACTTGTATATTTAAGTTCAGTAATTTCACTTAAATAACAATTAATAGGTAATTAGCATTGCCATTTAAGTGAAATTACTGAACTTAAATATACAAGTTTGATAAAAATCATCATTAAAGAAGAAAATTTCAAATGGCATTTAGAGGTTTTTGCATTTGAACTCTTCATATATATATATATATAAAATAAAACAATATAGCACATATAATAGCACTACTAGCACTAACAATATAATAGCACGTACTACATGCCGCTGCCTCTCAGTCTCAGTTTTCTGGTTGTACCAGGGCTCGTCTCGGTTTGGGTCGGCCTGCCAGACGTACTTGAGGAGTGTATTGATCAGAGCTTTACTGATCAGAATGCAGAGGTACACAATCAGGTAGGCATTCATTGACCTGCAGGACAAACAGACAGTATGATCTTAGATCCATATAATCATTTATGGACCTAATTATACTGACACGTATCATACTACATCAGGGTGATGAAATCCATCCGCAATTGACCTATGTCTAAGCCACGCCCTCAAACGCGATGAGCCAATACACTCGGACATTCTCGTCCATTGAAATGCATTGCAGTTAGTCAGTTTTCATTCGTTTTTTCTTCTCATTTTAAGTTTAATGGGTACATGCATCTCCGACCCTTTTACCGTTTCCCAAACCACATCTCAATCGCATAACTTAAACAAGAGCAGTGTCTTCTAGGTATAGCCATAGGTCAATTACTTTCCCTGAGAGTCTCGTATCCTGCCCGAATGAGATCTATAATATTAAATTAGGGTAAAAAAAAATAAAAAATCAACATAGATTTGATTGAAAAAGTCAATGATATCCAAACTTTTGAAAGAAGATCTCTGGAAGTACACCTGCTTATTCAATATAAACAGATTTGATGTATTTTCTTGCTGGCTGCATTTATCTGTCTGACAGCATTGTCAGCGAGACACATATGAGCGCAACTTGATACAATTCGTGACAACAAATACAAAACGGACACTAAACGCATTACGCCGTGCAAGATAAACCGATCGAAAGCCTATCATAGTGTCTTACTTTTCAACAGCGGAGCGTTTCTGAGACTTGGACTGGTAGTTGAGGGCCATCTTGGTTTCCATGCCTGTGTAGATGGCCACAGCTAGAGAAACAAGAGAAGACGAAAAGCATTTTGAGAACATAATTCTCTTATGAACATCTCTATGCAGCCTCTTTGGTGTTATGACAATGTGAAACCCGTTGTTACATAACTGAGCTCTCTTTGTCTTACCCATACGTACGGTAAGCCATAATGGCTCGGCTGTAACAAAGTTAAACATTTTTAGAGCTTGCCCTGCACTTACAATCCTCACGTGTATAATGTGACATTCATCTCCCTCTCTCGCGCTTTCTCTCACTCTCTCTCTCTCTAGCAATTAAGAACTTCTCTCTGATCTCACAAGCTTCAGTGACTCATTTAATTACAGTGGGAACAGAGTGACAAAATGACTCAACCAGCAACTCTTCTCTCATTCTCCTCCTGCCCTTCCTTTTGCCAACAAAACTGATCACACATGCATTGTACCGGGTTATAGTGATAGATCTTGGCATCACTGACATCAGTAGGTTTAGATTAACATCTAATATATACCTTGAATGCATCGCATGACGTTCACAATAAAGTGTCTGCCAAATGCATAAATATACTGTATGCACTTAAAGGAGTAGTTCACTTTTTTAAAAAAACTTTTGCTGATAATTTACTCACCCCCATGTCATCCAAGATGTCCATTTCTTTCTTTCTTCAGTCGAAAAGAAATTAAGATTTTTGATGAAAACATTCCAGGATTTTCTCTACAATGGACTTCAATGGGAACCAAACGGTTCAAGGTCCAAATGAGAGTTTCAGTGCAGCTTCAAAAGGCTTTAAATGACACCAGACGACGAAATAAGGGTCTTATCTAGGACTCTTCGAGTCATGACTCGAAAAAAGATTCGTTCATTTTGACGAAAGAGTTCGAACAGGAGTCATGAACGCACGTCACGGAACACAGCAAGGCGAGCATTTGTGCTTATAAAACTTAAACTTTTTTATTTATTTTTGAAATGGCCGATGGTTTCACTAGTTAAGACCCTTATTCATCGTCTGGTGTCGTTTAAAGCCCTTTGAAGCAGCACTGAAATTGTATTTTGGTCCTTTAACAGTTTGGTTCCCATTAAAGTCCATTATATGGAGAAAATCCTTCTTTTCTTTTCGACTGAAGAAAGAAAGACATGGACATCTTGGATGACATGGGGGTGAGTAAATTATCAGCAAAGGTTTTTTAAAAGTGAACTACTCCTTTAAATGATATGTAAATATATAGTGTGGATTTTATTACCATGTATGTATTCAGTGTTTTTCAGTGTGGCTCCGCGCAGCAGCAGGTTCTCAGAACCCAGGGGTCTAAAATAATCAAACAAGATCAAATTGAGCATCACAAAGATGAACAAATTATGCTCACATCTTTTGACAGTGAACACACTGTAGTACAATTGAGTAAAGGTGAATTAAATGGTAAATGGAAAATTAAAATAAATGGTGACCAGTAAAAGCAATGAAATATACACACATATATTCATATGAATATATGAAAATATATATTCGTGAAGATGCCTAAATAAATTATAATGCAGTATATAAAATGCAATATACAATCATAAATATTATTGTTTTTTTATTTTAAATACTATATTTATTAACATATTTGCAGAGTTGAACTGCACCAAGATACCAATATTTGCATTATACATGAAATATATAATATCTCATTACATTTACTTACATACTCTCTAAAAATGCTGGGTTGTGGTTGTCAAATAAAAAAATGTAATTAAAAAAATTTAACCCAATGGCTGGGTTTGTCCATATTTGACCCAAAGTCGGGTTAAAACAACCCAGCAATTTTTAAAGTCTATTTGTACCAAAATACAAAATTGTTTATTAAAAGTTAGAATGGACTGCAAGTAGGGATGAGCAGCGATTAATCGTGATTAATCGCATCCAAAATAAAAGTTTGTGTTTACATAATATATGTGTGTGTAGTGTGTATAATTAATTTGTATATATAAATATATACAAAAATATATAGAAAAATGTTATTAATATATCAAATATTTATATTTATATATAATTTTAATTGTGAATAAATATATATAAAATATATACATGCACATATTTCTTAAATATATACATGCATGTGTGGGTATTTATATATACAAATTAATTATACACACTACACACACATATATTATGTAAACACAAACTTTTATTTTGGATGCGATTAATCGCGATTAATCGTTGCCCATCCCTAACTGCAAGGAAATCTGAATGGGAACATTTCTTTCGTAAGAATCAGAATTGGAGGAGAGAGCTGTTCTATGAAAATGACAAATTGTCCCTCCTGAATTCAATCTTTCACACACTGGCCCTTTAATTAAGAGTCAATTTCCTGAGTATAGATTTACCTCGCGATAGGTTCGTCACGATCCAAATAAATATTGATGCGTCCCACAAATCTACAGCGGGAGAGGAAGAAAAGACAGAAATTAATGACTAGCCTAGCCTGGGCTTTGTGTGTGTGTGTAGTTAAGACACCATGTGAGAATATTTGTGTGGGGTATCTGGAGTGTGTGTCATGCATCAACAGTAGTCCTATGCATACTGTGTGTTTTTACAAGAGAAAGCAAGGGTTTGTTTATGTGTTCACAGCCGATACTGTGCGTATTACTCACTTGTAAAGGTCCGGCTGGGGTTGTTCGCATTCTATCGTGGCATGCAGTGTGTCCACCTCCTCTGCTGTGTTGAATGCCTTTGTGTCCTGAACTGCATAATAGGTCTTTGTGTAGAGAGGAGAGGACGAGAGAAACCAGTCGACATTCCAAGGTCAAAAACTCTCACACGTATTTCTACAATCTCCTATCAAATGAGGGTAACTGGCAGTGCGACCAACACATTTCAGTCACAATGTATGAGAACAAAACTCGGAAGAGCTGCTTTATAGCTGATGCGACTTTGTTTCATAATTAATGAATTTTGCCACATCAGCAATCAATACTGAACTAACTTGTGCTGAATTAATGACACTATTGTCTTTTTTAGAGCTTCTTTACAGCAGAACTTGAATTTGATGAAGTTTGCATCACTGATTCTATTATTTTCCTGTTTATTACCGAGAAGCTGCTTTGAAACTATCGGTAACACTTTACTTGAAGGGGTGTGCATAAGACTGACACTTTAATATGAAGTAGGGTTTATGACAACTGTCATTAAGTGTCTTTCGCTCAATAATGACATTTTGAATGCAAATATGACTTTGTTTAAGATTTAAACAATTAAATCAAGTTAAACTCTCACGTGGTTAGTCATAAACTCCTAAATTTAGGAATAATAACAGTGATGAAAATGACCAATCACCTTATGGCTGGACTCTCCATCTAAGCTGGCTGTTGTGACGAAACATGTCCCGTCTTCTCTACTGGTGGAGAGCAGTATGAGGTCACACGGAAACGTCTCATCCTCCTTCACCTGGACAATATCACCCACCTGAAAGGTCAAACAGCAGGAAAGGGTTCATACCCATACTGCAGAGCTTTTGAATAAAGGAAGATACACAGTCACACTAAAATCAACTATAGACAAAGGCTGTGTCCGAAATCTCCCACTACTCACTATATAGTGGACTATATAGCGAGCTCGCCATTTTGTAGTGCTGTCCGAATGTATAGTGATGATTATTATACCCTATATAGTCCACTCAATGTATCCCAGAATGCATTTTGAAAAGTTGATGGTCACTAACCCAAGACCTACATACCATCATGCATTGCGCTGATCGTAAAAATGGCGGACGGGCGACAAGGGGTGCAGAGCGACAATACAAATCTGTCATAGAAATGTAAGTTATGTTCTGCCTCATTTAACTTATGATATGTAGTAGTTTTACAATTTTGTCAGACATGTATAAATTGTTTGTAAGCACGCACGCGTTTAAATAGTGCGATGAGTTGCCTAATGAGTTATAGATAATGGGTTGAATGTTGTTGTTTTTTAACCCTTATGCTGCATTAGGGACATTTTTGGTCTTTTGCAGTTTAATTTCTTTGACCATTTTGGCTGTTTTAATGCAAATGGTATGAAATTTGGCAAAATTGTGACTTTTTGGATACATGTAAAAAATGTGATCCCATTTTGCAAAATATGTATAACACACACTGTGTAGATCAAATAGTAACACTCAGCACCATAAAGACCAAAAATGGCCCATTGAAACCCATTAAAACGTTGTTTAAATCTGAGGCTGTCAGTAATACATGAAACATGATTTTTGCACAAACATCCTTTCATTTTGAAGCAAAAGCATTATATTTGCATTATATAGTGTATTCCACCAGATGACGTCACTACATATTTATTCCCTATGGGTGGAAATGCACCTTATTTTAGGCAATAGGCAATGTTTAATAGGTGGCCATTTTTGGTCTCTAATGCGCTAAGTGGTATTTTTTGCAAAGTGGTACTGTGATAATCCAAATATAAAGTTTTCTCTTTGCATTTAGTTTATTGAAAATAATTGAATTTTTGTGTTTTTTCCTCTTATACAAATCGATGGTTTCGCAAACAAAACTGGTAATTAAAGGGTTAAAATCCTGAAATTGAATACATTTTTGGTAGTTATGATGAGGACTGATGCTGGTTAAAAGATTTAACTTGGTAAAAGTGGAAAATAATAATAATATATAATATTTTAGGCAATGTTTAATATGTGGCCATTTTTGGTCCTTAATGCACTCAACGGTGTTAAAAATCTAATGCAGCACAAGGGTTAATAGTGGGTACAGGACACTATAGTTTATTTACGTAAGTGAGGATAGCTAAATAAAATAAACAGATTTATTATACACAAAAATTCTTCATCCCAGTGAAATTTAGGACCAAAAATGATTCAAACCCTTTGACCTGACCATGTTTTGCTTAAAGGAGTAGTTCACTTTTAAAAAAAAACTTTTGCTGATAATTTACTCACCCCCATGTCATCCAAGATGTCCATGTCTTTCTTTCTTCAGATGAAAAGAAAGTAAGGTTTTTGATGAAAACATTCCAGGATTTTTTTTTCCCATATAATGGACTTCAATGGGAACCAAACGGTTCAAGGTCCAAAAGACAGTTTCAGTGCAAACTACAAACTGTTCAAAGGGCTTTAAACGACACCAGACGATGAATAAGGGTCTTATCAAGCGAAACGATCGCTCATTTAAAAAAAAAATAAAAAAAGTGTAAGTTTTATAAGCACAAATGCTCGCCTTGCTTCAATGACTCGAAATGACTCGAAAAAAGATTCGTTCATTTTGATGAATGAGTTCGAACAGGAGAGTCACACAGAACAGAGCAAGGCGACCATTTGAGCTTATAAAACTTAAACTTTTTTATTTATTTTTGAAATGAGCGATCGTGAACCGAAAGTGAACTAATCCTTTAAGTGTTTTTAAGTGACCTTTTAACACCACAGACTGAACTAAATGAAGCGGTATTATTTAATTGTGTACTTCACTTCAACAGCGGACACCCATTTCACCTCATTCATTTGTTGGACAGTCTAACAGAAGGATGGCCAAAACCAGTTGTCATATTTTATTACCATTTTCGAAACTACAGCGAATAAACTGTGATAATGTTGAATACATTTAGGTTTGACTGTGTATTCATGAATCTACATCAATGAAAATCCTGATCTTGGTAATTGTTCCCGCTGGCCTGTCTGCGTGTGTTGCATAACGGATTACAGATGCCGGCCGGATTATCAGTAGGAAAAGCTGTGATGGTTAGTATTCAAGCACATTTTTCCTTTATTCTCGCAGCTTTCAGTGTTTTTCAATGTTTTTTTTTTCTCACTTTATTGCATGAAATCATGCAGAATGAATTCTGGATAGCAAAAATACCATGAAAAACAATGGGATGATCAGAGTGAAAAAAATCATATTTTTTAGGGGGGGGGGGGGGGGGGGGTTCTAAACTAATAAAGACATTTTAAGAAAATGCACTGATTATATAAAAAAAAAATACTGATTATTTCATATTGAAAGAGAGTGAGAGAGCAATAGTTCCACAATTAAATAACAAAAGATTCCCAGTGCATTGTGGGTAACGTGGGCACACTGTCATCCTGCTTGTTGACATGCCAACATTCTGTTTCCAAACAGCAAGCTGGCTGTGTAAGCAGAATGCTGGTTAGTTAGTAGAGCGAAACTTTGTTGATTTATTTCTCTGAGAATAAAACAACAAAAAATTTTCAGCATTTAAATATATTTTATTTTAGAACGAAGAGCACTGTTTAGGATTTATATGCGCTTAGCTTACTCACCCGTAGCTTTTGACTCTGTTTGCGTACGACTTTGCCATGCTGGATGACGTGGACCGGACATTGGTTTATAGCGTTGTCCGCTTTGTGCCTGATCCAGTCCTCATAGCCCTGCAGAGAAGAAGTGAGGCGAGAGAGACGAGTGAAGGAGTGACGTCACAATTATAACGCCAAATAGATAGGAAAGTCAGGGGCCTTTTCTCACCTGTTTAATGGCTGTAACAGTGATGACGAAGAAAAGAGGCAGACCGCTGGTCATAGGACTGGTGGGTGTGTCAATGATCAGCTACAGAGAGGAGAGATGGTGAGAGCGGAAATATCACACATCACGCTGTCACAGAAAGGTCAACTCATGCTAATGGGACAATTTCCATAAGTGACACCATCACACACCTGCACTAGAAAGATGATCAGAAAATAGAAATTGGCGATTCTTCTGAACTGCTCAAAGAGATTCTTCGGTATAAAATTCCAGAAAGTGTACTGTGGAGAGAAAGACAGATGTTTGAAAGCAAAAACAGCCCAGAATTCACGAGCCTTGTCCAAATGAGGTTCGTAGATCAAAAACACCTATTAAAGCTACACTGTGTAACTCTTTTAGTTTATTCTTAGCTAAAAACTACACTAAAAACACAAAAATATATGTGCTCATTAATGTATATTTACTTCGTTCAAGTAATAAAGTATTCTCGTGAGTGTATAATATGCCATTGAAAATACATACGGGTAAGGGCTTCTAATGTCGGTCGCCATGTTGCCCCTCCATCTTGAAAGTACATTAGCCAAAGAGGGACACACCCATGAATTTAAGCTTCGCCTTTCGCGTTTACGTTTGAGTTAACACTCATGGACGAGGTTGAACTGGAAGCCATGTTAATCTTGGACTACATTGGCCACCGTAGGAGTTAAAATGAAATCAATCAAACTAATATTCACTGGATGGTCATATACCTTTTCACCTCTAGATGGGGGTAAAAATCACACAGTGTAGCTTTAAGAAACACTTTAATGAAAAAGTGGCAAACATTTCAGTTACATGTGACCTTTATCAATGGCTACCCTAGTCAAAAAAAAAAAAAAATACCGAAAAAGGCTAAGTATACTACAATTACATTTACATATTTGTGTACTTAATATAAATAGATTGCGATTGTACTTTTGGCATACTAAATTCATACACTTCAAAGTCTGATGTAAATTTATACACTTTAAAAACTAATTTTGTACTTAATGCACTTTAGTAATCCAGAAATAGTGCTGAGGTGCAACTAAAGATATACTTAAGTATGGTTGATTGTGCTTAAGTGGAACTATTGCAAGTATACTTTAAGGTACACTTTAAATATCTTACATTTAAAGACTGATATTATACAGTGTTATCCTTCCTAATAGTGATATGTGAGTATTTTAGGCAAAATGTGCATTGCGCAAAAAAGAAGTACTGCAACTAAATTTTAATTATATTTATATCCGTAAGTCTCAAGCGATAAATCTAAATACTGTACCATACTTAGTATGAAACTAAACTAAAAACTATGACAATGACCACTAAAACATTTTAACTGCAAATTTAGTTTAAATCAGTATAAAAACAGCAGATGATAACTTTATTTTTATGTAATTTTTTGATGTTTATGCTTAAAACAACCAAAAAACAAGCCAATGTAAGAAAAATAAATGTAACTTTAATATACATATATACACTTTCTAAAGAAATTATTATCTTTTAAATAATAGCAAATATCTATACCTTTTTATCTTGGAAAATAAAACAAAAATAATGATTAAGAAAATGTGTTTTTCTTTTGTCATACAAGACCACCTCATCATCCTTTCATTATTTATTAGGCAAGAATGACTGTCTGACTGTACGGTACGGTACGTATTGTTTTTTGGAGCACATCTGACCTTTGAGGAGACGATTCTGTTGTCAGGAAATCTCTGCGGGATGTACGCTTCTGTTCCTGGCGGAGGCTCTTTCTGTCCAATATAAACCGTCCTGTTGTCCACCCAGTTCTCCTCTCCTGTACACTGAAACAAAGTGACAGACCATTCTTTTAGTCAATCAAAGATATTCCTGCATCATCCATCTATGTGACTGCTTCCTGTTGAAGAGCACACTCTTTAATCGGTGTAAACACATTCGGAGTTCACAGGTCAGACCAAACCATTGGAGAAAACAGATGCACGCTTTCAGCTACAACTATAGAGTCGCTCTGATGAGAAAGAGAACAGATACAGAACTTCCCGTCATGCTTCATTCGACTCTCAAAGGCAGAGCGAACATAGTTTCATAACAAAGAGCGAGAGAGACAGACAGAGAGACAGAAAGAGAGAGGGGAGGGGGGGGGGGTAACAGACAAGGGAAAGTACATTATGATACTAGAGTTTTACATTTCGCCCTGAAGATGCTTTACGGTGGTTGCCAGTCCATTGCTTTCTGGTTGCTAAGGTGTTCAGGTGGTTGCTAAGTGGTATTCTGTATGATATTCTGGCTTGCGTCTCTACTTCAATGTAACTCTGTGTTTTTTTCACTTGTTTTATAACCCATTAGGATTTTTTTTTACATTATATTATATTTAAAGCACTTTTTACAATACAGATTTATCAATGCAGCTTCACAGTGATAGAGCCTGACCGATAAAGGATTTTGAAGGCCAATACCAATACAAACATTTGTTGGTTTTAAAATCCGATATATCGGCCGATATTTATTTATTTTTTTTCCAGAAAACGCGCAACAAAACATTAACAAATGTCCCTAACATTAATTATTTGTAGTTATTTATGAGTTTTAACTAAAATAATATGATAACGCATTTTAAAAAGAAACGTGTTTCTTTTATTGTCACAACTGAACAAAGGAACCTCAAAACATATTAAAGTTCTGATAAATAAAATAATAATTAGTCCCTTATAAGCTACCTTATAATTACTATGTCAGCTTGCTTATCCCTTTACCTGCACTTTTTAAATTCTTCCCATTCAAGCTACATCAAACCGGCATTTTTAGCGATTCTAAATCCGTTCTAATTTCGTCCGTTTTTATTTTATTTTTGAAATATTCATTTATTGGCCATTATAACTGCCGATACCGATAGTTTGGAAAATGCCTAATATCGGCCGATAATATCGGCCTGCCGAAAAATCGGTCTCGATCTACACAGTGATAACATGAAAATAATACGACAAGTTCGTTTCTAGAAGAAAATTGCGTCAATGTCCACCTTAAGTAAGGCAGATCAGTAATATTGTTGAATATTAAATGTCCCCAACTCGCAATAGACATGAAGGACTATAATGTTTTTAATAATCAAATAAATTAACTAAAACAACAAACTGAAAAATATCAAAAGCACATAACAAATACTAAAAATAAACAAAAATTAAAATGAAACAAGACCATTCTAATAAAAAAATGATTACTGTAAATAAATTAATAATACTAAAATAACACTGTTATAGATAATAAATATACAGAAGTGTTTCACAGAAGTACGAAAGTGAACATGAGGCTGAGTAAATAATAAGATAATGTTGATGCCCATCTTTTACATTTGTTTCTTGTAGTAGGCCTACATTAACTAAAAGCAAAAAGCAGAAAACTATGTGGTAATAGAACCAACAGCGTGTAAAACTCAACCTAGCAGGTTTGCACACATCATCATTTCTCTCTTTTCCTTTCATTACTCATACTTCACTCAACATGTGCTATTGTGAAGCATCTGCTCTTATACTGCTGCTGACTTCAGACAGCTTTAATAGCAGGTTTGGATTATGCAAGGAAATCTGATCTTGGATCAGGCTGAAGGGAGACACCTAACATTCCAGCACCATTCAACCTGTCTGCAACGGCAGCGAGTGTCAATGGCCGCGAGGGGATTGGCTGGCGTGTGGCTCCGCCTTTCCCCCATAAATCCAGCCGAGCCTCTTAAGCTCTTACGTAAAATGAGAAATACAAGCCATTAGCACTTCAGACACTGCCTGTATCCAGCACCGCATGCAACAGGACACGCATGCAGATATCTGTCATATTACCATCGAGAACATGTCAGATGTGCTTGTGTTTGGCTTTGAGAGGTTTAGGTTTTGTTAGGGATTTGAACACATCTGAGGTCAGCTGTTGGCAACATCAATTACACAAATTAAATCCTAAACCACTCAGACCGACGTCATGAAGCACAGCAATGTCAAATTCCTCACATCAACCTTGATCATCATGGAAAATCCTAAGAGACCCACAGGAAGTCAGTCTGAAGTTTCTCTTTGTGACTCATGCATCTCTATGCCTCTGTGTGTGTGTGTGTGTGTGTGTGTGTGTGTGGGTGATTTTGACCTTGCAGAGTGAGCTCAGACAGCATCCACACTAACACAAATTACTCAAAATGTCTTTCAGCTCCCCTAAAATGACAACGCACATGCAAAGAAAACCAATTCAAGGATACATCTCATAAAATGTGTTAAAAATGCAAAAACAGAAGAAAACAATATGCTTATTTTACTACAATTTTTTTATTTAATTGAGACTTTTTTTTTTAATTTTAGTTTATAAATTAACAAATAAGATAATTTTTCCAATTCTTATAGTAATGCAAAAAAACAAATTCTTTTTTCATTACTATATTGTGAATGTGAAATAAATATTATTATTCATTTATTATTGATATATAATTAGGAGTGCTGGGCAACGATTAATCGCATCCAATTATTTTGTATATATAAATGCACACACATCCATGTATACTGTATATTTAAGAAAAAAAAAGTAATTTTTATATCAAAATACTGTATGTATATTTATATATAATATAAATTTTATATAAATATACATACAATATACATGCACATATTTCTGAAATATATGCATGTGTGTGTATTTATATATATATATATATACAAAATAATTATACGCAGTGCAAACACATGTATTATGTAAACACAAACTTTTATTTTGGATGCGATTAATCGCGATTTTGAATTAATCTCTATTTTAACGAATCCCTTATTTTAACGATTTGAAACACAAGTATGAAGCGTGAAGTTTTAAAGGGTTTGGTCTGAAATAGCTTCATTATTCATAGGCGTGGTTTGGGCGTAACGCGAAATAAACCAATCAGAGCGTCATCCAACATACCCTTTAAGAATAGGCATGTTGGTTTTCTTTTAATGGATTTAAAAAAAAGTTTAAATTAATAATGTATTCACATAGAGTCGAAGTTATCACGTCATTTTGTAGGCCAAAACGCGGAAGTGAGTTAGCATTTTAGCACTACCGGTTCCCTCGCACTAAAGTCTATGGGATTTTTGAATGTGTTTTTGCTAAATCACCTGAAATAAGGTCTGTGGAGGTGAACAAAGCCTCCAAATATTTTCACGTTTTGATCTATGACATAAAACACACAGTTATAACCTGCTTGTGGTTTTATTGTCTGCTTTTGTTTTTTAAAAACTTTATATAGGTTTCAAAATGTATACATTTTGGATTATCTTGTAAAGATTATCTTGATAGACAAAACGTGTAAGGGTCACAACTCTTTGTTGAACACAGATCTTATTTTTTGCGATTTTCCAAAAGTCTAAGGGGAAAATGCATAGCTTTTCGATCGAGGGACGTCATCACTTCGGCACTCTATTTTAATTGTGCTGTTTTTCATGAGATTCACCCTCAAATATAAGGCTGCTTCACAGAATTTGCTAGAAAATGAGTCATAATTCCATTAATGTGACTCGTTTAACGCAAAAAAAAATAAAATTCTAATACAGTACAAACAGACTGAAATCACACAAAGACGTCTTCTGATTTCCTCTCACTCTCTCTGTCTTTGTGATGGAGAGGTGGCTTTCAGCTGAAAACACTGAGCAGCTGGTCAAAGCTTCAGTGAACCCTGATCCCCCATAATCACACCTAATCCACTGCCCTAAAACACACACACTCACACCACCCACAACAGCCAGACCAGTCCAGCACTCGCACAACAAAGCAGTCTGTGTTGTGTCTTCTTCAAGTCACCTGATGGATCACCCCTACATCCTCAGCAGTTTAATAATGGTATATTATCCGTTACTCTTCATATACTCGCCCTCGGCTGAGTTAGGCTCGGGGTGAACTATTCAGCTGAACTAAGGCTGATTGTTCTGAATAATAAAAGAAATCAGACCAAAATCATTGCATAAGCTCCCATGAAAAGTACACAAGCTCATGAAAAGCAAAACGTCACACAGGAATGAGAGGAGGCAGGAGTCTGGTTACTAGACGAAGGGATAATCCCACGGCCGACTCGTGCCTGAGCTCCCGAGGAATAGCTCAAGTAACCCTATACCACACACACACACCATTGCCAACTCTCTGAGTAAACAACGGGTGAGAATTCCTCCAGTGCTGATCCAGGAACAGCTATCCCTGCTAAAATAAACTATATTTTGATGACATACTCCAGGATATGAGTGGCGAAAACTGATTTCAGCAATTTCCGTGTCACCACAGGACACACAGACTGAAACATAATGCTCTCCATGACGACATTTTCCAGACTTTACAAGCTAGCGACAGTTTGATATGTTATCAAACCAAAAATAGCAGGCAGTATGAGAATATGAGAGGAAAGTAGATGCAAGTTCTGTATATGCGGTTCAGCGTTTGGTGTTGGAAGTAAATTATATCATAAATGCGCATTTCTATATATATTTTTAATTTCTTAAACTGAAAAATCAGTTGTTAAATATTTGCTTCGCTCTCATAAAAACATTGTAGATCATCGGATGTGATGTACATGGGGAGTCTAGCATTGTAATTGGGAGATAACTTTTTAAAAAACACCAATTAATTAGTGCAAAAATGAAACAATAATATTATTAATAATAAATAATATATAATTATTATGACATTTAATTTATAAATATAAATTTTGTATTAACATATACTGTCATTTATACTGATTTAAAAAAATTATATTATTTTATTATTTCAATTTTTTTTTAAACAAACTTTATTATTTGATACTTTTTATATTATTTGGCATATATTAACAAAGGAATGTCAGAGTGAATTAATTAGTACAAACAAATTCAGATAAAAAAAAGTCCCCCAATTCTCATTATCATGTGAGAAAATCTCAATCTCATTACTATAATGCATAATAAATAAAGATTACTTATTAATAATGATATACAGTACATCATGTTAAACTGGCTTTAATTATATATATATATATATATATATTAGGGCTGTCAAACGCATCCAAAATAAAAGTTTGTGTTAACATAATATATGTGGGTGCACTGTGAATAATTATATATATATATATATATATATATATATATAAATACACACACACACACACGCTTGTATATATTTAAGAAATATTTTTATGTATGTTCTGTATATAGATTTATATATAATTTATAGGATATATAAATATTTTATATATAAATAATTTTTTTTCTTAAATATACATGCATGTGTTTGTATTTATATATAGAAAATAATTATTCACAGTGCACCCACATATATTATGTAAATACAAACTTTTATTTTATTTTTAATCACGATTAATATATATATATATATATATATATATATATATATATAATTAATATTATTTTGCATATATAAACAAAAATATGCCAGAGGCAACTCATTAAAAGCTGATCCAGGTAAAAGTGTTTCTGTGAGTATACATGTGTGAGGAAAAGGGCAGAAGAATAGGGTTTTCCAGTAATGTGAACAATGATTACAACTACTATACACACACTCTTAAAGTGCTTCTGGGCATCATTGAACTTGCATGGGGTAAAAATAGCTCTACTGCATGATTCCTGTAACTTAATGCAGTGAGGCCTGAGTCTGACAGACTGTCGCATGTGAAACATGATGAAAACAATCACACACACGACAGTCAGCAACTCTTAAAACACTGATGGTTCTCACAACGTGGCTTAGGAAATTATTATATGGGCAAAATGCATCTGTAAACAACTTAAATGGTCATTATTGAATCAAGTTATATACAGTAATAACTCAAACTGTCGTCAGCTTACATGAACTGTAAGCCAGCATCGAATGACTCTCGTTTAAGCGTGGGAAAGATGGGTCACATTCCTGAATTGGAAATGCAGAAATACAGAAGGAGGAGTGTAACAAGAGCATGTGTGTACTTGTTTTCTATATGTACAAAAATCTGTCATCACAATACACTGAAACCTCTAAAAAGTCATGGTCAAAATCACACTGTAAGAATTTTCATGATAAAGAAAGGTTGTAAATTCAGTTTAAAAAACATGTGCCAGGTTCTTATTAATGTACTATTTGTATCCATGTTGGTATTATATGTTAAAAAAACAAAAATTATACCTTTAATAACAAATTAAATATAACTTTTATTTGAGTTTTGAGGGTTTTTTCTCTCCTTATATAATGAATATGTATTTATCATTATTATCATATTTTTAAAATGTATATTCTCCAAGGTTATTAATTTATTTTACAAAATTTTGAGGAGTCTCAACATTTTACACCCAACCTGATTTAAATGTCACATGAAGGTCAAATTATATTTAACATTGCAAGTGATTTATTGACCTTTACATAGTAACAAATGTCAGTCAGTGGGCTTTATGATATATTTCCTGTAATATATTTATTTTCTGCATGAAAAAAAAAATCACAATAAATTTAAATTCAATTAATTTCAATATTAATTTATTTAATTTAATACATAATTTGATGTTTGAACAATTGACGAACAAGTAACTGTGGCTGAAAGTGAAGCTGAATCTGGATCAGTCAGTTATCTGTTCACAGCTCTCTGAACTGAATCCAGATTGTGTGCTAGAGAGTGAACTGGAACTGGAACTAGATTCAACCTGGCCTCCTATACTAGTATCTCTCTCTGTGCTATTGTTTGGTCACATGGGTGTCGGTTTCCCTTCCAAATGTCCTGTTGCTTCAGTACAGCTTTCGAAGAAAACAAACAGAAGAGACAAAAGGAGAACAGAGAAGGGGGACATCCTCCCCTGAGCCTAGATAAGAAGGAGATGTACAGAGAAAAATATATGTTTTTAAGGACGTTTCGTCTTTTTCAGAGATAATTGGAGCCTCGGGGGTTTTGAAAAACATCCACTGACTTTCTCATCTAAACAAAGTGGGAGAACATTTGTTTGCATTTCAAATATTCTGTGGGAGGACTCCTATTTCAAATCCCTCTCTCTCTTGCTTCCTACACTATTCTACACTAAGGTGACCTGTTGTCTTAAAGGAGTAGTTCACTTTAAAAAAAAATGCTGATAATTTACTTACCCCCATGTCATCCAAGATGTCCATGTCTTTCTTTTTTCAGTCGAAAAGAAATTAAGATTTTTGATGAAAACATTCCAGGATTTTTCTCCACATAATGCACTTTACTGGTAACCAAACGGTTCAAGGTCCAAAAGACAGTTTCAGTGCAAACTGCGAACTGTTCAAAGGGCTTTAAACGATTCAAAATGAACAAATCTTTTTCCGAGTCAATTCATTCGTTCAATGAACCAAATGACACAAAAAAAAGATTCATTCATTTTGATGAACGAGTTCGAACAGGAGAGTCACGAAGCGACCATTTGAGCTTATAAAACTTAAACAATTTTTTCTTTTTTAAATGAGTGATCGTTTCGCTAGATAAGACCCTTATTCATCGTCTGGAATCGTTTAAAGCCCTTTGAACAGTTTGCAGTTTGCACTGAAACTGTCTTTTGGACCTTGAACCGTTTGGTTCCCATTGAAGTCCATTATATGGAGAAAAATCCTGGAATGTTTTCATCAAAAACCTTACTTTCTTTTCAACTGAAGAAAGAAAGACTTAGACATCTTGGATCACATGGGGGTGAGTATATTATCAGCAAAAGTTTTTTTTTTTAAAGTGAACTACTCCTTTAAGCTCCTCCAGCCCAGAAATAACCCCAACACACACACATACACATTGTGCCAGGCTGTTCACTCTACACTACACACATACACACTCAGCAACTTTTATCACACAAACAATCTCACACATCCGCTCCATGGGGAAAAACAAGCCCTTTCAAGAAAATAACAGCATAAAAGACCTTTTCATGGATGTAACTGGCCATTGAGAAGAGGTTTAACTTTGAGTGGTAAATGACAATAATTGCATGTTTAATGCCGTGCTGACTTTGAACTCAAAATCTTTTTAATATCAACCTGGCAACAACACCAAGAACAACTAATCTCAAATATTATGCAAAATACTACTGGGCTTCATTTTGCATCGTTTGGATCACAAACTGACAGGAAGGGGACGTTTAAATGGCCAATAAAGCGACTGACCACAGTTTGTTTAGCTTAGGTGACGTTTAGGGGCGTGTAAATCTGAAATCGATGCCTACTATAAGAGGCTTGTGCACCATAAAGTGCTGGCTCGTCCTTTTCAGACATAAGGAAACACAATTTTGGCACAGTATACAATATGTATGTGAATGAATGATTTGTGGGTGGTACATCTTGACCAATAAAGAAAAGAAGAAGACATGGGCCACCCACCACTGAGCCTGTACTACATGTCAAAAGTGTCAAGATCTTTTCTTAAAGTGAATGTATGAAAATGTATATTCAGGAGGCATTGAGAGCATGTGGTTGAGATGTTGTTCAGTCTTAAGAGTAGCAGACAGCTGGTGAATCATCTTATCTATAACGGATGAACTGTAAATCTAAGGCACATGGCGATGCTAAGTGAGAGCCAATTATAGTAGTACAACGACAAAGCCAAGCAGGCAGGAAGGGTGAGACTGGGAAAATGCTTTCTCGGTGGGAAAGTGAAAGAATGAAAGTACTGCAAAAACAACAAGGCTGAAATAGCAGCATGATTGAATGGTGCTGTTTTCAAGGGAAATCACTCTGAGAATCAGAAATAGAAAACATAAATCAGTGAAAGAGAAAGATCGGCCCAGAAAATTACCAGAAAACTCTGAACAGTTCGGTTATAATCCAAAACTCCAAGTCAGTCAAGTTAAAGGAGTAGTTCACTTAAAAAAAAAAAACTTGCTGATAATTTACTCACCCCCATGTCATCCAAGATGTCCAGGTCTTTCTTTCTTCAGTTGAAAAGAAATTAAGGTTTTTGATGAAAACATTCCAGGTTTTTTTCCATATAATGAACTTCAATGGGAACCAAATGGTTCAAGGTCCAAATGAGAGTTTCAGTGCAAACTGCAAACTGTTCAAAGGGCTTTAAACGATTCCAGACGATGAATAAGGGTCTTATCAAGCGAAACGATCCGTCATTTCAAAAATAAATAAAAAAGTTCAAGTTTTATAAGCACAAATGCTCGCCTTGTCAATCTGTGATGCGCGTTCGAGACTCTCCTGTTCGAACTCGTTCATCAAAATTAACAAATCTTTTTCCGAGTCATGACTCGAAGAGTCCTACTGTAGATTAGATGCTCATTCGAGGTCTGGTGTTGTTTAAAGCCCTTTGAAGCTGCACTGAAACTCTCATTTGGACCTTGAACTGTTTGGTTCCCATTTTAGTCCATTATATGGAGAAAATCCTGGAATGTTTTCATCAAAAACCTTAATTTCTTTTCAACTGAAGAAAGAAAGACATGGACATCTTGGATGACACTGGGTGAGTAAATTATCAGCAAAAGTTTTTTAAAAGTGAACTACTACTTTAACATCACCTAGAGACACAACAAAATTTCTCCCCGTAAAATGTTACAAGTAAATGTTGTTTTCTGGGTCAAAATAGGTCTGAGCAGAATCTCAAAAGCTGCATTTGTCATCATCAAACATCTCAAAAAGCTTGGAAAGAAATCGCTTTTGTTCACCAAATCTGCATATACTTGATTCAGCATCATTACTTCAGTGTCACATGATCCTTCAGAACTTCGATGGTCAAGAAACCTTTCTTATTAATATAAATGGTTGCAAATAGTTGTGCTGCGTAATACTTTCATTGTACGGACATTAGCAACACATATTTTCTTTGTGCTCCACAGAAAAACATTTGGGTGAACTGTCACTTTAAATGGGAAAAGAATATTATTTGTCTATTCAGGGCAGGCTATGAAAAAAAAAATCATAATACATAAATGCAATGTAAATTCAATTCCGCTGAGCTGTTGCAGTACAGTAATGGTTAAAAGTTAACCGCTTAAAAGAGAGCAGTTACTGTCATTTTATTTTATGCGCTTTGGCAACAACATTTTACGACTGGAATAAAAGCAGACCGCAGGTATCCACTTTGCAGCGCGAGTGTGTGGATTTTAATAACATGATTGAACATTCCATTATATGCTGACCACGGCAAGTTATATAACCTAGAAAATCTGTTAGATTACATTTCTACAAACTTTTCAATTCACCTGAAAGCAACTACTCAGATACAGTGTGTTTTTATCAATGCTTAAACCACTAATAAAATACCAGGAAAAATATGTCTGATGAATGTGTTTTAAAGATATTAGCAAGTGTGTTTCCATAAGCAACAATGCTGCAAAATATCCATATATAATTAGCAAGAGATGGTTCACCCAAAAATTCTGTCAGTATTTACTCACCTTAGTTCATCTTCGGAACACAAATTGAGATATTTTTGATGAAATCTGAGAGCTGGATCACCCCTCCATACTAGTCCATAGGCTTCTTGAGGGATTGAAACTTGCCGGCCTCGAAAAGTTATTAAAGACATCCTTAAAATAGTAAAAACAAACAAAAATAATGACTTTATTTCAACTATTTATTTCCTTCTCTATGGGCCTCTAGTCAGTGAAACTAGTGTAATAGCGTAGAGCTACGTCACACGTAGGCTCACTATTGGCCGACGCTAGTCATGCGTGTGATGTACAACAACAAATCATACGCTGTTAAACTAGTAACCTGACTTGAATAGTTGAAATAAAGTTGTTATTTTGGGGGGGGGTTTTGCGCACAAAAATTATTCTCGTCGCTTGATAAAGTTAAGATTGAGCCACTGTAGTCACTTAGACTATTTTAACGATGTCTTTAATAACTTTTCGGGACCGACAAGTTTCAATCCCTCAAGAAGCCTATGGACTAGTATTTCATCAAAAATATCTTAATTCGTGTTCTGAAGAGGAACGAAGGTCTTACGGGGTTGGAACAACATGAGGGTGAGTAAATACTGACAGAATTTTCTTTTTTATGGTGAACTATCCCTTTAAGTGAGACAATATTCCTCGGGCATTTAAAGGGATACTCCACCCAAAAATGAAAATCTGTCATCATTTACTCGTTGCAAACCTGTACCTGAGTTTCTTTCTTCTGCTGAGCACAAAGGAAGATATTTTGAAGAACGATTGGAACCAAACTGTTGTTTGGCACCATTGACTTCCATAGTAGAAAAAAAAATACTATGGAAGTCAATGGTGCCAATCGTTCTTCCAAATATCTTCCTTTGTGTTCAGCAGAAGAAAGAAACTCATACAGGTTTGCAACGAGTAAATGATGACAGAATTTTCATTTTTGGGAGGAATATCCCTTTAAGGACAATAAAAGCACAGCAGTTAATTTCTAGCTGCTAATACGGCTAAAGTGGAGATCACTGAATGTGGTTCTGCTATTGATCTGGTTTTAGGCTGGATTGATGAGTGCATTACAGAGATGTCTGTCACATTAAACCCGTTTGATAAAAACAAGCTGCTATTGGGTTACACAACAAGGATGTGTGTTATAGTGGTAAAAGCTCAGGGTTAGTATCCAGGGGGAGTTTGCATCGAATCCCGTAAGGATTGAACACTTAACCCCAGGTTGCAATGGGACTGTCACTTAATACTGCTGTAAAAGTGCTTTGGATACAAGTGTGTCCTTTAAATTAACACTTACTGGAAAGTATTTATAGATGAAAAGAAGAATCAATGGTGTGTTTTTTTTTCTGTCTGGGATCATTATTAGTATGGTCTGATAAAATATAAGCTTCATGTATGCTTACTCTATCAATGGAGATTACTGTATATGTGGAAAAATCACACATCCATAGCAATAATCCATACAAATATTGTGTCTGTCTGTCTAATACATTGTATTTAATTTTGCTATTAATAAGACATGTGTGACTACTGCCTATGTGAGCAGGAGAAGAAGTCAATGTATCCTCTTTTCTATCTTGTACAATAAACATGAGAGAACGGATAGTGTGTTTGTATCCATCTGTCTATTTGTGTATATTTCTCTGCATGTAAGAGTGCACATGGGGACTCAGATAGCTTTGGCAATTATATAATAAAGAGCAAGAAATGCTTTTAGCCTCTCTAAAGTATAGAAAAGTAATACAAATATAGAAGGAGGATAGATGAAATAAGTTATTAAATAATGTACATTGAATTTCATTATGGCAGACATTCTCCATCTCCATCACTGGTGATTATATCTATGGCATTTGTTTTAATTAGTGACACATTCTGGCTAATACTGATAATTATTTTCATATTATGACTGATAACTGATTATTAATGGCTGACTTTTACATTCTGTTCTATTTTGTCTTCATGAAACACTAAAAAATTAAATCCATAATTTGAAATACTGCATTATATATGTTTGATAGAGATTAACTTATTAAATAATCATTAGTGTTTTAAACCATTAACTTCAAGTGAGCTAAAATGTAAAAAAAAGGATAAATATTTAATAAAACAAAAAAAAGTAAACAATAATAATACAAATATAAGAAAACAGAAAAATATTAAATAATATAATAATTATTACATCACAACATTATATGCACTATATGAGTTGATTAACTGATTTATTATTAGTGATTTAAAGCATTAACTTCAAGTGAGCTAAAGTGTAAAACATAAAACCATGTGAATAGAATAAAAAATAAAGTAAAAATAACAGTATAAATATCCAATTTCATCTCCTCATTAAATTGTGCATTCCTAAACCAAACAGTAAAATATACAAGAAATCAACAACAGGCAAATGAAAGAGATTCACAAAGTCCATCAAGTAAGTGAATTTCAACATGAATGAATATAGTAATATTTAGACATAAAATGAAATTGAAACGCTTATGTTGACGTCATATGTAGAACTGAGTCTGCTGAGCTCTTGTCCAAAATACAAAAAAACAGACCTTTATGTGTTTTATCTCAACCACTGATAAGCACAGCGTGGACGAAATAAATATAGCCGTTCTCACACAACCCACACACATCCTGGCCATTGATTCAGTGGTAGCTCTGGTAACGTTTGCTAAACACTTGTGTATAATTCATGGCTTGTCCACAAAAGTAGCTAGCGATAAGAGCTATCATGCTTGTCCAGTCAGCTCATCTTTAACAACATTTCACATCACAAAAGGCGTTTTAAATATTGTTTGTTGGTGGAGGCAGATTAATAGGGTTGTCAACAGGCCAAACAATCAGTCTTCAGCCAAAAACAGCCCAACAGGGAGCGAGAGAGAGAGAGAGAATGTGTGAGGTAAACAACTCCAGGATGCTAGTAAGATGTTAGCGAAAAATGCTAACCAAAGTGTTACACCATCTGTTGCTGATGTATAAAGTACTATTCACTACTTTTAATATTTTTTTAAATCATTTCTTACATCAAAATCCACTGATTATGTTATCAGTCACCTAAAACATTAATTTAGCTTTATATGACCATTTTCTCTGACCCTTAAAGTTAAACAGTTTAATACTGTAATATAATTTTAGCTGATTCATTAAAGAAAAGCTGACTAAAAAAATCCACTCACAACTCAAACATCACTAACACGTCTTCTATAACTAGAAAAAAAAACCCATAAAATAAAGAAAGTACAACATTCTTCTTGTTGGCATCCATTGCTGGCAGGCAAATGTATAAAACTCAGCAAAACCAACAACACTGTCCATCTGTGGAGATCACGCTATGTTCGCTCGCTGACCGAGGTTCATGCTGTTGCTGGTGGAGGTGTATCTATGGTAAACGCTACACTTGCTCTCAAATGCGCTCCATCTGTTACTGTAGCTACTTCCGCCCCCGGAAGCTTCTAGATGGTCTTCTCTCACCAAGCTTAATCTCAACGGTCTCTACAGAGCCCCATTGCAATTTACACGGTAAGACTCTCTCACTCATGGGGAACGCCGAGCCAATGTGATGCTACATGTGCACATTAAATATTTAAGGGCCTGGAGTTAGTATCCATTAGCGAAAAGTGTACCTGTCCTTGTGTGTCACCATATTAAGCAGTTAATGGAAAGTACAAAAAGACATGAAAGGATAAATGAGGTTTGCAAGTTCAAGGTATAGCCTATTATTATTTAAGCTAGAACATAAAGACACATCATACATGGAATGTAATAATATACCATACATAATAATCGGACCAGGTGGAAACTTTTTGGCATTAACTTTTATATTAATAAATGTTTGTTTTTTTTCATTAAAAATAACAATAATAAAATGTGTATATATTATTATTAATAATAATAAATTATTATCAATTTTCCATCATTCAACTATGCCTTACATATTAATAGATACAAGCTGTTGTACTCCTAAAGGGACAATTTTAGCACATTATTTCTGAGAGTGTGTGTGTGTGGATCGAACAGATGCTTAGAGGCACTCACAGCGACCGGCTGATCAGTCCAGATGTGTAACACTCCTGAGGAGTCAAGAATCTGTGAAAGAATAAATGGCTAGTGCCTTCCAGAATGATCACTCTCCCCACACAATAATCAATCTGTGCTAGCATGTGACCAGCCACAGGATTTGAGCCAATCAGACTCAAACTCACTCCAATCTGTTATGTTTGGACAATGTGACCACAAGAGGTGTGGTTAAAACACACACCCACACGTATTCTCACATGATGGTTGTTGGTCCTCAATAACAGGACTGATGTAATAGTACAAAATAGTCCAAGATAAATCAATACATTTCAAATTCAACATATTGTCTTTCTGATCATTCCATACAAACTTCTATGAAGCACAGAGCCATATCCTTGAAATGTCTAACTGAAAACATACAAGCATATATATATATATATATACATATACACACACACACACACTCATCATCAAAAGGATTATTAGGAACACCATACTTATACTGTGTTTGACCCCCATTCGCCTTCAGAACTGCTTTAATTCTACGTGTCATTGATTTAACAAGGTGCTGAAAGCATTCTTTAGAAATGTTGGCCCATATTGATCGGATCGCATCTTGCAGTTGATGGAGATTTGTGGGATGCACATCCAGGGCACGAAGCTCCCGTTCCCCCACATCCCAAAGATGCTCTATTGGGTTGAGATCTGGAGACTGTGGGGGCCATTTTAGTTCAGTGAACTCATTGTCATGTTCAAGAAACCAATTTGAAATGATTCAAGCTTTGTGACATGGTGCATTATCCTGCTGGAAGTAGCCATCAGAGGATAGGTACATGGTGGCCATAAAGGGATGGACATGGTCAGAAACAATGCTCAGGTAGGCCGTGGCATTTAAACGATGCCCAATTGGCACTAAGAGGCCTAAAGTGTGCCAAGAAAACATCCCCCACACCATTACACCACCACCACCAGCCTGCACAGTGGTAACAAGGCATGATGGATCCATGCTCTCATTCTGTTTACACCAAATTCTGACTCTACCATCTGAATGTCTCAACAGAAATCGAGACTCATCAGACCAGGCAACATTTTTCCAGTCTTCAACTGTCCAATTTTGGGGAGCTCTTGCAAATTGTGGCCTCTTTTTCCTATTTGTAGTGAAGATGAGTGGCACACGGTGGGGTCTTCTGCTGCTTTTCTGCATACCTCGGTTGTAACGAGTGGCAACGCATTCCCACCCCAAGGCGTCACCTTTGACCATGCTTCAATATTTGACGTTTTAGTCGCCCTTTAGCGTCACTTACATGACGCGATCCTACGGCGTCATCTAACTGACGCTAAAGGAAAGCGTCAGTTAGAGGACGCGGTTAGGTTTAGGTGTGGGGGTAGGGTACACGCGATCCTAGGGCGTCACCTAATGCCTAGTTCACACTACATGATTTTAAAATGTCAGGCTGAACTGTGCAGTTCACACTACATGACTTGCTCTCAGTGAAATCATGAGTGTTCAAGTTGTTTAGCTGTTCACACCACACAACACAACGTGATTGATCCACAACAGGAGGTGACTCACTACACGAGTTAACAACGCACTACATACAACCACGATCGGATGATAAGAGCATATCATTTGTGACTCAATGAGAGCTGTTTCAGTACTATAGTACGGTCTAAATCCTGAAAATAATCAAACAAATAACGAGTTGACAACAACACGATTCTATCTGGTCTAGAAACCATGTTTTGTCACGAAAAACCACGCAATAAAACGAACCAGAAATGACGCGAAACTGCAGAGAAGAACACAACACGCGAATATGGACGTCAGACAGAAACTAGTGCTGCACACTGTTTGCTCGACGATCTGCTCTGAGAAAAAAAAATGCAAAAAAGAAAAAGTAAGATTTACCTGGTGTCCTCAACCCATGCGTTGCTATGATTGGCTGTACTCATGACATCACTGAGATTGAGTCGCGCGACTGCTCGAGATATCTAGCATGCTAGATATTTTTCTGAGCTCGGTGACCTGTCTGCGAGCTGTCTTTGATGCGTTGTTGGCTCTTTCACACTAACGGATTGGCGTGCGTTAATCGTCCGCTAATCGCCCGCGATTTGCACGCGATAACACCCTGACTTGTCGGCGACTCAGCGATTTGCAAATCGGGCTTAAAATCACGTAGTGTGAACTAGGCTTAACTGACGCTAAAGGGCGCCTAAAGCGTCAGATATTGAAGAATGTCCAAATGCTTCCCAAGGCGTCAGTTAAGTGATGCCTTGGGGGTGAGAATGGGCTGCGAGTGGTTATTTCAGTCAAAGTTGCTCTTCTATCAGCTTGAATCAGTCGGTCCATTCTCCTCTGACCTCTAGCATCAACTTTTCCCTTTTCACACCATTCTTTGTAAACCCTAGAAATGGTTGTGCATGAAAATCCCAGTAACTGAGCAGATTGTGAAATACTCAGACCGGCCGTCTGTCACCAACAACCATGCCACGCTCAAAATTGCTTAAATCACCTTTCTTTCCCATTCTGACATTCAGTTTGGAGTTCAGGAGATTGTCTTGACCAGGACCACACCCCTAAATGCATTAAAGCAACTGCCATGTGATTGGTTGATTAGATAATTGCATTAATGAGAAATTGAACAGGTGCTCCTCATAATCCTTTACGTGAGTGTATATATATATATTTCTATTTTCCACTTCTCAAGTTTTTGTTGAACCATTAAAATATATATCATACAGTATATATTCACCAATATACTGTAGCCTATATATTACAGTTTTTATGATGATGTAGGTGTATGATTCTTCAGACAGGAGGGATCCTTTCTTGATCTGACTTGAAATTTAATGTAAAGGATACAGTCTCTCAGAGTATTCACCAGCTCTCAGTGGCCCTGACCTGCAGTAAGCACTTTTATCATTACGCTCACATTAAAACACATGTTTGCTCCTCTTTAGTGGGTCACTCTAATTAACCCACTTACCAAATGAGTCATATAGAAGCTCTGCTAGGCTTTACTTCTCTGTAGTGAAATGTATTGACATAAACAAATTCAAACTAGAGGTGTGTAATATTGACAAAAAACATTATATTGTGATATTTTTAGCCATTTTTTCACCATTTCATGAGATCAGTCTGGTATGGATGGATGGATGATAGATAGATAAATACTTTATTCATCCGTTAAGGAAATTCATAGATGATGTGATTCAGACAAGAATCAAATGTTCAGCTCATCTCAGCCAGAGATCCTGGCTTCCAGCTAGAGTCTATCTATTATTAATATATGATAGTTGAGATAATGTATTATTAAAATGACTTAAAGTTGTGTAACAAGGTTGTGTACCTTTTTTTTGTTTGTTTTAAATAAATAAACAACAAAAAAACTCATAATGACATCATCATCATTCTTCTAAGAAGTTTTAAAAGATAAATCAAATCTTTGTTTTTTATTACGTCTTTGTGCGTGTTTTTACAAATAATAATTGAAAGGTGCATAGTTGTGTATATACCATCTAACTGGCTATGACGTCAACACAAATCTGGTTGCCCTTTCTGGGTGTTTATTCACACGTTCTGTAAAAGCGTTTCAAAAACGTGTGACATAATGCCTCAGAAACTCTATAAATATGAAATTGAGCGCTGGCATGAAGTTTCATCTTCACATCCCTGGCTTTAAATTCTAAAACTCAGGCAACATCAAAAAATGGTGATGAAACTTAGGAGCTTAAAACTGAATTGATTCGAGCTTGCTCAGCCCCCATCCCATTCAATTCCCATGCAATCAGAGATTTAGCTTCAGTGTTTTATCTTTCAGCAAAAAAATGGGTGTTACATAATCTGTCTGCTTTTTTCACCAGCCAGTGACTTTCAGTAAGCCCAGGGTATGGCAGAAATCTACTGTCATTAGCGATGTTTAACATAGACTGCGGCAGAACCTTCTCATGTGTCCATACACTGAAATAACAGACATCTGACTTACAGAATGTGAGAATCAATCCGACTCTTGAATAAAACATAAGACTCTGGAGAAATAAAACATTCCTGAAAGTCATAGGCAAACATTACATAAGCAGAACATGCACCTTCAAGAGAAGCAAGACAAGGAAAACTGAGAAGACTTTCAGTTATCGCTTATACAGCCTCAAGCCATCTCCAAGACTCCAAGTCAAAGCTCCGTTAGAATCCCACTTTGAGAGCCAAATGTCATGCAAGAACATTTCAAAAAGAGAGTATTGCTATGAGTGGTATGGCCAAAGTCTTATATCGATAATAGTCATTTTAAGTGGAAGATGAATCAGTTAGTTAGGCTAAATATTGTTTGTTGAAATTATAGTAAAATATGGTAAATTAAAGACTTGATCATTTCTCTATTGAAATTGGAACTTTGCAAAGATTAAAAGTTCTAATTACTTCAATTCTAATTAATATCACTGAATCATTCACTCAAGCAAATCATATCAATCAAAACACTGATTCATTCAGGAACTAAATGTCACTGCTTTGCTATTTCCGCTGACGGAGGAAAAATGCACAGAGAAACTGGCAATTGTTTATAAAATGAACGTTTAATCAAAATTTATGACAGTTTCGTAAACAAGATCATGCTAGCAATCGTGCTAATTATATGGTTTTCATTGTGGATAAGTGTTCCAATGGTTATTAATGAATATAAATATGTTAATGCGGAAGTTATAATGTTGGAAGTGGAAACAAGGAACGCATCCTGCCCTGTTTTCTATTTTCTATTTGCTCATTTCAAAAGAAATAACAAAGTTTAAGTTTTATAAGCTCAAATGCTCGCCTTGCTCTGTTCTATGATGCGCATTCGTGACTCTCCTGTTCAAACTCGTTCATCAAAATGAACGAATCTTTTTACGAGTCATTTCGTTCGTTGAATGAACCAAATGACTCGAAAAGAGATTTATTCATTTTGATGAACGAGTTCGAACAGGGGAGTCACGAAGGCGACCATTTGAGCTTTTTATTAAATGAGCGATCGTTTCGCTTGATTCATCGTCTGGAATCGTTTAAAGCCCTTTGAACAGTTTGCAGTTTGCACTGAAACTGTCTTTTGGACCTTGAGCCGTTTGCTTCCCATTGAAGTCCATTATATGGAGAAAAATCCTGGAATGTTTTCATCAAAAACCTTAATTTCTTTTTGACTGAAGAAAGAAAGGCATGGACATCTTGGATGACACGCGGGTGAGTAAATTATCAGCAAAAGTTTTTTTTAAAAGTGAACAACTCCTTTAATGCTTCTTTGTCGCTCACATGTGAATTATGTAAAGCAGTTCTTCTCAACGACAGATGCTCAAATACAGTAGGGGTATCGCAGAATCTTAACCGTTATTATGTGGACTTTATACCGTTATATCATCCCATTATTGTCATTATACTATTGAGTCCTCTATACTATTGAGGGCAATTTCTACTAGACTAACATTACTAAAGTGGCTTAATCCCCCACTTCACAATGAAACCACTATGAACTCTCTCAACCTGTTCCTCGGTTCAAAGAAATGTTCACACGCTTTATCATCCAGAGACTCAAAGGATTGTGTGGTCTTATGAGGTCCCTGGCTCTATGTCGTGCCCATTAACGGCTTTTCCCTGTGTGATTTTAATGTTACGCAACGCTTGATCCGACTGTCGCTTGAACCAACCTCTTTGCTCGTCTTCAGCTCGCACAGTAAAGTAAGTTCAGCTGAGATACAGAGTGAAAGTGGAGACATTCCTGTACGAGACATCAGAATGCTTGATTATCCGCAAGAAGATACGCCAAGAGTGTTAACCACTCTATCTATCTTTGGGCCCTCTTATTCCCCCAGAGAAAATAAAATAGGTCAATAGAACAAGATTCTGCAGAGCCTTAAATGTACAGGATACCCGTTCAAACAAATATTTTCAAAATAAAGGTGCAAAAAAAGAGCTAATATGGATCTGGATCCATAATCTTTATTCAAACAAGGTAAAGATTAACAAAATATAACTGTCGACAATTAGAAAACTAGTTAATGGTTAGTTCACCCAAAAAATGTAAATTCTGTCAGTATTTCCTCAACCTCATGTTGCTCCAACCGGTAAGACTTTCGTTCATCTTCGGTACACAAATTAAGATATTTTTTGATTAAATCTGAGAGCTGGATCACTCCTTCATAGGCTTCTCAAAGGGATTGAAACTTGCCGGCCCAGAAAAGTTATTAAAGACATCGTTAAAATAGTCCAAGTGACTACAGTCTTAACTTTATCAAATGACGAGAATACATTTGTGCGCAAAAACAAACAAAAATAACGACTTTCAACATTCAACTTTTTATGTGGTCCTCGAGTGAGTTCGCGTAGTGTAACAGCGAAGCGCTTCTGTGTTACGTCACACGTAGGCTCACTATTGGCCGATGCCGTCATGTGTGTGATCCATGTGTATTTCTGTAATTTCTGTAAAAACCCTAAAATGTTGCTTTAGGCTTTTCGTGTCTTCCGAGTCTTAAAGTGGGTCAGATGGGTCCAGGATATTAAATGTGATGGTCCTGACCCAGCACACATGCCCGCCTACCAACATTAGTAATCAGCAACAGAAGAAAGCAGCTTCCGATTTAAACTGACTACAGGCAATTTCTGGTAATAAGATTCTCATCCATTATAACTTATCATTGTCAAATCAAGAAATGGCCACTCAAAAGAATGGATTGTGTTCTCAAAGAACTGCATCATGATGCAAAAAGTTGATTTTCAAATATCCGATGGCGGAAGATGACAAATGCCATCATCCAATGCAATACCACTAGCTAATTATGAGTCATTCCAGAGTCTAAAAGAACACATTCTCTTGGTAACAAATAGAGTCACAGGCGGCGGTGGCGACTATTATCCCTCTATTCATTAATGTGCCATGCTGGCAAATGGAGCTGCCGAAAAAGCCAGGTGCTCTCGTGAGGTTTGGTTTAATTTGCAAACTCTTAATAAATCAATCCTTCTGCTTCCTGTGAGCTCAAATGAGAAGAGTTCAAAGTAAATGTTTGAAAATGATGTCTTTCTTCACACCTTCTTATCCAGCCAGCTTTATAATTTCCATCCGAGTAGTACTACTCCTACAAGTGTAATGACGGCCAATTGCATTGGCCATATGCCTTTGCGACATAAAATAAGGGAAGATCTGGCAACAGTGGATGCCTCCAATAGTAAATTATTCTTCTCCCCAGACTGATCTCATGAAGCAGCGTGTGTATGACACGCCAATTCGTATTTCCATTTTTGGCGTGCTATCAAGACGCATAGTCGCTTTTCAGCGTGTTTATGAACGCCGTTGACTTAACGTTATTACTGTATATATAAATATATGACTTACCTCAACCCCGTCCCTAAACCTAACCGTCACTGGGGTTAATGGTTCCCTTACCATCCTAGGAAAAAAAAAAAAGATCGCTCCCCAGATGTAGATGTACATTTTGCTTCGTTTCGTGTGGACATTTGACGGCGTGTACATACACGCGGAATCACTCGGACGTTAATGGCGTAGACATGCACGCATACACGTGGATACACGCGGATAGCTCAAAATGCGTATCTAGAGATAACATGCCACTTGACTCGAAAGTGGCGTGTATGTTTACGCAAAAGTCATGATGTCATGTTGTTCTCCCGAAGCTTGGGTAAAACTGACCAAAAAAGGTCAATTTAAATTTTTAATATTAACCAGGTCACCTTTCTTATTCTGTTTACATTGTTCAAAAATAGAGCCCGACCGATAAAGGATTTTAAAGGCCGATACCGATACAAATATTTTTACTTTATATATGGGCCGATATTTTTTTTTTTTATTAAATATTGTTGGATTTCACACACGTGTAAAAGAAAAGCTAACTTTTCTGCACAAGATACGTTTGATACTTTTTCTCTATGTCTAAATGTTCACTCCTCGCAAGTATAAATTACATTTTACAATGCAAGGACTGCAACTAGAGATATGCTAGTTATAAATACGGTAATCATTACTTTATTTAGGCAGAAAAAGTTCATTATGGTTTCCAAGCTCATTAATGTTAACGTTAGCGGTCTTCTTGAGCCATAATTTAGCAATAGATAACATCATACTGCAAATTGTAAAACATACATTTTCAATATAACAGGCCAAGGAGAGATGATTGAAGTGTGTTCCGTCCATTTTTATTTTATTTTTTAAATATTCATTTATCGGCCATTATAACCGCCGATACCGATATTATGGAAAATGCCTAATATCGGCCGGCCGATATATCGGTCTGGCTCTATTCAAAAACAAACTTTATGTATCCATAATCTGATGCACTATATGCAAATCGCAACAATTCAGGCTCTGCGATCTCTAAATCAACTTTTCTTGGCTGTAGAGATCTCTAATAGGCAGTGTGGCGCCTGGCTAATTAGCCTGTGCTCATTAAGTAGCCTCCTCACAGGGAGTACTAATCTTGTAATCATCACGAGTCCTGGCCATGTTAATAACATGACTTCATCCGTGACTTTGATCTCATACATAATTAAGCAAACCAGCAGGAAGACAGACAAACATGTTAGTCTTCATAATCCACCCTGATGGGCACAGAAATTTGGAATCAGGCAGTAATTACCATGATTTACATTTAACGGTGCTTCGAAAACAACACATGTAGTGGGATGTGCAAACCCATGACCTTGCTTTTCTCTTTGAACAACAAGAAGGCTATTTATTTAGAAAAAAAATTGGATGGATGGATGACTTTAAACTTAACTCTGACCTGAAAACACAGCATTTTATTATACCTTTACACAAACCCAGTATGTGTGTTGTGTCTGTGGCTATATCTGCAAGAATAAGCACAGTCTAACGTTGGCAGTGGTGTTGCTGTTATCTACAATAGTACTTTCCTATTTTTCTTGCACCTGCACGAAGCAGTTCATCATCAGAACGTGTGGAGAGTCTCTTAGGAATATTGTGTTACAAAGTTTGACATTTTGTTTCCTTTCTCTCATTATAAGGAGATATAGCACTGGTCTATGGGGAACTGGAAGTCACTGGGTCACACTGTTAATGGCCGTCCATTTTGTGCTGTCAGTTTCCATTCCTTGTTTAGTTGTGTAAATCCCCAACACAGTACGTCACATGCTCCATTTGTGAGTCGTTCAGACAAGGACTGCTTGTGTCGGACTGACGCACACACACATACACACACAATGCCTGAAGGCCAGTGAGATGATAGCAGCTTTCTTGATTGGCAGTCTTAGAAGTCTGTTGTCTATTTCGACCCATATTCAAATAACTTCACTGTTGGACAGACAAAAATATGCTGATTTGCTGTTCAAATAACATTTCTTATTATTATCAAAGTTGAAAACAGTGGCTGCTTAATATTTTTGTGAAAATGGTGATAAAAACAATGTTTCAGGCTTCTTTGATGAATTGAAAGAATTTATTTGAAATAAAACTTATTGCATCCTTGCTGAATAAAGAAATTTTCCAAACTCCAAACATTTGAATGGTAGAGTTTATTTTTTGAGTATTTTTTTATTAATTTAACCATTTGGTCTAGAAAAAGTGTCTTATTGTTCCACTTCGACTGATGCTAAAAATTGCGATATTTGATATAAATATCGAAACATATTTGCCAATAAATCTCTCTTTGCCTTCCTGGCCGGGTTCTTACCACTTGTCCTAGGGCCTTATGGGATCAGACAGGGGTGAGGTCACATGACCAGGACTTTTGGCAGCTTGATCTGCTGAACTCTCCTGTCAGGTTAATCTCCTTTAATACATTCAGTGTTATGGTGCGATGGGATGAAAAGAAAAAGCGAATGAGGACAAGTGAAGGTTAGAATATGGTGTTTGATAAATTAAGGGCTGTATTATGTTTCACATTTATGAAATTTCCATCTGGACACCTGCGAAAAGCCAAATGACCATTACAGTATGCTAAATACAGCTCTTTCAGTATTCATTTCAGCAAAAAAAAAAATTAATTAATTAATTCCAGGCTATTTGTTTAAAAATGGGACTTTCAAGACTGCAAGAAATGCAAAGTCGGTTCTAAAAATAAATAATTAATGACTAAATAATTAATTAAAATAAAAAATGCCCAAGAAATGCTGTGATCAGATCTATGTACAACAACCGAAAACCTCACTAAATGCATATACTCAAGAGGATGTCCCTCAGTCTTTTAGCATGGACAAAAAAATAACAATACTTAAAGGGATACTCCACTTTTTTGGGAAATAGGCTCATTTTACCACTCCCTCAGAGTTAAACAGTTCAGTTTTACCGTTTTCGAATGTATTCAGCCAATTTTTTATATTTAGAAGAATATCAGTAACCAGACAGTTTCTGGTCTCATTGACTTCCATAGTATATTTTTTTTCCTACTATGGAAGTCAATGAGACCAGAAACTGTCTGGTTGCCTATTTCCAAAAAAAGTGGAGTATCCTTTTAAAGCTACAGTACACTGTGTAACTCTTTTAGTTTATTCTTAGCTAAAAATACTTTGAAATTTAAAAATACTTATAATTTGAAAAATATATGTGCTCATTAATGTATATTTACTTCCTTCAAGTAATAAAGTATTCTCGTGAGTGTGTAATAGACCACTGAAAATACATACGGGTGAGGGGTTCTAATGTCGGTCGCCATGTTGCCCCTCCATCTTGAAAGTACATTAGCCAAAGAGGGACACACCCGTGCGTTTCGCGTTTACGTTTGAGTTAATGCTCATGGACGAGGTTGAACTGGAAGCCATGTTAATCTTGGACTACATTGGCCACCGTAGGAGTTAAAACGAAATCGGAATTGAGAGAAACAGAAACTAATATTCACTGGATGGTCATATACCTTTTCGATTTTAAATCAAAATCGATCGAAATTAATTCACAATCTCAAAAATCGAATTAAAAAAATGAAATCGTCGATGCTGCCACGCCCGTTCGTCTTGCCAAGCGGAATAAAACACGCGTTTTGAAGAGCTGCGAGTCTATGGTCAACCTCCTCTAACTTAGCTACAGCCATTCAAAAGATAGCATGGCAACTGCAGATGCAGGAGACCCAACAGAAATTGAAACCCCTCCTCTTTCACTGAAGTCGCAGGTGTGGAAGTTTTTTTGGATTTCCAGTGAGTTATGTTGACAACATTTGCGCTTCAAAAAAGCCACAGTTTGCAGACATCCCAAGTCTCGCGGAAGTTCCAGGAGTCTCCTGCATATTTAGCGGCTCCCTGATGCAGACAAATTAGTTAAAATCTCCCAGAATCTTCCCAGCATCCTGATTGGCCGATTGATAAAAATTGAGAATCGAATCGAACCGTGACCATAGAATCGAAAATGTAATCGAATCAACAATTTGGAGAATAGTAACACCCCTACTTGTTATCCGATTGACCAAAACGCATCTTAATACCAGGTGTAAACAGGGCCTACAATGTTCATCAGACAAAGTATTAAACTGATCTCAGATCACCTAAGAAACAATTGCAGCGTGATTTTCCATTCCCAGCAGGCAGGGACACCTGGATCTAAGCAGCTGAGCCCTTGTAAACGCTTCGATCGATCTGTGGGTAGACTGCATAAACTCAACAACACCTTCATATAAAGAAAGTCTGACTCAGCAAAGAATGTCTGTTGAATTACTCAAAACAAAACTCATTTTATTACTACGCATCTTCTGCAGGGATCTCTTGAGAAGGGCAGGCAGTTCTTTTATGTCAGGACGACAGATTCATTTTTCATTCACATTTAAAATGTAGTATGCAGGATAACATTCCCAAAGATTAAGAGAATTTTTTTAGTTCCACTGAAGGTCATGTTCCGTTTCGAAAGAATCCCCCCACATCTTAAAGCTAAATGTAATGTCCAAAATCCTTTTTCAAATAAATACCTGCCCATTCAATGGCATTCAGACTTCTCTATTGCTATCGAGTGGAGGGTCATGTGTTCTTTTAACAAGCACAATTCAATTTCACAGCCATCAATAGGCCATTATTCCAGTGGCTTTTCCCTCTGACTGTTGCATTAAGAGTGCAGTAAGCCCTCAAGAGCTACAGTGCTTTATATGGGAGCAGAAGGTCTACAACAACTGAGTTATCATCAGGGCATATTCAGAGGCTTTGAGCAGTCTGAAGTATGATTTAGCCCTTCCTTATCCTGATTAAGTGGTAGGCTAACACACAACGTTGATTTAAGAATCCGAGTGAACATTTAGGCAGTTTTTACTAGTACGTCGGGCTGTCAAACGATTAATCGTGATTAATCGCGATACAAAATAAAAGTTTGTGTTTACATAATATATGGGGGTGCACTGTCTATAATTATTTTGTATATATATATTAGGGATGCACCGATATGAAAATTTTGGCCGATACCGATAACCGATAATTCTTTATATTTGAAAGCCGATAACCGATATATCGGCCGATAAACTTAAATCCAAATTTTTATCTAATTTTGAGAGCCTGATTACAAAAACAAAAGTCTCACAATTAAATCCACGTCCCAAGCGCACAATTATAATGATGTTCTCATCATAGTGTTGTATAGCCGATATGACAGATTTGCGTTGCACATGTTGTCCCGAACCAGATTTTCATTTTTTGAAGAGATTTCAATCATATTTCAAGAAATTCAAAAACATAAACACTTCTCAACAAGTGTCTCAGCTGAAGGGAATAATACATTATTTCTCGGCTTTAATACATCGGCCACATTTTCTTACCAGGCCGATAACGATAACATTAAAAATGAACATATATCGGTCGATACCGATATGCTGGCCGATATCGTGCATCCCTAATATATATATATATATAAATTAAAATAATTACACACAGTGCACCCAAATACATTATGTAAACACAAACTTTTATTTTGTATCGCGAATAATCGCGATACTAGTACGTTTACATCTTAAAACGCATAACTTGCTACGGTTACCCCTGTTGTCCACCCTACTTCCAAGTTTTCGATCCTCGAAAACTGAGACTTTTGGAAACGCTGCAGGTCTAACCAGTTTTAGTTTGAATACTCCAGGGTTGCGTTTCAACGTAAATGGACCAAAACGGAGACTTTTGATTTGCCTCTGATTAGTCACACCCCCATCATATGACCATTACACTACCGGAACACGAAAACAACAGACCAGCTATGTCATGCAGATGGAACTGCAAGATATGCTGACTTTTTGTCCTTTTTGACTCTACCTACATGCGCAAGAGGCAAGCTATTAGCAATTGGAAAAACTGCAAAAATGGTCATGTGACGTGTTTTCAGAGTCAGACTGAGATATTTTCTGATGAGAAACGCTGTGTTTAAATAAAAACACACACCCCTGGAGAAAAAAAAAGAAAAATAGCAATGAATGAACAACACTCTGCATGTTGCAGCATGTTGTTTTTTTTCTTAGCACAGTTGAATGAGTCTATACAGGGTTACACCCAAGACTCCAAACTCAAGGTCTTTAGCTGGTTTCTATCTAAAGCCTCCCTTTCAAATGTAATTGTCTCTTGTCTTCAGCTTTAAAGTTTAAGACTAAAGGGTTTGGTGTTTCTATAGATCATTAACCTACAACTTAGCTCCAAGTCTTCAGATTTACCCAATATAAATACCACAGACTCACAGTCATATGATTGTCAAATGACTATTTAATATGTTCTTGAGACAGAGAGAGACTGTTATGTTGTGCTAACGCATCAATTTTGTTGGATCACACTATTTTCTGCTTGAGAGAAGAGAGTCTGATACTTTCAAATTTTTATGGAAGGTGACAATACTGTCAAAACATAAGCATGTCTTCCTGACCTTTATTAATCTTTCTTCAAGCATTTTTCTCTGTCACTCTCACACACAGCCATGTTTACACCCTAAAGCTACATCAAACGATTAAACCATTCAATTTTTGAATGCGCTTTTCTCTACCGAACTCAAATACGTACACAGGGGAACAAACCTCAGCATTATTACATCATGTTTGACCACAGCAACAGTCATTAGATCATTCTACTTAGCAAAGAATCACATGGTGCTGCTGTTTGACAGACCCTGAGGGACCAGCGTTCGGCTGACAGTTTGCCGTCACTTATCAGATGCCCAGAGTGGAATGCAGCTGTCCGCTCAATAAGAGTTTGAGACAACACATTTAGTCATTTTAGCGCAAAAAATCATACAGCGGTTATCTCACCGAGCACCCATCTCTGCAAATAAGGGTTAGGACCGTGAACTTCAGTTGAACTATGATGGGCACGTCAAGCGTGAAGATAATGATTATCATTTCATCACCCATATTGATTACCAACAATTCATTTATCATTCCAGGATACGGTTCACGGGTCAGCATCTGTCGTCAGCGGGATGAATGCATGTGTAAATGTATGTGTGAGTGCGTGTGTTATGAGAGGGAAGCAAATGATGACAGAAATTCATTTGTGTTAACTTTGACAACAGCATCACTCAGATCCACTGCCGTTAGCTTTATTAAACCAACCTGATCCATCACAAGAAGCTCACACAGTCAGGGTAAGTTCACAGTTCAAATTTGTTGGAAAGTTTTTGCCAAAGACATCAGCCAAGTTCTACTCTCGTACTAAATACAGTAAAATCATCATGTTCAACGTTGTAAGGAGGAACACTGAAGTAGGAGCTTGTGATGACTTTGCATGTTCCTTTACTGTCTGACCAGCAGAAACATATTCCTGCTCATGTAAGATGATTTCCAATAAGTCTTTCCTGCTGGTCCGCAGACAATGAGATTACCTCAGTATAAAGAGCTCAAATTACATTGAAGCCTCCTGAGACAGGATATGGGCAGTCATGCTACTTCCTGTCTGAGGATGAAAATAATTAAGAAGCCGCCCGTGATGGCTCGAAGTTGCCTTTTTGTGCCGTGATAACGTGCTGGAAACCAGTTCTGTCATGTAAATAATTGTGCATATTGTAAGTCAATTATTCTGTATTATTTAGGGCTGTCAAACGATTAATCGCATCCAAAGTAAAGGTTTGTGTTTATTTGAACACTAAAAACTATTAGAAATATTTGACTGCTGAAAAAAAATACACACTACACACATTCTAATCTAATCCGGAAACATTCGACTGGACTTTAAGGAAGAAAACTAGGGATGCAAAATATATCGGCCAGCATATCGGTATCAGCCGATATATGTTCATTTTTAATGTTATCGTTATCGGCCTGGTAAGAAAATGTGGCCGATATATTAAAGCCGATAAATAATGTATTATTCCCTTCAGCTGAGACGCTTGTTGAGCACTGTTTATGTTTTATGTCTTGAAATATGATTGAAATCTCTTCAAAAAATGAAAATACGGTTCGGTACAACGGTACATGTCATATCGGCTATACAACACTATAATGAGAACATCATTATAACTGTGCGCTTGGGACATGGATTTAATTGTGAGACTTTTGTTTTTGTAATCAGGCTCTCAAAATTAGATACAAATTTGGATTTAAGTTTATCGGCCGATATATCGGTTATCGGCTTTCAAATATAAAGAATTATCGTATCGGCCAAAATTTTCATATCGGTAAACAATTCCCATTTATCTAACATACTCTTCTAACCGAACAAAAAATGATGAGCTTTACATATTAAAACAGGTTTCACATTTCCATTTCATATTTATCTTCTTACACTGAAAATGCCCATTCAGACAGACTCTGAAGTGAGCGCTACTACAGGTGAAAGCAAATCATCCCACTGTCACTTCCTTTGTCGTTTGAGCCAGTCAAATCCACACGGGGACTTATTTCTCATCTTCTCTGACCAATCTCATTCCCCATCATTCTTTTCTCGCTCCATCTCTCTTCTGCACGGTACTCTCATTTGCCTTTCTCCTCTCACTCTGCCAACCTGCATTACCATGCATTAGATCAAGGAGCAGTGGGGTGGACAGCGCTTCTCACAGGAAAACTCATGTGACTAACTAACACACTCCGTCCGATCTCATGACACAGCTCTATCTAAACGATGGGATAAATGAACTGCTTGTTTTTTGACCTTTCATAAATATTGAGACTTTTCCTCAACACTGTAAAAAAATTATAGTTGGTTTAACTTAAAAAATTAAGTAACCTGGTTGGCAGAAACTCAAAATATTATGTTATCTGAACTATATAAATTATTTAAGTTGATTTGACAAAATAAAAATCATGAAAATATTTTTTTACAGTGAAGATAAGTTTAGAAAGACTTGCATTTTATTACTTTGCATTTCAAACAAACTCATAAACATATAATTTGAATGTTTGACATAACCTTAACAATACAAAAATTTCAATAACCATGGTCAACAAATGAGCTTTGCCAGGCATGAAAACCCCAAAACAAATCTAATATTTAATGACACAGTGCACTAAAAGTGAAATAAAATAAAATAGACTTAAAATTAAACTTATTTTATTTCTCAATTTCATTTAGTTTCACTGTCTAAACTGAAATAAAACTTAATAACAATCTATAATGATAAGAATGTAGATATTTATGGCGTGAATTCAAGTTGAATAAGACACTTTTTGCCATTGAGATGACCCAGGACACAACACTACTGAACATTCAACAGAAAATATACAAATAAAAAGTCCAAATATAAAAACTAATATCCCAATGACACTAAAATAACACTGAAGAAATCATTCCGTCCCAAAACTCTCTCGCTGTGGCCCCTATGTGTGTTTTGTGGTTTACCGTAAAAACCCGAGCAAACAAAACACAAACATAAACAGACAGGTGAGAGGTGTCTGTGACATGAACATTATTTCTCACGTCATGTTTATCGCACACTCTTCATCTTTTCATCACTATTTTTTCAGACTGTCTAGACAGCGCAAGAGATTTTGCTCATCAGTCCGCATGTCAGCTTGATTACAGAGTACAGAATAACAGATTCGTATGGCCTTCAGTGATGGGGAAATACAATTTTTGGGCCTTTTTAACCATTTCAGCCACCAATTAATATTCTTAAAGACACCAAGAACGATAATCTTAAAGATAACTATAGCTACACTGTAAAAAAAAAAAAAACTTCATGTTTTGTAATCAATCACAACATTTTTTTCTTGTGTTAAATCAACTTAAATAATCGATGTGGTTCAGATAACATAATATTTTGAGTTTCTGATGATTAAATCCATCTCCTTCATTGTATTAACTCATTTTTTTCCATTTCAATGAACTTAAAATTTGAAGGCAACCAGGTTACTTCATTTTTTAAGTTAAACCAACAATATTTTTTTAGGTCGATATTGTTCTGTTATTCTAAGCTTGTGATTAAAGTCAGTTTAAATGCAGGATGGATTCTGATTGGCTGTCATTTTTTTTATCATACATTTTATTTATCATACATTAGCTGGATAAAATCGTGATTCCAACGATATCGTTTCTCTGTGCCGTTTTGGTTATAGCCGTGTGGTGTGAATTCTGCTATTCTTTAACATTGAGAACGATTTTTAGAACTATTAATCGTTATCTTTATAGTTCGTCCTTGGTATGAACAGGTCAGAATATAAACTTAGGTGTTGTTCCATTGCATCTGACATAATTAATACCCTATTGTCCAAACATTACGCTCTCAGCAGCACATATTATTATATAATATCCGAGTTATTGTATTCATATTGTACAATAGATTTGAACCCAGAAAATCTGGTTTATACACCCACTAGCTACTAATTTGAAAATAGTATCTTGCCTAGGAGTCTTTAAATTAGGAAACCAACAAGTTGCCACATACTCAAAGTGAATGTTGTCTATAGTAAAATGTCCTTATAACCTTACATGCTGACACATACATAACCTGCACATATGAGCAAATCTCTTTCTCTAACTCCCAGCAGCTTGGACAGTTGGTTAGCGTGTACTCTTGCCTAGGCTATACCGAGTGCTAAGTGGATTAAAAGCAGGCCTAATCTGTGTAAGAATGGCATGCAGTAAACTATCGTTTGAACCCGTGACCCGTCTAAGAAAACGATTCGATTATATAATAAAAAAAGTTAATTTTTTTTCCTAATTTTTACTGATGAACAAAATAACATGAAATTCAGCCTTTATAGCATTTCATATATGGGGTACAAAATGGTTTTATATATTTTTAATGATTTTTTTTTTTCAATTTATAAACAAATCATAAAAGAGGTCAGGTCAAGCTAAACGCTATATTTATCAAAACCAGAAAATTAGCAAATTCAGTCCAAATTAAGCGGTATCTATGTAGTTTGGAGCAAAAGTTGCTTTAGTTATTGATACATTTTTGATTATTGTTCTTACAGTAACTAGCAATATTGACTAAAACACTAGTTTGGTCAAAATGACCATTTTAATTGAGGAAAATTAGACATTTGATGTGTTTAAACTAGATTTTTTTTCTTTCTTTTATTAGATTGTCTGTTAGTTTAAATCATAAGATTTGTGATTTCATGGGGTATGGTTAAAAAGAACAACTCGTTACACTACAACGTCTTCTATTAATAAATACACTAAACGACTCGCGCTCTTTTTCAATGACCAAAACCTGTCCGTCCACGACTGTTTGAGAAGTCAATTTGCATTTTTGATATTTCATAACACAAGCTGTGATTTCTCAGTCATGAGCTCGGCGGGTGTCTTCACGAGGCATTGAAATATAACATGTCGCTTGGGAATTCAGGTCACAGTCAATCGGGATAGAACCGCAGTGAAAACTTCATTACAAACGCCTGAGATTAGTAACTGTAAATACATACCGGTTGCGTCTATTGCTAGCTTACATATTAATTCACAGACAAAAGTGATGCACACACGGACAAATAAAGATACAACGTCTCATTTATGGATTTAGAGTAGCTTACAGTCCAAAAAAATGTGTATCACAAGCACTGCAGCCCTTGAAATGGAGCAAACCAAACCAACAAGTTGTCGAGAGTGATCGCATGTCTACTCACGTATCTAGTGATGAGGTTCCGGATGGTGGTGAAATCCATTCTGCTCGAGCCGCTCCAGGTGTGCTGCTGTCTTCGGTTTCTCCTCTAATCTTGTAGATTGGGCACATAAAACGCTAGCTGATCATTGTACCAAGTCTCTGTTCCATGTCTTCTGCGATCTTCTTCTAGGATTGATAACTGACAGTCTCTAACGACTCGCGCGATTATTATATGTCTACTGAGCGCCTACTGAGATGATGAAGGCTACTATGTAAAGTCCGAACGTTGTCATAGTGACATGCTCCGGTGTCACCTGTATATGCCCTAACTGATGGGAAAAACAACAAGCTCTCGTTTTCCAATGTTTTGTCTTGATATTTTAAAGGGACTGGCCACTTCTTCTTTCTCGAGCGTCCCTTCGGGCTGTTCTCTGATGTACTGACGTACTCACTCACTCTCCTTCTCGGTGTAGTAGAGCCCTCCCGATCGACCAGTCTGGCGCGTCATGAGCGCATGCGCACTCGGCAGCTACACCCTCCCGCCCACAGCTCGCACAGGCACAGCCCCTCATCCCCGCTACTCCCCCATCCAGTTACTGACGATCGGCTTTAAAGGGATAGTTCATCCGAAAAAATGTACTCACTCTGTTCCAAAGCTGTATGAGTTTCTTTCATCTGCTGAACACAAGAGAAGATATTTTGAAGAATGTTGGTAATAAACAGTTGACTGCACCTACTGACTTCTATTGAAGTGGAAAAAATACTATGAAAGTCAATTGGTGACTTCAAGTTAACTGTCTGGTCACCGACATTCTTTAAAATGTCTTCTTTTGTGTTCAGCAGAAGAAAGTAAGTCATATAGGTTTGGAACAATGACTGGACATCTCATGACGTTCTAAACTGCCACTGGGCAGTGAAGCCACCGGAAGTGTTCGAGCGGCCATCTTACTATTCCCTTCCAGCAGAGGGCTCCAACGGTAGCTCCGACAGCACTTTTAAAGGGGACGTATCATGCAAAATCCACTTTTTTAGCCCTTAAATGCATTTTGTTGTATATTTGGAGTGTTTATAAGTACAGAAAAGATTAAATTATTCTCTTCAGGTGCTTCGTTTATATCTTTATATTCTGTTTTGGTCATATTTTTCAACCTGTTCAGATTTTTCTGTTCTCTATGACGTTTTTTGAACTATCACGTCACCGTATTTGCAGCGGAACTGCCAAATAAGGACATTGACTACCGGTCCAGCACTTCGAGGAATCCGCCATTGTTATTTCTCGCTCCGACGCACATCAGAAAAGGGGTAGAAAAGGGGCTTGTGGAGCTATAATAATGAGGAATTCAGACCTAAGCCTTTATGTTTTATATAGACCACAACGGTATGATTTATATGTAAAAATGAATGATTTAAAAGCATGATATGTACCCTTTAAGAGGACCCCAGTAGCAAGCACCTCAATGCAGAACATGAGATCCAAGGGGCGGAGTCGGATCCAGATTCAGGGGGCGGAGTTGGATTTCCTCGCACTGCATTCTGATTGGTCGACAGATTCCTAGCTGTCTGTTTAGAGAGAATGGCGTCATTTTAGCGGCCCCAAATATATGATCGTTGCGACGGAAGCGAATCAATCAAAACTAACTTTAGCTGAAAATAACTTTATTAAAGAACCACAATTTAACTAAACAATCTCAGTTACCGTAAATTCTATGTTTATCTCTGTAAAGCTGCGTTGTAACAAATCCACAATGTTAAAAGCGCAATATAAATGAAGATGACTTGACTTTTGACGGGAAAAACAAACTTGCTGAAAACAAATCTTATTTAATAAAGTTTAAAAAGTTACACTGTAGTTTGTACATTGTGTGAATTTGTACCTTTTATTACGTATAATGGTGGGCAGCAATAGCCAAGTATTTTATTCGATTTTTTTTTTTAATATTTGGAAAAAGCATATAATTATAATCAAAAATAAAAAGATTGATTAAAAATCCTTACATTTAATCTTCCCTGAAAAGCATGTGGTTCATTGTTACATGCAAGAATATCTCTTAAAAAGAAGTGTATTCTTTGATAGGCTCTCAGTAATCCACATGCACTTTGATTTCAAATACTTTTTTTGAAATACCAATTTTCAGTGATATTAAATCAAGTTTTAATTCAAGCAGAAAATATGTTTGCTTTTTCCACAACTGATTATGCAACTGTAAGTGACTAAATTATAGCAGCACTAATTTTATACTTATAAATGACTTCACAATGGAATCTGACATCATTTACTGTTAGTGGGGTAATCAAATAGGGCTAGTACATAAAGGGTTCAGCCAGTTAACAGGATGGTGTATCGGTCCGGACACAGGAATAAAGACGAGGAGATGTAATTTCCTTCTTTAACTGTATTCAATTCCAGTGGTACTCATTCCAATATCCAGTATTGTCATTACAGTCTGATAAAACAAAATAAACATGAATAATAAATCCAGGATCATCAAACATACATCTCAATAAACATTGTTATGCCCCTTTAAACGATCTACAATTACATAAAAATGATTCTTTATAAAGAGTTTTACCCATCTCACTATCCAGTTTGCATATAACTGTTTTAAAAGGGGTTTACAGAAGAAATGATGGCGACATCCTCTGGCCAGGCAAGGCTACTACACAATAGCGTTCGCACATGGTCTCCTGACCACGACATTAACTCTCTTTAACTCAATGAAATAAACATCAGCACGTAACTAGAACATTAGAAGGCTCACACAAGTTAGCTCATTATTTTGTATAAAATCCACAATACAATCACTGGTATTCTGTGAGGCAAAATTTCTACAATGTACAAATTCCTAGTGACTTGTCAGACATTACACCATAAGAATCCAATGGTCCTTGGGACAACCATGCATGTAATCCACTTGATACTTCTTGAGGCTTCCCTATAACATGGTAAATGGTTAAAAAAATAAAAAGAAAGTGAAAACTTTGGAAAGACTGTTTTTTGTTTTGCAAATCTAATTCTCACCTTCCATGGCTCCTGCACTTTAATGCAAGGTTCAGCCAACACTCTCGGATTAAAGGCATGTCAGTCTAAGGAAACAAGAAACAAAAAAAAAACATCAAAAACTGAGACAAAATGAAAGAGTCATCAAAACATGTCTCTAATAAATTGGGTAAAATCAAATGGCCACTCAAAAGTAATGTATAGTGCATACTGTAACCCATAATTTATTTATTTTAAATTTGTTAATTTCCAAGCACTTACAAATTCTTCCTATACCCATTGCCTTTGAAAAGCCACTAATGCAATCCCAAAAAGTCAGGTAAGGTTAATTTGAAGCTTCATTTGTCACACACCATTAGCATGAACACTCCACAGTCCAAGATGGTGGAATATCCTGGCAAAAATCCAAAAGATACTATATATGTATTATATACTATATATATGTATTGATGACAGTTGTCAGAAAACAGTGTTGAATGCTGAGTGCAATGAACCTTGTTCTTAATGAGTTTCCAGCTATCCATTTTGTTGCGATCATGCTTCAAAAGAGAACAGATACGGAGTTAAAACTTTTTAAAAGTTGAAAACAGTTTTAAACTTAGGATCCACCTCTATTATATAGGTCCGATTTTGAAAAACCCGCTATTTGGGTTGCAGTAGCAAGTTTGGCATGGACTTTGTTCTTTACTGTTACAGTTCTTTCAGTGGTTGACTAGGCCTAAACCAACATTGTGCATACTGCTGAATTTCAATTGTAATTGTAAAATGAGCCTATTTCCACATGATTTTTCTCCATATAATGGACTTCAATGGGAACCAAACAGTTCAAGGTCCAAAAGACAGTTTCAGTGCAGCTTCAAAGGGCTTTAAACGACCCCAGACGATGAATAAGGGTCTTATCAAGCAAAACGATCTCTCATTTAAAAAAAAAAAAAACAAAGTTTAAGTTTTATAAGCTATCTTTTTCTGAGTCAATCCGTTCGTTGAATGAACCAAATGACACGAAAAAAGATTCGTTCATTTTGATGAACGAGTTCGAACAGGAGAGTCACAAACGCGCATCACAGAACAGAGCAAGGCGAGCATTTGAGCTTATAAAACTTAAACTTTGTTGTTGTTTTTTTTAAATGAGCGATCGTTTCGCTTGATAAGACCCTTATTCATCGTCTGGGGTCGTTTAAAGCCCTTTGAAGCTGCACTGAAACTTTCTTTTGGACCATGAACCATTTGGTTCCCATTGAAGTCCATTATATGGAGAAAAATCCTGGAATGTTTTCATCAAAAACCTTAATTTCTTTTCGACTGAAGAAAGAAAGACGTGGACATCACGGATGACATGGGGGGGGGGGGGGGGGGGGGGTGAGTAAATTATTAGCAAATTTTTTTTTTTTAAAGTAAACTACTCCTTTAAAACAACTGTAGCTAGACTTGTATGTCTAACAAAAACAAAATAACTCCTTACGGCCCAATAGGCCCCGGCAAACTGCTTCGGCAGTCGCAGATGTCCAAAAGTCTTTCAAATTGATCTGACCGTCATATTCAGGTGGTGGAGGAGGAATCTCACTCACTGTAATAAAAATTCTCAATGAAACGTTTATAGAATATTTTTTATATGTTGATATGACCTACCAGGCATATTAAATGCCGCCTTTTTGTGAAGATCCATCACAGGAGTATGCGTAGTCATGGTCTGTTAGTGCTTCGAAATGCATGAAGGATTTTTTCTTTACGTGGAAATTTCTGTTGTGTTGTCGTCTCCAAAACCTCAACAGCTCTGCTAATGGCATGATGAGTCTGTTTTGACAAGATTGGTTATTAGCATATAGATCATTTAAAAGAACACCATATGATTAAAACCTTTAATAACAGCAAACCTGGAGTGAATGGCGCAGGACAAGACACGTGTGATGACATCAGCAAATGGTCATCAAAATTGCGAAGACCATCAGTCCACTCTTGATAGCGGTATTTTAGACCACAGTTGCTGCACATGCGGTAGTAGGTAGAAAATCCTGAAAAAAAAAAATCAAACAATTTAAAAAACACAATAGAAGTATTCATTGAGACAGCTTAACACAGTGATGTTACACTAAATAGGTATTTTACTCATACTTACTTACCCTCAAAAATGCCAGTGTACGTTATACACTTTACTTTGAAAGTAATCAACACTGGCTCACTTAGGACCACATTGCCTGTACATTCTGAGCAATCAGTTTGTAGTTCACACCAGGTGTACTTCTATACTACGACCTCAAGGTGGCAGCAAATTGTAACGTATTGAGGCTGCTTCAAAAATTCACCTCCGCTACTCTAAATACAACAGGACCTTACTAATCATTACTCTTAAATACACGACCTAAAAATAATATAGAAAACTAAAATAATCCGATTTTACAAGGCAAGGCAAATTTATTTTGCCTGATTAATGCGTTCAGCCGTCCAACTCCAACCATTTGATCGTTTACATGAAAAATTCACTGCATGAAAAGTGGGATTTTCGTCCCCGTAAACTGTCGGAAATCTCCCTAATTTTCGGCAGTTAACGACAATTTACAGACTGTGAACGTCGCGTTCCACTGTGCCACATATTGACGGAAACGAACCATGACGTATGCATGGAGCGCTCGCGGAGGTGTGAATGGCCCTAATTAGCATATGAATAGCAGCACTGCGCGCGCCTTGCCAGAGAATGGCTTGAATTTCCTCACTCAGTATTGGTTGAAATTCACTACATTTAAACAAGATAATCACTCGTGATTGGTTGGCAGATCTGTTATTATTGGTCAGCTTACATAAAATTATAATAATAATTATTTATTTATATATATTCATATGATATGCTATTATGTTGTATATTCATGTCATTGTTATCCTATGGACTAAACTATTATTACCATCAAGGACATGAATTTATTGAGGAAAGGAACATATGCCAGATACTGTTTATTCAAAGAAATAGCTTTATTAGAACAAACACACAATGTACAAAGCATAGGAGAACATCTTCAAAGCACAGAAAACATGTCCTCCACCCTCTGGAAACATGGGATAACATACATACAGCACTACAGTTATACAAATAAATCAATAATATATTGCATCTTTATTCAAAAATAAATTGCCCTGAATGGCATCAGAATTGGGCACCAGATATATCAAACACAATGTACAGTGGAGGCAGAATTGTGAACAAATAATAAGGATGTAATTTATAGGGATAGTTCAGTTTGAAATTAATTTTTGATGTGTTTTAGCTTACCTCAAGGGCATCCAAGATGTAGGTGTCTTTGTTTCCACAATATTTTCAATTTTGATATTTTTAGGTCAAACCGTTCTTGTCTGTCAGTCATATAATGGAGGTCTATGGTCACCACCTCAAAGAGCATGCACAGAGAAGTCCAAATTAAACATGATTTAATGACTCATAAATTAAGTACACATTGATGGCCTAAGACACGAAACGAGCGATTTGTGAGAGAAAACAAACAGTTTATATATATATATACATACACACACTGTTCATTTTCTCACACAAACCGCTCGTTTCGTATCTTAAGCCATCAATGTGTACTTACAGTTACGAGTCATTAAATCATGTTTAATCTGGATTTCTCTGTGCATGCTCTTTTAAGAGATCCCCATAGATTTCCATTATATGACTGACAGACAAGAATGGTTTGACGTAAAAATATAAAAATTGAAACTACTGTGGAAACAAAGACACCTACATCTTGGATGCCCTTGAGGTAAGCTAAAACATATCAAAAATTAATTTTAAAGTGAACTATCCCTTTAAAACTCTTAATTCAAGTCCTGTAGGCTCATCGGGGCGTAGTGAATCCTCCACCTCCAAGTCTTTGCGACGCGTGCTTGAGGTGCTCACACACGTTCACCTTGATGTACATACACCTCAGTGGCTATGGAACCAAATTTCATGATCCCTTCTGCAAAGTTGAAAAAGACAATGATTTAGATGTATGCAAAGACAATCTGCCCCAAGTCCCCACATTTGTAAGCAAAAATATGTTTCCTTTGCATCCACTACCTGGTTTCCTTCAGGCGATGGCGGATGTCGACCAGTAGTTTCAGGAACACTGAAATAAACAAACACATTTGGTGAGGTTTGCAATGCTCTAATTAGAATAGCAAAGTTTGCTAGCTCACAAGAGAGAAGGTGTCTATTAAAAGTGTCTTCTCCACTGCCAATAGATCAATACTTACCAGTCTCAGTCACTGCATCTCCCAGTCTCAGTCACTGCATCTACACCACAAAAAATGTGTTATACAAGTTATTATCAAATGATGAAACTGAACATATTTATAAGATGATAAATAATAAATCTGCAATATTGTAACAATTAGAGATATATCTATAAAACTTGGTGAACTGCAAAGTACTTTGATGAAAATTGCGGCCTTAATTGTAAAAAAATTCTAAATTACTTGATTTCTTGTTCAAAGCAATGTGTACACTGTGTAACAGGCATCCAGGGTCATATGACCACCACCTGAATAGCAAAATAATCCTAAATGAGCTTAATGTGAACGCAGCCGACAACTCACCGTGCCTGTCATGTGCTGAGATCACTGCGCTGTACTCTTTTATCATGTCTGGACCTGGGCGGGGGACTGGGGGCATCACTACGGGATCAGTCTTCATGGATTTATTAGTTCCATATGGTTATACCTGAAATTAAAATAATTTTGTAATTATAATACGTTTCCTGTTGTGTTAGTATATGTGCACTGGAAGCCTCAGCACACAAACAAATTCCTTATGTGTGCAAGCACACTAGATAATAAAGCTATTTCTGATTCAGATTCAAAGTAATAGCAGTGATTTGAAGACTGTGTGCCTCGCACGTGCCGTGACCCATCATGTCTGGACCTGAAGGTGTGCCTCGAACAATCTCTGTGCAGGACCTGATGGTGAATCGAACACTGGACCTAGTAACATTTAAACTTGGCCAAACATTTATGAATATAACATGCCATGTTCCAGTTCTCTTTGGCGTTTTCACCACTGTCTTACTCTCAAAGTCATCCGTAAACACAGACGTTAATACCAAATTAGTTTAGTTTTACTGTTTATTTGACTGGGGCCTGATCAAAAGAAAAGAGGATGAGATCACAACACGTAACGTTACCTTGTTTAGGTGTTTTTTCTCCTATCAGGGAAGGGTACCTCACTCCTTACAGCACCTGAGAGACAAAACAAATGCGTTAACAAACATCACAAACAGATGGAGTTAAAGATTTCACTCCATCACACAACAGCGTTGCAGTTTTACAAACAAGGATAGCCTACACTAGAGCATACAAGCACATTACGAACTTTGAGTTTGTATGATCCTGGCACATATAATTTCTGACGATATTCAGAGTAGCACGCATTGGGAAAAGCCCGTTGAACACCCAATACGAGTTAGTTTTACTAGCAAAGAATGGTAGCTACCTAGCAGCCAGATAACAACGTGCAAAATACAATTTAGTGTCAAGAATTAAGAGCAGCAAGCTAACGCAAAACAAAAAAACTGTGCCGTTAAGGTTAACGCCCTTGAACATTCGCGGCAGTAATCACAGCAGGTTTGTGAAGTTTAAGACAATAACGCTAAACTACCAAACACAAGCATAAGTAGACATGGACATAGAATTCACTAGATTGGACGAACTTACCTTCAATTTAGAGGAGATGGGTTCACCAGTGATCATGACGGCGATGTAGGCTGAATATCTGTGCCGTTATTTTCTGCTTGAAAAACCAACCATGTGAAAAACACGCTGAATCGCGCCGCTCGCGCCACATGGCTCGCATGTTGCCTCGGCCTATCAGAGTGGCTGGCTTTACAGGTTGGGTTATGATGATATGTTGCCTCAGCCAATCAGAGTGACGTTCACTGGATTTCGACTGTGGTTGAAATCAAAGCTCTTGATAGAGTTGTCCGACCTCGGCTGTCCATGACTTTTCTGTTGCTGTTAGTTCTTTTTAAATTAGGAATAAGGTGGATAGACCTAATATAGGCTACCATGAAATGAAAAATACAAATACAGGGTGTGCATAAATAAATAACTTGATTAGGCTACTTAAAATAAATAAACCAGTAAAAAAAAAAAAACCCAAAAAAAACCCATCTGGTTATAACTGTGAATTAACATCCAAAGATGTTATCATATAATTTGAAAACTGCTTCTGTAAATATTATGATGAATCCTATAATTTTATTAGGTAAATTTCATATTCATAAGAGTAAAATGAATAATTCTAAACCTTGTTTGAAGTTTTTTTTTTTTTTGGTCTGATTTTCAGTTGTATATTGAGTCTCTCTATCGATAAAAAATGTAGTGATACAATTGTATTTACTAAAGAATATTGAAGCTAATTGAAAAGTGAATTAATGTGTATGCTATTTTCTTTCTTTAAGTAGTACAAATTACTGGTTTCTAGCTTTCTCTTAAATCATTATATTATACATAATAGATAGTCCTTTTCCCCTTTTTATTTTATTTTTTCAATTCTGTCCTATTTTTATTTTTTCTTATTCATTTATAGTGAAATTATTATTTGTTGATTGTTATCTTTTTGGATATCATGCTATTGTTGTAATTGTTGTGCATTATGTGTAATGTAAAAAAAAAAAAAAAAAAAAAAAAAAAAAAAAAACACTGTGAGCCTGATCTATTTCTACCAGAGATTGTCCTAGAATGAGGTATATCTTTCAGAAAAATGTTACCTGGGGTGAAACTCCCCTACCCTTATTTGCATGTGTATAGCTCACAGCATTTTCATTTACATGTCAAAGCCTCCTCTAGATTTAGGAAAAGGGGGGCAATGGGGGGACAACTGGCAAGCAAGGCCTACGTCAATTTCCGGCAATTCACGGCAGTTTTGGGTGTTGCCTGTAAATTGCCGTGTGCAGTCGTAAACCTGAACTTCCACGACAATCTACAGTGCCGCTTACTGACGAAAATCCCACTTTTCATGCAGTGATTGATCATTTAATTAATAAATCCAAGAGAATTCTATCAGCTCTTATAAATATGTGAGGTCTATAAAATTATAGAGAGACCCTTCATTCATCATTCGACATAACTTAATATTCCAAAACGATGACCTCACATTAAGTGAGAAAATCGCGACAAACTTTTATATGCATTTTAAACAATGACAGTATTACTGTTGGCATGGTAACATTCTAACAAATCCTAGAATTGTTAGATAGAGCAATCGTGTCTCTACAGAAAATGTTGGTCTACTGCTCGATTCATGTGGATTAGTTTTACGATCTCTTTATGATTTTTTTTTGAAGCGTTAAAGCGGGAGGCCTAGTTGTGTAGCTGTCAGTGGAGGGACAGAAATATCCCAGATTTCATTCAAATCTCTTCATTCGTGTTCTGAAGAGTAATTTGAGGGGTAGTAATAATGACTAATGATGAATGAATAATTTTTGGGTCAACTAACCCTTTAACTGTTGTATATTATGCTGATGTTTCCAGTCAACACTCAACAGGTCAGTGTTAAAATATTATAATTGACCATTTCATTCAATCACAATGAATCAGGATAAATAAGGACTGTGGTCCACATGCACTGCTGGAGGTGTCTTGAAGTTGTAATTCTTCATTTAAAATGTTTAATGGAGTGTACGCTCATGTGTTCTTAGATATGTGTAAGTGTGTGTGTGTGTGTGGCCATGCTCACTGACTTGTGAAATCGCTCTATTAGATGTGAAATTGCTGTTATTTGCTAATATTATTTATGAGTCATTTAACGTTTCGCGCTCACTCTGGCAGTGGTTTGGTTCGTTATTGATTTAAAATGTCTTTCAATGGTCCAGAACACACTGAGGTGCTGCTGAAGACCTCTTACTTGATTTGAGTTGGATGTCTAAGAAGTGATGGGAGACAGATTGGTGTGGGGGATCACTGTGGCTCCAGGAAGGGAATGATGGTATGTTTACAAACTTTTTTTTATCCATTTTATCTGTGAATGGATTTAAACAAAGCTCTTTCTCAGCTGATTTACAATCCCCATTCTGTGGACAAAATCACGCTCATATATATATATATATACATATGTATATATATGGCATATGTGGAACGGAATAAGGCCATTATAATTTACACACTAAGAATGCTTTAAATGCAAAGGATACCAAGTATACCTGTGTATTCTTCATACCCATTAGACACGTCAGGTTACATGCAACAGGCACATTCCTCTCACCCCATCTTCACCTCTTCATCTCCATGACAGAACGCGTGTCAAACGACAGTGGAGATTCTGACCTTGCCGTCACCGCCGTAACCTCACGCCTGCCTCCGGCACTGACCTTGAGCAATGAATGCGGCAGAGAGCAAAGCGAAAGCGAGAAAAAATAAGAGAAAGGGCGAGTGAGCCGTCAAACTGTCGCCTCTTAACCTCTTATTATAAAAGAACAAATTGCACTAGAATTTCATTTGATAGTGTACCTAGACTTCTCTCTGTGCGCCAATGGAGATGCTGAACAACTGAGATATAGGGCCCTATCTTGCACCCAGCGCAAATGACTTCGTACAATGACGCATGTAGCGTTCCTATTTTGCACATGCGCAAAGCAGACTTTTCCCTCCACAGACGCACATCGGTAAACTAGGAAATCAACTTGCGCTCCCTGGGCGGGTCGGTGCAAAAAAAAAAATTAAATAAATAAAAAATAGACGTGTTTCAGTGCAAATATTCCCTAGTGCTATTTTGCAGTTCCAGAAAACAATTGCGCCACTGACCAGAAAAACACCTAGTGTAAGTCAGTGACACGTTGCGCATAGCTACAGTATATTCAGATGCTATTTTAAGCGCGCATGCTTGGCCTTAATAGGCTACAGATTGTGAACAACGCGCATACACTGTAGATGATTCTCTCATCTACACAGATGCATTTTACTTTTTGCAAATTATACATTATTATAAGGAAAAATATTTAAACGCGAGGGAAATCACTGTTGTGTCCATGACGATGGGAAAAATAGGCATAAAGCTTACATATTGAACCATATTATATGCATATTTAACCAAAGCTAATTCGGGAGGGTTTGTCCCATCCCCAATGTCACTTCTCTTTCTTTTACGGCCTTGATGAGAACATCGATCTCCTCTGTGAACCGATTGTGAATCGCGCCTGGTAAATGCGCCGTTATAATAGAATTGTGCCATGGAACAAGCGCACCTCGTTCGTCGTACTCTAATGGTGCGTTCACACCGGACACGAATAGCGCGTCAAGCACAAATTATTTTAATGTTAAGTCAATGCAAAGAATTTTTTTTAAAAAATTCATGCGGCGCGAATGAGGCAGGAGAGCGCTATAGAAAGCCTTAGGGCCAAAAACACGTGAATTTTAACGCGTATTTCACACGTAAATACGCGTGAAATACTCGTTAAAATTCGCATGTTTTTGGCCAGCGTCAAACTAGACGCGGTAGACGCGAATTTCCGGTATGAACGTAGCGTTATTGGTTTATTTCACGTACGCCCAAACCACACCTATGAATAATGAAGCTACTTCAGACCAACCCCTTACTTGTGTCGGGAGCAAGAGTCTATTATCACGCGGCACGCCGGTAAAATAGCAACAGCGCTCAAGACCCGCCCACAAAGTTACTTACGCTTGCGTTTCAGATCGTTAAAATAGGGCCCATAGTCTTAAAGCAGACGAGACAAATCATGGCATGAACCACAACTCTGTAATCTACAGAAACGGCTGATAACGTTGAAGGTGCAGTAATTGACTTTTTTTTTATTGCACAGATTTTTTTTTTTTTTTTTGCCAAAAACAAAATCTAGCCAATCAGAAATATCACTTGATATTTAATGCTCAATAAAATGACAATTGTTTGTTCCCTAAATATTTGAGTGTACAATCATGGTGATTAAAAAAAAATGTTGTGATATTTTTCCAGTATATCTTTAATCTCGATCATTCATGATTAAATCCAGCCAATGTCATTCTAAAGACAATCAAATCGCCTACAGCAGTTAGAACTGCACCTTAGTCATCTAGACATTAAAAAAATCTCATGCAATATTTATGTATGTTAAATACAGCATCATTTGGTACGTCTTAGCCTCTATAGAGCCCGGGTCTAAAGAGACCAGTGAGGTTCTCCTCTGACTAAATTATATCAGAGGATTACAGACATCACTTTCAAAAGCAAGGATGGATCAAGTTGAAAGGCATCTTGATTTGAAAGCCACTATTTGCCTAAGCAGACTTTAGAAGATTGAATATCAAAAGAAGAATATTCTTTATTATATTGATCATATTGAAGGGCCAAAACATGTAAGTGTTTTTAAAGACCAATACAGAAAATGAAATACATCCATCGGAGGATATTACAAATAAAAGAACAAGTCTCTGTGCTAAAACAGGGGGTTCTGGCTCTTTTAATTGGCACAGACGCTGTATGACATCTGCAAACTATATGATCGAATTTCTTTCAAAGTCCTAGTAAAATAGATTTATTATTTTGACAGATGCATTATTTAAAGCAGTTGGTTTTATCAATAACAATCTGTGTTGACAGTCTCTAAATATGCAACTGTGAGAGACATATGAGCTACAGTGTGCATTATAACACATAATTACCTATTATTGATCTTGAACTAACAGGCGGGTTCTCTTTCAGTCAAAGCATTTGTTTTCAAGCATTGCCAGTGGAGGACGCTCTTCTACTGACAACCAGAGTAAAACATCTAATGTGTTAGGAATGAACCAAAAAATTAGAGACCTGTGATTCTACAATGATTATTTTTGCAATGAAGATAAATGCTGATTGTTCATAGTGTTGCTTGCCACTTTTATAATGCAAGCACACAGGGACAGGCTGTTGTTGAAACTAATATTTTATCTAACTGTCATCACATCTGAATAGAGGTTGTTTTTGAATTGATGACCTATCCATGATAGAAGATGATGGACACATCTCTTGCATAGAGGATATATACAACTAATAATATAATTGGGTAACCCTTTACATTAAGTTTGTAACTAACTTAAAATGAACAGTATAGCCTACTTCTTTAGCACTTATTAATCTTAGTTCATGTGAATTTCAACATCACGTTATTAAAATCAAAGGTTAGTTAATGCACTGTGAACTAACATGAACAAACAATAAACAGCTGTATTTTATTAACAAAGATTAGGCCTATGTAACATTTCCTACAGTAGGCCTAGTAATCTTTGTATTGCTCATCGTTAGTTCATGTTAGTAACTATTAACTAATGCTAATTAACCTTATTGTAAAATGTAAACAAAAATGGTCATACCGTGTCAGTTTGGTTAATCAAAATTAACAGTTTGTTGTGAGCATAAACCAGTCCTCTAATTACTGATAGAAAGGCCTTACAAAATGCTTCGACTTTAGCATTTACGCCTAATATGAGTGAACCAATTGAAATTCATTAATAACGATTATTCGTCGAAGTAATTAACATCCCCGATGATAAACACGGGAACAATACCCTAATCAGCGACCGGTCTGAATGTGACTACCCACGGTGCTCCGTATGGTCCGCGCGCAGCAGGCCTGCTGGGCCGTGTGTGTCTGTGGAAACAGGGCGAGCCTAATTACACGGAGAAATCCTTCACCCACCCGAGCGAGTCATTGTACGGTGTCCTTTTTCTTCCCGTCAGTCTTTCAGCGAGGGGCTAGATTGGCGCTGGCCCCGGGGTTTGTGGGAACCGGGACAGCCCTTTCACGCAAGCCCTCCTCAGGTCGACATTATTACACGGCCAATTAAGCCAGTTCAACGGGCTCGAACTTGAGCAAACAGCGGGGGCGATTGTTTTCCGCAGCCCTCCCCAGCTAGCCTGGCTAATTACTCCTGGACCGCACCTAACCAGGACACAGGAGGGGTCTGACAAACTAATTATAACCTGAACCTCTCTAAAAGAAGTTCAAAGGAAAGGTTGGGGAGGTCTTAAAACAATACATTTGTTTTCTACATCACAGTTAGGCCTAATACGTAAGCTATCTTTTGTCTCTGTGTGGTCCTATTAGTTAGTACCCTTTCATAATGGGGACCAAATGTCCCCACAAATAGTTAATTTTTGACCTTGTGGGTGTAATCATGAGGAAAAACAGCTTATAAATCAAACAGAATCATGTTTTTATTGAAAATGTAAAATGTGGAAAGTTTTGTGTGATGGGTAGGTTTAGGAGTAGGCTATGTTAGGGTTAGTGAGGGGAGAATATACAATTTGTATAGTATAAACATCATCATGTCTATGGAAATTCCCCATAAAACGTGTGTGGGTGTGCCACCATATTCTGTGGACAAATTTGCTCTCAGAAGTGAGCTAAACCTGACAGAATCTCTCAAATCCTCCTTTTGGGTATGTACTAATTTATAAAAACTGTGTAAAAAATAAAGTGTGCGTGTATTTTTCAATGTGTTTTCTTTTCACATCTGTATTCACAAATTCACAAAAACATAACATTTCAGATCTGTAAAATGGATGCTGGGATGTACAATGATAAAACACAAGCACAGTCATTATACGTCTCTTCTCAAATGATTAGTTCATTTATTAGCTGTTTTTCCTCAATTAAAATGTATTGACTGATTTTATCAACTAAAATATGACGAGCAGAAGCGATTGTTGACTTATGTTTTCTGATCAAATACAGGTTTCCATTACAAACAGGCCCTGAGGTGACCAACTTAAAACAGGTGACTCGTTTTTGCGAGGAAAACAAACACAAGAGGGGGATTTGTGCTGGAGGCAGCTGTGGATCCTGCACGCTCAGCTGGTGCTGCACAAAGAAACAGGTGACGGGGTAGAGATGTTTGCCCTGCGAGGGTGCCGCCGCGTGCTGCTTTTCCCTGGAACCAGCTCTCTCGGTAAAACCCGCACCTGGCCTGGTGGTCTTGGCAACATCGGTCAACCTCTAGCAGATGTTCGTCTCTCTCTTTTGTCGCTGACTTCGCGGTGGCTGCTCCGCAAGACAAAACTGCGGTGAGAGGTGCTCCTGCCACAGAACGCTAATCAAAAGATGACTAACATTCTTCCCCCTTTACCCCACACTTCCAGAGAGTGTGAGAGGCCACTTTCAGAGTGGGGAGCTTGGATGGGTAATTGTGCATGATTAGCAATTTTAATTACCAGGTGCTCGGGGTCCCGTCTGAGAGAGTGTAAACAGCACTCACAGCTCCTTGAACATCCCACATGACTGTCCATTGCTGTGTGTGTGTGTTGACAAATTCCCCACTGTAAAAAATAGTACCGTAAAAAAAACGGTAAACTACTGGCAGCTGTGGTTGCCAGCATCATACCGCAACTAAACGGTGTGTTACCGTTTTTGTGTTAGAGCATATAGCCGTTAAATTAAAGTTCACTGTAAAAACCAATCCTGTAAAAAACTGTAAACTACTGGCAGCTGTGGTTGCCAGCATCATACCGTAAAAATACGGTGTGTGACTGCTTTTGTGTTAGAGCATATAGTTGTTAAATTAAAGTTTTATACTGTGGCTGACAATACAGTATTTAGCTGTTAATTTCGAAAACAGTAACACACTGTATTTTTAGTGTATGATGCTGGTAACCACAGCTGCCAGTAGTTTACCGTTTTATACAGGATTATTTACCGTTTTTTTTTTTACAGGATTATTTTTTACTGTGCTAGCTGACAATACGGTATTTAGCTGTTAATTTACAAAACAGTAACACACCGTATTTTTACGGTATGATGCTGGTAACCACAGCCGCCAGTAGTTTACCGTTTTTTTACAGGATTATTTTTTGCAGTGGTAGCTGACAATACGGTATTTAGCTGTTAATTTCAAAAACAGTAACACACCGTATTTTTACGGTATGATGCTGGTAACCACAGCCGCCAGTAGTTTACCATTTTTTACAGGATTATTTTTTACTGTGCTAGCTGACAATACGGTATTTAGCTGTTAATTTCCAAAACAGTAACACTCCGTATTTTTACGGTATGATGCTGGTAACCACAGCCGCCAGTTGTTTACCGTTTTTTTACAGGATTATTTTTTGCAGTGGTAGCTGACAATACGGTATTTAGCTGTTAATTTCAAAAACAGTAACACACCGTATTTTTACGGTATGATGCTGGTAACCACAGCCGCCAGTAGTTTACCGTTTTTTACAGGATTATTTTTTGCAGTGGTAGCTGACAATACGGTATTTAGCTGTTAATTTCAAAAACAGTAACACACCGTATTTTTACAGTATGATGCTGGCAACCACAGCTGCCAGTAGTTTACCGTTTTTTTTTTTTTTTTTTTTACAATGTAGGGACTGTAAAGTTCAGGCCGTGACCCCTTTGGTTCATTTCATTTTTTATTTACTGTCCTAGATCATATTGTTAGTGCCATTGCACTGAAAGCAAACTGGTGCTTGCAAACTTTTCAGAAAAATACAAATTAAGACAGCCATGAGCACAATCCAAGGAAATTGTGATTTCGCTTTAAAGCGGTGTTATTCCTTTCCAGGTCTGTTAACCTTGCAAATTTCTATACTGTTTGTTTTTTTGTTTGAATGACACAAGGATGTCTTGATGTCTTAAAAGACTTGTTTTTATAGCAAGTTTCTAATAGAGAAAATGGGTGACGGTTGTTCTTTGTTCAGGAATATCTTGCTTTTGAATCAAAAGAGCCATTCATTCGCATATCGCAATCACCTTCATTCGCATATACGACATGTATAAAGAAATGTGTGTGTGTGTGTGCAATGTGTATTCACCCTATCAACTTCTTGTTCTCATTTAGAGTGGGAGCATAGCCTTGAGGACCATTCAGACCCAGGTACGGTACACTACCCAGACAGCATGTACCGCGGTCCAGATCTGGGCTGACACTACAATATATCGACCAGGTTTGCTCATCAAAGACAAACTCAATTTATGAATATTCAGAATTCACGGATTTGAGCTCTGCTGCCAGAGATGACACATGGGTCAAAGCCTCTCCTTTTCTCTCTCAGATCTCACTGTCCCACATAATGAGAACTGTTCTGAAGGACCCGAGTGAGTCTTTTGTGTCGCAGTCCAGTGAATACAGGTGTTTAAAGATGAAGAGAAGAATGTAAGAGGGACATTTCAGGATTTTCCGGTGTCCTTGCATTATATTTTGATGCGTTTTTTTTTTTCTTAAATAGTGTTTTTCTCTATAGGGGGAAAAATAGCTCATTTGTTATTGGGTATAACTGTGTGTTTGTGTGTGCAGCAGCGATCATACGTGATGAAGCTTTACTCAGTCACCTGATCTGGGATGAAAGTTGCCCTTTGGCTGTGTGACAGACAAGAAGAAAGGGACACTCACGCTAGTCTAATGGTATAGTGAATTAACTGAACAATACAAGTCAAATTAAAGGCTTTTACTGCATGGAGTCACTGATACACACAACCACAAACCTGCATTAGTTCACATACAGGGAAAGCATTCATGCATTTCGTCTACAGCATTTACAGTACTAATGATGGACTAATATATTGGAAAGACCAATTAATAAGACATTATTTTTTGAGATTTGGTAGAAATCATTCAATTAAATGTCTTGTGAATTGTGAATGTGAGTTGATACTGTTTAAAATAAGGGGTAATTTTAAATTTAAAAAGATTTTTTGAGACCCATTTGCTGGGATTAAATTGTATAATACACTAAAAGTTTCAGTAATGTATTTTTTTAAAGAAAATAATACATACTCCGTAAGAATGCATTAAATAGATCTGAAATTTAAAGACTTTTATAATGTTAGAAAAGGTTTCTATTTCAAATGTGCGTGTAGTTGTTAACTTTAGGTATTGGTTAAGATTTAGGGATGTGGAAAATGGTCATACAGAATAAGGCATTAATATGTGCTTTATAAGTACTAATAAACTGCCAATATCCTAATATGGAAGCTAATAAGAAACTAGTTAATAGTGAGAATTGGTCCCGAGCATTACCGAGATGTGTCTTGAGCAGCAAATCATCATATCAGAATGATTTCTGGGGGATTATGTGACACTGAAGACTTGAGCTAGGATACTGAAAATGCATCTTTGCCATCACAGGAATAATTTTAAAATAGAATAAAATAGAAAACAGTTATAGTAGTATGCAAATATAGATGCAACTTTTTGGTGGCAATAACAGACGACCAAACTTTTGAACCGTGATCAGCAGTGTATTGGCCATCAGCCTCCTCTGATGTTGATCACTAGTTGAAGTAGTTTTGGAGAATTGTTTTGTCTAAACGGCTGTTTGGGTTGTGTCAGTGCCTATGGCGTGTCAGACAGGGCCCATGCTGATTGTTAATGGTCTAATCCATATCACATTACAAACAGGATGATTAAGTGCTGTCTCACAGTAGGATTATCATGGGATTATTATGGGATCAGTGATATCTCTGATCTGCGAGACACTCTCTCTCGTCAAGTACCCTCCCTGAGGTTCATCATATCGCATCAGATACACATCGACTCGAGAGACTTCAATCAGGTGACCTGCAGACAGAGCATTCCCATTGCTGTCGTAATTGAAACTGGCGAGTGTGATTTATGGAGTATTACAAGATGTCGGTGACATTGTTTGAAATCATTCAATTGAGGATTTGTAAAAAGAAATAGACATTTAGAGAATCATCAACACAGTGGTTGCATTTTCTCATTATTGGTTTTATCGGTTTCATCGGAAGGCAGGTTAACGTGAGACGGTTGATGTTTGACTTGGTGCCGTGCAGATCCATAGATCCCACACCAACCAGAACATGATCCCTGGAACCCTCCTGTTCTCATGTTGGATTGGTTTACAGATGATTGACATCTTTTGGCTGGCTCCCAAGATCTAGGGATTCTGGGATGCTTTGGCTAGGGACTTGTGATGTTGTGGTGTTGTGGTGTATGCGATGTTTCTATATGTTTGTTGTTAGTATCACCTGTCACTGTCCGCTCAGCTGCTTCGCTGAACACAATAGATTACGAGGAAGTTGACTCACAAGTTTTGCAAAGTATAGCTTCTAATGTGCGCTTGTTCTACAGTGCAGATGCGTTGTAGGATTTGAATCTGTAGATAAAGACTAGAGCCCGACCGATAAAGGATTCTGAAGGCCGATACCGATACAAATATTTTTGGGTTTTAAAATCCGATATTCCGATATATCGGCTGATATTTTATTTATTTATTTGAAACTGGACATGATAGTCACAAATTTTGTCATGCTTATTTGAGTTAAGAGAACTGATGGGGATGTTCTTTTAATTGTTATTCAAGCAATGTATGTCTCGTGACCAACTCAACGACTGTTGTAGAGTGCCCTCTGGTGGACAAACTATACAACTCCAACACTCATGACATGGTTCAAGCGTGTTTCGTCCGTTTTTATTTTATTTTTGAAATATTAATTTATCGGCCATTATAACTGCCGATACCGATAGTTTGGAAAATGCCTAATATCGGACGATAATATCGGTCTGCCGATATATCGGTCTGGCTCTAATCAAGACTTTTATTGCAATTAGCTTGATTATATAAATACATATATCAGTCAAAAGTTTTGGATCGGTAAGATTTTTAATGTTTTCAAAAGAAGTGTCTTCTGCTCACCAAAGCTGCATTTATTTGATTAAAAATACCAACGACAAAACAGTAATATTGTTAAATATGATGACAATTTAAAATAGCTGTTTTCTACTGAAGCGTATTGCATTCAATTGAAGAAAAAAAATCTACTGAGTTAATTATCACAGAATTACAAGAAATTTGCTCTGTTTTTCTGAATTATGAGTTAATTATCTCAGAATTACGAGATCATTTTTCATGGATTTTTTTTATCTCAAAAACTCAGAAAAACAGAGCAAAAACGTTTTTCCATGAAAAAGTATGTCATAATTCTGAGATAATTAACTCGTTAATTCAGAAAAACAGAGCAAAAAAATTCCATGAAAAATTATCTTGTAATTCTGAGATAATCAACTCGTTAATTCAGAAAAACAGAGCAAAAAGGAAATCCATAAAAAATGTTCTTGTAAATCTGAGATAATTAACTCATTAATTCAGAAAAACAGAGCAAAAAAATTCCATGAAAAATGATCTTGTAATTCTGAGATAATTAACTCGTTAATACAGAAAAACAGAGCAAAAACTTTTTTCCATGAAAAAGTATGTCATAATTCTGAGATAATTAACTCGTTAATTCAGAAAAACAGAGCAAAAAAATTCCATGAAAAATTCTTGTAATTCTGAGATAATTAACTCGTTAATACAGAAAAACAGAGCAAAAACGTTTTTCCATGAAAAATTGTCGTAATTCTGAGATAATTAACTCGTTAATTCAGAAAAACAGAGCAAAAAAATTCCATGAAAAATTATCTTGTAATTCTGAGATAATTAACTCGTTAATTCAGAAAAATAGAGCAAATCAATCCATGAAAAATTATCTTGTAATTCTGAGATAATTAACTCGTTAATTCAGAAAAACAGAGCAAAAAAAATCCATGAAAAATTCTCATAATTCTGAGATAATTAACTCATTAATTCAGAAAAACAGAGCAAAAACTTTTTCCATTCAAAATGATCTTGTAATTCTGAGATAATTAACTTAATTCAGAAAAACAAAGTAGATTTTTTTCTTCAAGTGAATGCAATACGCTTCCATGGTTTCTATGTGAATATATTGTAAACTGTAGTTTATTCCTGTGGTGTAAAGCTGAAGAGAGTTATAGAAAGTTCAAAAGAACAGAATTTATTTGAAATTGAATGTTTTGTAACATTATAAATGTCTTTACTGTAACTTTTGATCAAATTAATCCTTAATGAATAAAAGTATTGATTAAGTATTAAAAAACGAATTAAGTCTCTAGAAATAAACAAGAAAGTAAGTATTTCTGAGCTGGTTGATTTTAAAAAGCCTTGTAGAAAATCTAGGAGCACAAACAGGCTCATGGTGTATTTTTAGGTTCCAGATCAAGGGCCTCTCCACTCAAAAGGGGGCACTGTTACTGCATTACAGATCACACATTAACGGCACTACTACACTTTCATTTAATACTAATGTTTATAATACCAGCCCAATCACTCTATACCAGGCCATTGAAACATCCACCATCCTCCTAGTTTTAGACTGTTATTATTTTAGCCATGCTGAAAAGCGCAAAGTGAAGAGAGTAATATTTCATTTAGCACTTCTCTTGTAAAGGCTGTGCACTGTATGCTACTGTAGAAAAAAAGTGAATACTGTGGTTATAAGATCTGCTCTTTTACTGCTTATATATTAAAATCACACGATATTAAGCCGCACAAATGTTTTCAACTTTGAAAAAATTGCAAATCATCATATTAGAATGATTTCTGAAGGATCATGTGACACAGAAGACTGGAGTAAACTAAAATAAAAAATAATGTAATAGGAAACAGTAATATTACTACACAATATTACTGTTTTTACAGTAAGTTTAAAGGGATAGTTAACTTTGAAATGATTTTTTGTTATGTGTTAGCTTACCTCCAGGGCATC
>NW_024121100.1:5100323-5190323 GCF_016745375.1 Pimephales promelas | reverse complement strand
AGCATAATAAGTTAAATTTAATAGATGAATTGAAGTTACATCATATCGCCTTAGAGTTTATTAAACGCTCACACTGTACGTTGAATTTAAACGGTGATGATAATTGTTGTGATAAATCACTTATAGGTATATCCTTCGACATCATGAGATATATATATATATATATATTTAATTACTCACTGATTCTTGAGTACTGGGACAAAAGCAGCCTCCAAAACCTAAAACAAACATTAAATAATTGTATAAAGTTTGAAAAATAAAATATACATTCCTTCAATGAATGAATGAATAAAGACTACAGTGGTTATTTTATCTATATTGAATCACTACAGATAGAAAATATTTTGCTGCTGTTGTTGATTAAATATATCACAAATTAATGTATTAAAGCCAAGTAGAAGCCATTTTGTGTTTCTGGTATTGCACTAATGGAAGAAAAAGATTTGTGATTAGCCTACTTCAAATTATTAATGTTGAACATCAACCTCAACTTATCTGTAACTTTGGTTTAACTCGTAGTGAATATGCAAAAATAATCTTCAGGATGAAGATATTGATATTACAGCCTATACATCTGAAAAATGTTTACATTAAGATCTGCAAAACAAAACCCCAACGGCCTAATATATTAACCCCTTCCATCCAGGGAACCGTAGTAGGCTATTTATTTTTTAAGATTAATATAGCCTATGATTTAAGTATTATCAAAATGTAACGACACGACTATATGTATCTATCAGGCTAACATAACATAAAACATAATAAATCCTGAACCTAATTTCAAATAAAAAAATTTTGTTTTGTGGTATTTTCAAAAAATATCCTCCGGTTTACTGCCACTGGTGCCATACGAACTTATCTGTAACTTAAACTTATCTTAAATAAATTGTCAGGACTTACCAGTAGATGCGACCAGAGCAGCCAATAGTTTTTTCGAGGTCTTTCTATAATAAAATGCGGTATAATTCTCACTTGTATCTTGGCTAACTGTATTTATTTCAAAGAGATTACGCCGACCAACGGCGTCGTGTGTGTGTGTGTCTTTCACCAGCACCAGCAGTAATAAATCACTGAGGACAGGTGCGCGCGTTCCTTAAAGCGCAGCAAAACTGAAACTTCGCGAGGTAACGCGCGCTCACAGCACGGGCCGACCACAGACGCGTCAGTTTCCGCCGCGCGCTCTGCCTCGAGCTCTACAAACCCGACTGAGACTGCTTCTGCAGTGCGAAGGAAATTTACCAGCAAAATAAATCAGGGTGCTCTGAAAGAGAAGAAAACGCCTTCTGTTGCATACATCTGAAATGTAGTTATTTTGTTCAGCTGTGCATGGATGTGACTAATAAAAATCACTTTTGAGTTGCAAAAATTCTGCAGTAGTCATTCATTGCTAATCTAAACCATAAATAGGCCTAACAGTGCGATATAGGTTTGAAGGTGTGATTATGACGCATCATTAAGTCGAATTTGCCTTTGCCCCTGCTAGGCAGCAAATAGTTTCAGACCCCCATGCAGATGGATGAAGAGAGTGAAAAGTGATGAGACTGAAGAAATACTGACGAACCGTGGAGAATGTGGTTGTGTGAGGTGCAACAAGACTTTGCTTTTTCTTGCCCATGCCTTGAAACCATATAGATAACTGACATTAAATACTCATGCATTTAGACCGCCCAACGTGACATTTTCACTGTAGAGCGGAGAATAGGAAGAAACTCATGGTTAGACTATAGGTGGTTAAGCCAGATGAGTTTTAAAAATGTTTTTCACGTAAAGAAATTGATCACTCTAAATAATGATGGCTTAATAAAAAAATGCAAATTTTATTTGAGAGAACTTTTTTTTGAATTTGACAACTCAAAGATATTGAGTTGTTCCAACTGCTGGAGTCCAATTAATCTGATCTATTTCAGTTCAAATCCACAGATCGTCTTATATTTTCAATGGCAACTGGTACCCAGTCAATGTGTTAATTTACCTTCATGAAGTCTCTTCAGAACATGCAGCTAAACACAATCTTCAACATTATCAAAACTAAATATCAAAACATAGCTTTAAAGACTAACAGGTGTTTCCCCCACTAAAAAAACACACTAACAATTATTTTCAACATTTCAATATTCTTCGTATCCAGTCCTATGAAAAGCACACTGCACCAGAAATGCACTACCCACTTCATTTTCACTTCACTACCCACGTAAGTTTTCGGGACAATTTCATTAATTTTGTTGTTCAGTTGACGTAATAATGTTGATCATTACCTTTACTTAATATTGTGCATCATTTAAACTCAAATTTTTTTTTTTTTTAAATTATGTTGTAACTCATAGGGCTGTCAAACGATTAATCGTGAGTAATCGCAAGTAATCGCATCCAAAATAAACCACTGCGCGGTACGGCTCAGTACGGTTCGGCTCACTTCGCTTTTCCACTGCTGGTACGGCTCGGTACGGTTCGGCTCACTTCGCTTTTCCACTGCTGGTACGGCTCGGTACGGTTCGGCTCACTTCGCTTTTCCACTGCTGGTACGGCTCGGTACGGTTCGGCTCACTTCGCTTTTCCACTGCTGGTACGGCTCGGTACGGTTCGGCTCACTTCGCTTTTCCACTGCTGGTACGGCTCGGTACGGTTCGGCTCACTTCGCTTTTCCACTGCTGGTACGGCTCTGTACGGTTCGGCTCACTTCGCTTTTCCACTGCTGGTACGGCTCGGTACGGTTCGGCTCACTTCGCTTTTCCACTGCTGGTACGGCTCGGTACGGTTCGGCTCACTTCGCTTTTCCACTGCTGGTACGGCTCGGTACGGTTCGGCTCACTTCGCTTTTCCACTGCTGGTACGGCTCGGTACGGTTCGGCTTACTTCGCTTTTCCACTGCTGGTACGGCTCGGTACGGTTCGGCTTACTTCGCTTTTCCACTGCTGGTACGGCTCGGTACGGTTCGGCTCACTTCGCTTTTCCACTGCTGGTACGGCTCGGTACGGTTCGGCTCACTTCGCTTTTCCACTGCTGGTACGGCTCGGTACGGTTCGGCTTACTTCGCTTTTCCACTGCTGGTACGGCTCGGTACGGTTCGGCTTACTTCGCTTTTCCACTGCTGGTACGGCTCGGTACGGTTCGGCTTACTTCGCTTTTCCACTGCTGGTACGGCTCAGTACGGTTCGGCTCACTACGCTTTTCCTCTGCTGGTACGGCTCGGTACGGTTCGGCTCACTTCGCTTTTCCACTGCTGGTACGGCTCAGTACGGTTCGGCTCACTACGCTTTTCCACTGCTGGTACGGCTCGGTACGGTTCGGCTCACTACGCTTTTCCACTGCTGGTACGGCTCAGTACGGTTCGGCTCACTACGCTTTTCCACTGCTGGTACGACACTCGGCTTCGCAATGGCTCGGTTTGCTTTAGCTCGGTCTGCTTTTCCACTGCAGTTAGTACCGCTTCAAAGTGGGTGGGATTATAGTCTGACCGTAACAGTTTATCCGCTCCTCGGCAACCAACGAGAGGAACGTCTGCACTTCGTCCACTGACCACGATTCAGCCATTTCTTTTTTTGGAAGTTTTCTTTCTTTTTTTTCTTCAAGAAAGTCAAGCAAGTAGTTTTAAAACAGGTGCTACAGGTTTTGATCTAGCGGGTTTGATGTCTCGCAAATACAATGACGCTGATAGTGACGATTCTGACTGACCAATCAGTGATCTGCGGTGTGTTCACGTCACATTTTAGAATCGGTACGGTACGCTTGGAACCTCAACAGAGGTGGTACCATTTAAAGCGAGTCTGTACCATGCAGTGGAAAAGCGCCAAAGCGTGCCAAACCGTGCCGTACCATAAGCAGTGGAAAGGCGCCATTACATGGTAGCGCCATCTTAGCTCACCGTCCAGCAGAGGGCGGGCCAAGATGGGCCGCTACGGCTTCTTCCACAGGGAGAAGCGAGTGGTAACCCCCGGAGAATGCTGAGAAGGGGGCGGTCCAGGATTTCACGATCTCTTCGTGAAGCTCAGGATGAAAGGGCGCGGGTCTGGAAGGCGGCGGGGCGGCGTCCCCTTGAAGGAAGGACCCATCCAGGAGGTAGTCATTTTAGATTATTATTATTTTTTTTTACTATATTCTAATATTTGTGTTATTTTATATAGACATAAAAGTTGCATAATTCAGAGGTGAATATTGTCTATAGTCTCATGAAATCCCTTCAAAACACAAAACAAAAAAGACTATTATTGAAACAAAATATTGTAGCCTACATTACAAGAAGTTTTGCGTGCTGTTTTGACCACCAATGATTTCAATGGGGAGTAAATAATGAAATTGTTTTAACATCATTAATGCAAAATAATACCTACACAATACCAAAATGTGAACCTTGCGAATGTAAATGTTTATTCTTTTTTTTTTTAAATACATTTTATTTATCATCAAATACAGAACACTGGATCATCATTTGATAACATTGCCATTTATTATAATCTTTAGTACTGTCATTCTTAATAACACTATAGTAAAATTGTAGGAGAGAGAGGATGTAAATTGATGGATGTAACAGGGAGACAATTGGACATTTACAGACTGGTGAAAGGAGGTAAGGCAGCTATTGGAGCACTATAAAGGAGATGATGTCAGATCAGCCTCTGCTTTATGACTTCATACCCTCGCTAGCCATTTATTTAATGTGATGAATATGATGTTTTGACCTCTGCTTTTGGGGTTGCTGTTTGTTTGCACATTGTTTTTGTATGCTTGTAACACTGATGAGAGTAATGATGACTTAAATACAAAATAAATCAAATAAATAAAAATAAGGCAGTGTACACCACACTTCTCATCAAAAAAGAAAAAAGAGGACAAAAAGAAACAGGTCTCGTTGGAATGATTTAGCACACTACCATTTAAAACATATCCTGATATAGAAGGCATTAAACAACATGAAAAGTGTTGTTTTGAACAGCGGTTTGCATGCATATATGGGTGCGTTTATGCATCTGTTGTCGTAGTTAGGAAACAAATGCCAGTTTCATTATGAACATTGTTGACATGACAACCTTAAAAACAAGCAAAAAACAAAAATGGTGAGAGATAAAACTGATGAAAGATGCTGCAAATAACAGTATATAAAAGTATTCAGCTTCAACCGGAACAGTGATGCAGTGTTTCTGAGATATGTGAAGGACCTTATGCAGGGAAAACTGACTTAATAATTCGAAAGGCTGAAACTAGAGCTCAACGTGAGACAGAAACAAAACAAAATCGACTCCAACAACATTGGTTACCAAATTCTCCGAAGTTCATTTCAAAACAGACATTTCTGATTTCCTATTAGCAAATTTTCAGACGCTAAAATGCACACCACAAAACCGTTGTGTGTTGTAATCAAGTTGTGAGGACAGTTTCCTTCGACTGTTTGAAACCCAACAGTCCAAAACCAGAACAAATGCTTGTAAAAGGACTGCTTGAATAAGTTTCGCTTTGAAGACCAGTGAACGAAAGGTGCACGCCAACTTCCTTTACTTGCTGCTTTTCTCTTAAAAAACACCAGTTTATAAACGTTACACAGTTCTGAAACCAGTTTTGTGGATTAAGTCATTGCAGAACAGGAAGGATGTGCTAAATCAGAGTAAAAACCTAGTCGGTGTTAAGTTTAGTTTTAACAAAATAAAAGTCTGTATGCATCGAATATCATGACTAGACTAATTTGCACAGGTTTTTCCTCAGTCTATTTTCTTTTGTCTTTCAGCATGTCCATATTTTGAAAAGTAAAGGAAAAATAGCCACATAATCAGTCAATACAACACTGAGAAGTTAAAACAGCAACCCCAGATTATCTTGAGAGCCGACCACTCAAAAGTAGATATGCTTCATGAACACTTAAACGGCTTCCCGTTCACTAAAAATGCCGATTTGATGTCTCGTAATGCATCAATGTCGGAGATATGACTGAGAGCGTCTTCTCACCGTTTTTGTCAATAAAGGGTGCAAATGTCTCATCTGAGCACAGGGACGGAAGTGTTTTTGCTCTCAGAAAGTCATGTAAACACCTAAAATGTCTGATTAATGCAATGATCAGTGAGCTTCAGCAGAATGAGGCAGTAGATGCACCAAGTGTGGTCAGACAAACACGAGGCAGATGGAAGTCTTAGACGGGTTTCGAAATAGTGGGTAGTATAATTAAAGAGACCAAACTTGCTTAAAAGGAAGAAAAGTGTTATCGTTATACGCATATATACAAAATCTCACATTATCAACCGTCATTTAGTTTAGTAGTTACGTTTGTTTGTGAACCCATCAAATCCAAGCAAGCAGTAGCTCAACAAAGACTCAATAACACAACCATGAGCAAGTCGTCACAAACGCTTCAGGAAGTTGCTTTAGAGTCAGCACAAAATCTCGTTATACTGACTATAACGCAGATTTGTGAAATGCAAATCAAGTCTAGGCAACTCACTGCCGACGGGCATCAAGTCAGTAATAAGTTCACAGTATATCTTGGACATATAGATCTACTCTACATGGGAGAGGGGTTATCCTTGTGAACATGTTTAAAAATAATAATAATAAAATAACTAGACATGTCATAGCAGCAGTTATTTTTCTTTTCTTTACCCCTTTTTTTTTTTAAAACTAATCTCTTTTCTGGAGACCCTGTAGTTTCAGCCTCAAGCTGTTTATCAGGATTGGCACAGAAGAATAGTATGAATTAAATATTTTGGCCTCTGTATGCATGAAGTACATTATACAAAAAAATAAAAACAAGAAATGAACTTAAATAACATAAAAAATAAACATTTGGCAATGTTTGACACACAATAGTTTTTCAAAATTTTGATCACCTTTCTTCGTTTTTGTATAAAACACACACACAAATACATGGATGAGCTACAGTAATATTCATCTATGTATATAACCGTTAACATCCCTATAACATTATATACGACTTTGTTCATTCTTACTCTCCTTCAGCCTTTACCTCTCATTAAAGTGATTGTAGTGTCTGTTGCGTTTTGAGAAAAACATAAGAGGTGCGCGTCCTCTTCAGAAGAACAATACAGAAAAATGAAGAATGTCCAGCACCATTTCTGATGCAAGCCTCCAAAGAAACACGAGACAAAGAGAGAGACGGTCCCAACCAACTATGATTTGCAAAGCCAAAGATTTGATAGGATGTTGCAGAAGGTGTGTATTCCTGCTTAATTTTTCTCTCTGAAAGCTCATTTCAAGCCAGATTGCTGTTGTATTGGTGAATTCGGTGTGCTCAAGGGAACTTCTGGGCAAGCACTTTTTGTGCGCACTCGGATTCGGTTGACGTAAGAGTTTGATTTGTCTGGATGATGACCGTACCGTACCCAACCGTACCCAAGTCCGCCTAAAACAGGGAGGTCTGTTGTTGGGGTCGTCCCAAATGATGCACTTTACGCAATGCTAGGGTTGGGAATCAAAAATCCTTACTTAAGGTACTTACTTAATCCTAACTTAATACTTAAGTAATACTTGTTATGAAATCGAGCGATTTTAATCCATTCAAGCGCTAGAATGATGGGGTGGTGATGGCACAGTGGATAAGACGCATGCCTTTGGTGTGAGAAACCCGGGTTCGAATCCACGTGCGACCTCTGACATATATAGCAAGTGTAAGTCGCTTTGGATAAAAGCGTCAGCTAAATGAAAAAATTTAAATGTAAGAATATTTAAGCGTTTTTTAATATTCAGTGTGAAGACCACTACTGAACACACTACTTGCACTTTTTATAGCAAAGAATAGTGCACGTTTTGTGTTTGTGTGTGTTCTCACTCAATTTCCTGACAAGTGTGACTGACGCACTGAAAGCAGAGAGAAATGTAGGCTATGTCTAATTTCTGCTTTAGGGTTATTGGACTCGCATGCTCTTAAAGGGATACTTCACCTCTGGAAAGATGAATGTGTTTCTAAAATGCGTCATTTATGAAAAAGAAATGTGAAATAATTTTTAAATTTGGAGCTTTCTAGACTGAGAAAAGCCAGAATATGTATTTTTGGCGTATGTGGATGAAAGACAACAATTCCCAGAATGCACTTGCTTCGCTGCCCTAGGAGGCCACGCCTACCGGTAACAGAGTGCAGTAGTTAAACAACAAGTCTAGGCTACTAGTGATGAGTCTGCCCGAAAATACGTTTTGAGATCGCCCGAAATGTCCGGGATTCGGCTTTTGCGTTCTACAGTCGCCATTCGTTTATGTTTACTGTGGCGAGCGGGAGGAGTGAGGGCCGCGGGAGAACGACTCGAGGACGGTGGCGTGATTACCGATGAGCGACACCTGTGAGACGCACCGGTCTCGTATCTCTCATGGAGAAGCGGGAATTTTCTTAGCAATATTAAAACGCACATCAACTGATCACTTGTTTAGCGTTCATGTAAACGCTACATTCAGATTCACCAATCGGAATGAATTCAGTTATATCGAAACAAAAGCTGTGCATGTAAACAATGAATGGCGACTGCAGAAAGCAAAAGTTGAATCCCGGACATCGACGGCCGGACATGTCCAAGAAAAAGTGGATGGTAACCCCTACAACTCCGCTTTCTCCACAGAACAAGAGCCTGCTAGCTTAGCTTCCAAAAGAAGATGGCCGACACTATGTGTTCATTCTGTGGGGTTTAGAATATGCGGGACGCCCCTACTAATGACTGTAGTCTGAGGCCAAAAACAAACAAACATAAATCTCTCGTCTCAGGGGGATATGAGGGTAGAAAGCATGGTAATTCGAAAATACTACAGATTTCCAACTAATACAAAGCTTAATGCTAAATCCTGAAGTATCCCTTTAAGAACATTTGCAGTACTGCAGATAACAGCAAATGCTGTTATGTGCTGACGCTTGGAAAACAAAAACAAAGGTTCAAAAACCATAATATAAAAGTGAGGTGAGCAACGCTATGTGTTTTAGCGCCTTCTCCTGCATCGTGACGAGGGGGGAGCAATCAAACTCAGGCAATCATGAAAGCACCCATAGAGGTAGTTTCAAAGCCACACTGTTTTCTTTGATAGGAGAAAATGGCTGAACTTTCTGGCACTCTGAGAGGAGAATATATATTATACATACGTATGTATGTTGGTCTATGGTGCACAGAACTCCAAATTGAGTCCTATGAATACAATAAGTTTAAGAATTACATGTAGCGCAACAGACACACTGACAAAAAGACAGTAAAAGAGAGAGTAAGGCAAAGAGAAAGAATAAGAGAGAGAGCCAGAGGCTGTGTCCGAAACCGAAGGCAGCTGCCATGTGTTTGTGTGAACGTACCGCCTTAGGAAACTAGTTGCAGGTCAGCTTCCAAGACGCCAATCTAAAGATCTGGAACAAACTCAAGTGAAGTTGACATAAACCAAAGAAATACTTGAGTGAATACCATGCAATTTTTGGGTCAAGTTTTCAAAACCATGAAATCTTAGATCACTTTAGCACGAACCGCCCAACTGAACGCACTGGATTGTGCCGACATGCGAACAAGTCGAACAGACGGAAGGCAAGCCATTGGATCGGGATATGCCTTGGTGTCATCATACTTTCGTATACTGCCAGTAAAGGCGGCGTTTTTTCAGATTTCGGACACAGCTAGAGTGAGGAAAACATGTACTATGAGAGTGTTGCGCTATGCATCAGTTTCCTGCCCTACCTCTGACAGCTTTTGGATGAATGTACATGATCTCTCTCTCACGCTATATGTGTGTGCATTTTGTGCAGTCTAATCAGTTTTCAATTCTCCTTGTCCCACAGTTTCAAGGAAACTCAGTTGTCGAGTCGTTCGCCACACACCATGCCCGGGTAAAGCTGCTGCTGGTTAGGCAGAGGGTCTTGGCAGGGGTTTTGAATGGGGTTCCTTTCCTCTCCATCGCTGTCCGTGCTGCCTTGACTGTCCAGACGAGGTGACGAGTGATGCGGATACAGGGCGCTCACGGGCAGGTGGCTCTGAAGAAGGTCCTCGTCTGAACTGAGGTAATCGCCTTCTGCAGACGCTGGGCTTTCCAAACATAGGTCCTGATAAGCACCACCGCTGGTATTCTGGAAATTGGAGCGCTGTCCACGCAGCTGCCTGATCTAAAATGTTCAAGAGAAGGAGGTTGACAAGTTCTAGATTCCAGCAAATATTCTTACAAATGCAGAGCCCTGCAGAAAAGACCTGTTTTCAAGGTAGTTTATGCATGCCCATCAGGCCACGGTTAGTATAGTTGAGTAAAACAAACTAAAACCGTTTGACTTACTTACCCTCGTGTTGTTCCAAACCCGTAAGAACTTTGTTTATCTTTGGAACACAAATGAAGATATTTTTGGTTTTGGATTGGGAGGTGATGGCGCAGTGGATAAGACGCATGCCTTTGGTGTGAGAGAGCCCAATGTGTCCCTGAGCAAGACACTTAACCCCTAGTTGCTCCAGAGGCGTGCGACCTCTGACATATGTAGCAATTGTAAGTCGCTTTGGATAAAAGCGTCAGCTAAATGAATAAATGTAAATGTTTCTGAACCACCCATATGTAGCAACGTCATTGCAACTTTCAAGGCCCAGAAAGGTAGTAAAGACATTGTTAAAATAGTCCATGTGACTACAGTGGTTTAAAATATAAAGTTATAAAGCATTGAGTACTTTTTGTGCCTGTAGTTTTTGTGTACAGATTGAGTACTTTTATTTATGTGTAAAGAATGATTGAGTACTTCATTGAGTACTTTTCAACAGCGTAGGAGAATGATGTGGAAGAGAAGAGATTGTTGAATGATGTCATCATTTTTGTTTGTTTTTTGCACACAATAGTATTCTCGTCACTTCATAACATTAAGGTTTAACCACTGTTAGTCATATGGATTATTTTAACGATGTCTTTATAACCTTTCTGGGCCTTAAAAGTTGAAATGCTGTTGCTGCACATTGGGTGGTTCGGAAACTCTGCAGAAACCTCTCGGATTTCATCAAAAATATCTTCATTTGTGTTACGAAGATGAACGAAGGTCTTACGGATTTGGAACGACATGAGGGTGAGTCGTTAATGTCAGAATCTAACCATTTAAGTGAAACTAAATGCAATATATTAAAAAAATGTATTTTATTTTACATTTCTCATTTTCATCTAGTTTAACTTAAAATTGGGGCTGGGCAATGATTAATCACATCCAAAATAAAAGTTTTGTGTTTTCATAATATATGTGTGTTTAGTGTGTATAATTATTTTGTATATAAAAATTCACACATGCATGTATATATTTAATAAAATGTGTTATTAATATATAAAATATTAAGATTCATATTTAATATAAATTAAGTGTGTGTATATATATATATATATATATATATATATATATATATATATATACTGTATATATATAGTATTTACATGCAAATATTTCTTAAATATATACATGCATGTGTGTGTATTTATATATACAAAATAATTATACACACTACACACACATGTATTATGTAAATAGAAACTTTTATTTTGGATACAATTAATCACGATTAATCGTTTCCCAGCCCTACTTAAAATTAAATAAAACTATATATATATATTTATTTACAAAATTACAAAAAGTGCATAACAAAATTACTAAACTGATGAAAATGGAAAATATGTATAAAAAACTTTAAAATATTAATATTAATAAGTGCCCACAAAATATTAATAAAACTGTAATAGTATCGTAATGAAGCAGTGCCAGCATATGGACAACGTAGTGAAGGTGCTTGGCAAATTAAAAGGCCTGGTAAGCATCCAAAAAACAGCATACACTATGAACAAAAAGCAATTTATTCATAACCATAAAAAATAACAACATAAGCTAAAATAGACACTTTAAAATAAATCACAGACTCACTTTTGACCTGTTAAAAAAGGGTTAAATTTGAAAATGGTCATAACATGTGTTTGTTTGTGGTTTATTTTCTGAGAATCAAAAAGAAATGTCTTTATCTGTAAAATAAAAACATTGACCTTAAAAGGCACACAACACCACATTTACCACCTTTTTTTTTTTTTTTTTTTTTTACAAAAAGGTTGGGATGTTTCCAAAGCAACAAGTAGTGTAGTAGTAGTAGTGTGCTGATGGAGAATTTAAGTTCTGCTTATCAGGTGTTAGAGCAAAGTGTACACATGCAATGTGATTAAGATCAGTTCGTCGCTGTTATTTCTCTGTAAAGCACCCTGTGGTGGGGGTTTAATTGATCGCCACGATTTATTTCGTGATGTTGTTACTGTGCACTTACACAAATAAGTAAGTACTGAGTAATATTAATTAATTACATGTACTTACTACAGGGTTAAGTTTAGTTACTTGTATTTATGCATAATTTACTGTTATTACTATAGTAGCTGTAACTCGCCTTAAAATAAAGTGTTACCATATTGGCTTTTAACTGAAATGTTACACAATTAACAAATGAAAATACTTTTTTTTTGCACAAAAATAAGCACTACAAGATGTATGTGTTTAATTTTATCCATTTACCTATATATATCTAAATGTGTTTTTTTTAAAAAATCTATTTATTTATTTTGATTTGGCTCCATATCGATCTTCAAGACTTGTTTTGATATGTGACTTTTGTGGTACCATTCATTTGCTTAAATCTACATGTGCCCTCGGTGAATATGCGACTAAGGTTGTGTGTGAATCACGTAGTGAGTGGATTTTCTTGCGTGACAGAAACGGACCACAATTTTTCGCTCTCATTTCAGATCTCCCCTTCTGAGTCAGTGAGCCAAAGTGAGTGTGATTGCGTGTGTATGCGTGTCTGTCCTAACATTCGTGAGAGACTTAAACAGGTATTCTGCTAAAATCTCAGATCTGAAACGTCATGGGTTTCCCAATAAGGGCTTTAGCAATTTGTGAGTGTGGGAGGGGCTGTGGTTAACCAATGGAAAAGCTTCCTGAGACAATCATCTACACAAGCCCCACCTCTCACTTCCTCTGTCTGGTTGATCTCGTTTCAGCCAAAACCACAGAGCAAAAGTCAGTGCACAGCACTTCCGAATTAGGACATCACCGAGATTTTTTTTTTTTATAAGTAAATGTTAATGAAAAGCACATTCTGTGCTGAAAGGCTAACAAATAAATATAAGAAATACATATATACAACCTTGACAACATAAAGACTGGTTTATGTTCAATGACATGGAAATTAAACCCTGCATTGATATATATTGCCAACTTAAAGGAGTAGTTCACTTTTTTAAAAAAACTTTTGCTGATAATTTACTCACCCCCATGTCATCCAAGATGTCCACGTCTTTCTTTCTTTAGATGAAAAGATATTAAGGTTTTTGATGAAAACATTCCAGGATTTTTCTCCATATAATGGACTTCAATGGGAACCAAACGGTTCAAGGTCCAAATGAGAGTTTCAGTGCAGCTTCGAAGGGCTTTAAACGACACCAGACGATGAATAAGGGTCTTATCTAGGACCCTTAGAGTCATGACTCGAAAAAAGATTTGTTGTTTTTTATTTATTTTTAAATAACCAATCTTTTCGCTAGATAAGACCCTTATTCATCGTCTGGTGTCGTTTAAAGCCCTTTGAAGCGGCACTGAAACTCTCATTTGGACCCCATTGAAGTCCATTATATGGAGAAAATCCTGGAATGTTTTCATCAAAAACCTTAATTTCTTTTCGACTGAAGAAAGAAAGACATGGACATCTTGGATGACATGAGGGTGTTTTTTTAAAGTGAACTACTAGATAAATGAATGATTTAAATTGTCCGTCTAAATAGTTATGTGTGATCGATTGCAAATAATTTGATTAATTCTTTGGCATTTTATGTAAAATTTGAATCAGCCCTGGCAACGGATAAAATAGCTAGTTAGTACAGATTCATTTGACAATATTCACTAGTTATTTTATACTAGTACAACAACAACAAAAAGTTAATTAGATTGAGTTATATAAGACGGCAGGATTTCTTCAAGTTGATTTGTTTTGATCAAGGATGGTTCTAAATCTTTGGCACGGCAGACCATATGGTGACCTGATTTCATGTCTGAATATGAGCACATGTAAAACGCTGATGTCAATCCGTCCTTTGAAAGCGCCCACAATGCATCTCAACTCATAGATTACAGTAACCATGAAACTGAAGCATAATCGCTTCAAATTTGTATGTAAACACTGAAACAAGCAAAGCTATCGAGCGAGAGGAAACGTGAGTGGCGATGACGAAATCAAAAACGAAAAGAGGGATGAAAACGAGAGATGAAAGACGGACTGATATGTGAACAGAGAGGTGAAAGGGAGGGAAACACATTCGAGAGAAAGAGAATGTCAACACACTCTCACACCCCCCTGTCACGAAAGGTTTCTCTACAAATGAGCAAGATCATCATATGAAGTGCGTGAGACCGGGTTGTGACTGGGTGCGTGGGTAAAGCACCACAGTATCAAACCATCAAAGCCGCCTGTGTGTGTGTGAGGCTATATGTGGGGAATGGGGAAAAAGATTTTCGAGTGGTTTTTATCGTGGTTAGGGAAGGTCCCAAGTGCCAAGAAAAGCACTACAATACCACTCTAAAATGAGGTAGAAAGGTAGAGCGTACTAAGAAAAACGGTGGCAAAGTGCAGACTATAAAACATAGAAAAGTGCCATAATAATAGGAATAAATTCAAATTTGAGAGCTGGTTTGTGTAGTAGGGATCATGGTACAGTAAGTGCTTTTTAGCTACACTAATGTGGGTTGTAAATGTTATGGTCATTTTTTTCTGATCACAGAATACAATGCGAGTGCATAGACTGTTAAAGATATCAACTTGCATACTAGCGCATGCTTGGGTGTGTTTGTGTGTGAAAAACCTCACCTCGTTCTTGAGTTCAGCGATCTCCTGCCTCAGTTGAGTTATATACTGTTTGGAGTCCGAGTGATTCAGCTGACCTTGGATCAGTCCTTCCTCTTTCTGTAGGCAATACACACACATTTACACTTGGTTATACTCTGTATATACCAATATATACAAAGAAAACAGACCGATATGTGACGCACATGCACACTTAGTGGTCAACCGATATTTATCAATAGCGAGAGAGCTTTATCTACAGAGCAATAGCCAATGTAATTCTGATGTTTGCATTAAAGGAATAGTTCACTTTTGAAAAAAAACTTTTGCTGATAATTTACTCACCCCCATGTCATCCAAGATGTCCATGTCGGAAAGAAATGAAGGTTTTTGATGAAAACATTCCAGCATTGTCTCCATATAATGGACTTTATTGGGAACCAAACGGTTCAAGGTCCAAATGAGAGTTTCGGTGCAAAGTGTTCAAAGGGCTTTAAACGATTCCAGACGACGAATAAGGGTCTTATCAAGCGAAACGATCGCTCATTAAAAACCAACAACAAAATGGCCGCCTTGCTCTTTTCTGTGATGCGCGTTCGTGACTCTTCTGTTCGAACTTGTTCATCAAAATGAACAAATCTTTTTCCGAGTCATTTGGTTCATTCAAAGAACGAAACGAACAAATTGACTCAAAAGATTCGTGAACGTGCATCACAGAACAGAGCAAGGCGACCATTTAAGCTTATAAAACTTAAGCTTTACTATTTTTTTTAAAACGAGCGATCGTTTCGCTTGATAAGACCCTTATTCGTCATCCGGAATCGTTTAAAGCCCTTTGAACAGTTTGCAGTTTGCACTGAAACTGTCTTTTGGACCTTGAACCGTTTGGTTCCCATTGAAGTCCATTATATGGAGAAAATCCTGGAATGTTTTCATCAAAAACCTTAATTTCTTTTCGACTGAAGAAAGAAAGACATGGACATCTTGGATGACATGGGGGTGAGTAAATTATCAGCAAAAGTGTTTTGAAAAGTGAACAACTCCTTTAAACTATTTAATGAGATGTAAATTACTAACATTTTCCTCAAAATTCAACAAAGAATTGTGTATTATACCAACTAGCATAGCTGTTTTACAGAAGAGAAATACAACTTCTGTTAAAAAGTCAAGTAGACACAATTATTGCACACATGTAGGCTTGTATTTCTCACCTGTATTTCTAGGTCGGCTATCTTTTGCCGGAGTTCAGCCATGGCGGCCATGCTGTCGGCTTCTCTTAGACGCACTGCCATCACCTCTTCTTTGCTCTAAAGATAAGACCGCTGAACAATTTCTACATTATACACATAAAATTCTACATTCTAATAAATGCATTAATCTATAAATGTCATTTTGGTTGTAGTCTAGCTATGTCTATTTGCTATGGATGCACTGATATTGAAATTCTGGCTAATACTGATAAGGGGATAATGTTGCGGCTGATGACGGATACATCCCAGACAGCAAACTGACATTGAATCAACGTGGAAACGACGTCTCTCATAACATTGAAACAATGTTGATTTTGCTCATCGAATTAACGTTGAACCAACGTCAGACGCGGCATTCTTCAAAGCTAAATGAAAATCGAAAATTGGTTTGCTTTCATAACGTTGAAACAACGCGTTGATTTCAAGTTGATTTTCCGTTAGTTTTGAAAGAATGACGCGTCTGACGTTGGTTCAACGTTAATTCGATGAGCAAAACAATGTCAGATCAACGTTGTTTCGATGTCATATTTCCACGTTGATTCAATGTCAGTTTGCTATCTTGGATGGCATGTATTCAAATTATATACTATTGTCTAAACAAATAAATAATAAAACATTACAAACTAGGATTAATCGTAAATGCTACATGTGAACGTAGTCATTATTACAGCAAGATAAACTTTTTTTTTAAAAGTTTGACACAAATGTACTTTAAGTGAGTGTTAGATGATGAAGGTAATCTAAATATACACATATAGGAAATAAAAAAATGTCTCATGCTATGCATTAACCGATATGGCACTGATTTATTGAGTATCCTGTTTACTGTTTATCTCATTGAATCTGTCCTTCCTGAAATGTCAGGCTGTGAATGCATTGTACCTTGCAGTCAAACTCGGACTGCTTTCTCTTCATTTCGTTGAGCTGGCTTTGTAGTGTTTTGTTGTGAGAAAGAGCATTCTGCAGTCTCTCCTGCAAGCTGGCGCTCTCTTGCTCATGTCTGCCAACTAGTTTACAGTTGATCTGGTTCTGTGGAGACCAGGAGAAAAGGAAAGGTGTTGTTTGAAAAGTTTTTTTTTTCTATGTGTGGGTATATTGGATGTTTTCTTATTTGTTTATTTTGTGTGATAACCGTTTTGTGTGTGTATGTGATAATTGGCGCTGGCCACCAATGTATAAATTCACTAACTGTGTATGTAAGTGGAAGTTGTATATAAAGATAGAGCTGGTCCTTTAGTCTGCAGACCAATGTGGGTTGGGTTGCCATCCATATATATATATATATATATATATATATATATATATATATATACAGTATATATATATATATATATATATATATATATGAAGAGTTCAGATGCAAAAGCCTCTAAATGCCATTTGAAATTTTCTTCTAAAATGATCATTTTTATCAAGCTTGTATATTTAAGTTCAGTAATTTCACTTAAAAAGCAATGAAGATTACCTATTAATTGTCATTTAAGTGAAATTATTGAACTTAAATATACAAGCTTGATAAAAATGGTCATTTTAGAAGAAAATTTCAAATGGCATTTAGAGGCTTTTGCATCTGAACTCTTCATATATATATATAAATATATATATATATATATATAAAATAAATATATATATATATATATATATATATATATATATATATATATAAAAATATATATATATATATATATATATATAAAAAATGTGTATATATATATATATATATATATATATATATACACATTTAAAAATATTAACAACAAATATAAAATATGTTACTTTTACATTAAAATTTTACCAAAATAATTCTAAAATAACACTGATACGGAAATGCATGGTAGTTCTAACCTGGCTCTCCAGCTGCAGGTTTTTAAGTTTGACCTCTTTGAGTTCAGCTTGACCTTGAGCCTCTCGCAGTCTCAAACTCATCAGTTTATCCTGTAGCTCATTCAACGCATTCTTCTTAGGAGACTCTTTCCAATGAGTTCCTCCTCCTCCTCCACGAGACGTATGATTCTGTCATAAAAATAAAAATATTTTAACAAAGGTTTGCAGAGAATTATGGCGCTTTTCCATTACCAGTACCAGCTCGACTCGTACCGCCATAGATATCCATATATATAAAGGCTAGATATGTCGTCTGCGCTGCTGGCCAATGGAGGTCGATGACATCAGCACCCGGCGGCCATCTTGTGACAGGCAGCTCGCTCACTCGTAACATTGTTTTAATGGTGCATGTGCTTTTTAAATCACCGTAATTTGCTCAATTTTCTACCGATTTTCTGATTTACTGCATACTTATGAATAATAAGAGTATAAATAAATAATCATCCAGAATTATAGCCACGTTAATAACGTTTGTAAGAAACCAAACCGTTTGTAAATCCGTCAAGATTTCAGTGAGATAAGAGCCCACCAGAAAGCCTGCCTGTGACAAGATGGCTGCCGGTGATGACGATAAAGACTCCGCCGTGAGACATCTAGCCTTTATATGGATATCTACGAGTACAGTCACAAATAGTACTCGGTCGTCATAGCGACGCCTTTCGTTACCCCATCAAGCTCTCGTTGGATCCACTCTTCGGCCACCAAACAAAGGAAAGTCTGCACCTCCTCGTTGGATCACGACGTATTCATCCGAGTTGCCATAATAATAATAATAGCAGTAAGTTTAGAAATATTTAAAAATGGCGGGGTTATTCTGGATACTCCATCTGGCGCGTGCAATGATGGCGCAGTGATTGGTGACGGCACTGTTTTGATACAAAACGGGATACAAAAACGTACCCGAAACTTTTACACAGTGGAAAACTAGACGAGTGGTCAAGTCGAGCTGGTACTGTGTAGTGGAAAAGCGCCATTAGATTTGAGGACCTGTAGAAGAACCAATCAAGTAATCGAATGGGGGAGAACAGGAAGTAATTGTATTAGTTAATTCTTGATTAACATAAAATCATGCTGTTTTATGAATGTCAAAACATGCCAAAGAGAAGATCCCGCACACTATCAAAACTTGCATATCACAAACGTTTTATTCAACAACGTTTCGGTCCCACGACCTTCATCAGTTTGTGATATGCAAGTTTTGACAGTGTGCGGGATCTTCTCTTTGACATGTTTTCGACTGGTCGTTTTTTTCCTACGCACCTATCAATTGTAGGTGGGCGATGGTTTTTTCATTTTATAATGAATGTCAAAACAACCAACAAATGAAAATGCAGAGGAAAACAAATCTGAATTCCATAGCGTTCAGTGGATTTGGACAGAGTTAGTTGTGTAGATTCTGCACCTGCCAGCAGTGGTTGAGATCAGTAACAGCCTCTTGCATCTCCCTGAAGGAACGTAGGCTCTCCTGCTCTCTCAGTTTCACCAGCTTCAGCTCCTCCTGCAGCTGAGCAACATTAATCTCATCCGGCAGAGAGCTGTTCCTCTATAACATGCAGACAATATACCATCAAGTATTATACATCAGCACCATGTAGTACTAAAAAGCAGGATATTTGGTGCTATATTTGTTACCACTGATGATCTAACCATCACCATTGGTGCAGAATCATCTTTCCAATTCATACTTGAAAGTTCTGACTAAAAAGTCAAACATGCACACACACCTTCTCTAGATCGAGCACTTTGTCCTGCATTTCTTTCAGAGCACCGAGTAGTTCAGCTTCCTGTAGACGAGACTGTTCCAACTGAGTTTGCAGCCCACTCACAAACTCCTCGGTATGCTACAGACAAAATGGATTGAAACGCTGGTGAGTGCAGAGAAGGTTACAATGGCTGCCATTACATCAGAGTACATCAGATAGAAAGATTTTGAACACAACAAAATTAAGCTTAACTGTACAAAAAGGGCATTTCTTTATACAGCACAACTGTAGGGTTCAGGAAGTAAAAATCCCAATCATTTTATGCACAGACAAAACAATAAATCCTCGCTCGCTCCAATGCGGGACAACAGGTCATCAAACAGGAAGCGGGACAGACGGAAGTACATCCGTCATCCAGGCGCACTCTCTCGACGAATGCTCGATCAACATAAAAAAGATGGCCGCCAACGGGTTTTGATTCTGACGCTCGTAAATTTCGCTTCAAACTTTTGTTTTTTTCGCTCTTGCCGTGCGAATGGACTCAAAGTGTTCAAGCGTATAACTAGGCGCGAATTTGACGCGCTATTTGCATCTGTTGTGAATATAAGTATAACTTCTTGTAATGTTCACAGATTTCAATGCACAGATGTGTGATTTATCGATCAACTTTTTATTGAAGAAAAATTATTTTGAAAAAATGTTACTATATACTCGGTGGACGAATTTATAATCCAGTTGTTACAATAATAATAAAAAATTATATATTACTAATATAACTGTTCTGCTGTTGCCATTTTATTAAAGTGACGAGACAATCGAAGTGTTAGTGCCTACATTTACTGTAACACATGACCATTATGTCATAAAATAACAATTTCAGCCTCTGTTGCATTTCAAAAGAAATTTAAGGTTACGTATGAAAAACAAACAAGTCATTCTGTAAATGTCTACTCAGAGCAACAGATAAGCTTCTGGAAATTTGAGATAATTTGTAGCATTATCGAGCACTGTAGCGGCAGTGTTGATGTGAGTGTGCGTCTGCCTTGTCCTGTGTGCATATACTGTGGCCTACCAGAGGGGGCTGTGGCCTGCCCTGGAGACTTGTGTGAACACTAGTTCCCACGGACTTTTACTTCTGTTTTTCTTACCTCCCTCCAGGCTTTCAGTCACTTCATCATACCCGTATTACTCAGATGTGTCAATCGCATAAACTCTCGCTCGTTCTACCTCGGTTTACTTATAAAGCACTAGTAGAAGGACTGGACTTTTAGCTATAAACAGCTGCTTTATTTTCCAGACAGCAAAGCGCAGCAGAAACGAACTTTTCTCAAGAGAATACTAGTGCTGCCAGAGATCCACACTCCACTAACGTCATTTCACTGAACGCTGATACTTGGAATTTAAAATGAAATGATATAGGTGAATACGTGTGTGTGTGTGTGTGTTAAAAGAGGATGAGAAACATAGACCACAAATAACATTTCATGTCAACCACAGCGAGCCCCAGGTAATGAAACCAGATTCATCAGATTTAGGTCGAATAAGCAACATAAAAACTCACCCTTAAACATACTAAATCCCGGTCAGATCTAAATAGTAGTGTTCTCTTCAGTATAGCTCTCAGGAAATTTAGATCCAAGTAAAACGATTCAATAACTGGTCTAAAATAAGAAATGTGCGAGAATTTGATGCAGATTTTTTGCCAATTAAAGAAAAAATGGCTTGTTGAGTAAATAAAACGACTGGGCGGCAACTTTTATCAACTGCAACATTACATGGTTTACACTGAAATATAATTTTTAGAAGAAGATTTAAGAGACCATCAGAAGGTAATCCAAGATGTCAAAGGTTTTTTTTTTCCCCTTCCAGAACTCCTTGGTGGTGATAAGGTTCCCACACCTTGGTTAGCTTTAAATTCAAGGACTTTCCAGGTCCAATACTGTCAAATTCAAGAACTTAATGTGTCAAATAACAAACGTTGGATTACCATCGTAGTAGTTTTGTGCACGCGTGAACGGCATGGCAACGTACAACGGCATGAGCGTAACTAACGTAAATGAGGAAAGCTAGTATGCATAGGCCACAAAGTGTTGGCGAAATAACACATTAGCGGACTGAAGGGTAATAATGTGGATTTTTTTTTTTTTTTTTTTCCAGAAAATGTACTTTCAAAAAGCACTTACAAGGCCATTTATCTGTTTATTTTCAAAAACTTTCCAAGGGCTTGAATTAGATTTTTTCAGATTCACAAACTTTTAAGGATTTCAAGGACCCATGGGAACCCTGTAAATATGAATATTCATCATTTTTATGAGATCTAGAGTGCCAGAGACTGGCTAATTTCATAGACAACAAGTTAACAACAAGATTAGCTGTTAGGTGCACATGGTACACTAGTTCTGTTGAGATCAGCACCGCTATGGGATGGTGGTCAATTCTGAGTATAACACAGGAAAATACATATGACCAGAGAGTGTTGCTCTCAAGTGTGAAACCTCTCAGGCTCACACCCGACATGACACACACCACGCCCCAACATCTTCTCACACATGCCTTTCACGCACACTTGCATAGAAAAAAAAAACCCTGAAATTCCCCGTTAGAAAGAGATGCTTAAGCATCCATTCTTCTCATTTGTGAGGATGACGACAGTTTTTAATGTAATGATGGGTTCAAACAGTCAACTTAGTAATAATAAGATATTTTCATAAATCTTACCAGGATATAATCTCTGAACTATCAGTGACCCCGTTCAGGGTAATTCTGCTGTGCGAACGCAGATCTTTTGACTAAGAATAGCCTGCAGCCTTGTGTAAGGCGTGCTTTAAAAATATTAAAAGCCTGTTCATATGGCATGCGAATTTGTTCAGTTTTCCGGTAAACAGCACGATCTCACACTGCCACTGTATAAAATAGAGAATCTTTCTAATTCAATTAGCCTGGGAAAACCCAGACGACTTCTGGCAAATTTAGATTTGCTCTGAAAGTTAGTCTGGTAAAGAGCTCATTCAAACCGCTTTCCAAACTGTCAAATTCGCAGCACCAATCAGAAACGTTGGGGCGGGCTTTACACGATGACGACAGCGCTGGGATTTTGAAGCAGATTTTGTCATAGATATCTATATAAAGGCTAGATATGTCGTCCACGCTGCTGGCCAATGGAGGTCGACGTCTGCACCTGGCGGCCATCTTGTCACAGGCAGCTCGCTCACTCGTAACATTGTGTTAATGGTACATGTACTATTTAAATGACCATAACTTGCTCAATTTTGCTCATCCCCTCTGGATGGAAATGATTTGTCCATGACGCTTTGCCAGACCAGCGATTTTGTCGCGGTGTGTCGCTAGGCTCTGTACTGTGATGTCTAGGGTTGGGTATCGTTTGAATTTGAACGATTCTGATTCCGATTCCTTGTTTCGATTCCGGTTCCTAACGATTCTCGATTGCGATTCTTTTAATAGGCGGGGTCAAAATTTTTTTTAGCTAATCTTGCTAACCAACGGTCTTTCTGAAGGAAATACTCCTTCTGTCACAAATACTCCTTTTGTAAAAAATTTTGCATTTTGCCGAGATTTCGTTATTTTTAGAAAAGTGAAGCCACACTTTGGACCACCGACGTAAGCTACTCATGTTCGACTCGGGCGGTTATGCCAACACTTCCGGTAGACGCTTCTTCCTTGGTGTTGTTCAGCGGTTTCTTCTTCCGCTCGGCGAACTGTGAATATCGAAACTAGGAATCGAAATATTAACTTTTGAACGATTCCGGGAAAAATTAAAAGTTAGTCCCGGTTCCAATCAATACTCGATTCTCGATACCCAACCCTAGTGATGTCGCTTGTGTGCGTTCATAGTGCTGTTGCTCTAGTGTAAATTGGTAGACTGCACGTCTGGCCATATCTATAGATCATTTCACAAGATGTAAACAACACTGGTCCAGAAGCACTTCCTGTTTCAGTTTTTTAACACTACATAAAAGCTGGGATAAAATACAACCAACAGAACATTTAAAACTGAATCAAAAAGTTAAACAAACATCTTTAAGATGTTTTCTTTACATGTGAAATAAAGAAAACAGTTACAAACTGAAACATGAAGTGCTTCTGGACCAGTGTTGTTTACATCTTGTGAAATGGTCTATACAAAAGACCATCACAAGTGATATATACAACTATATCATTTTAATTTGACTGGGAATAAATAATTTTTTTGGCTAAAAAGAAACCGTATGCTGTTGGGAGAGTGTTTTTACATTACCACAGCAGTGTTCAGTGGATTAAATCATTTACTAGATCAACGAACAAATTAAACTCACTCACATGGAATGTCATATGGAATATTTAAACATTTTCTTCACCGACTTTCTCATCAAGTTTCGATCCCTTAGGGTGCCTATGTAGCAGTGACCCAGCTCTCAAATTTAAATTCCGAAGACGAACGAAGGTCTTACGGGATTGGTACAGCATGGGGGTGAGTAATTAATGACTTAATTTTAATTTTTGTGTGAACTGTCCCTTTAATGTAGCTTTATAAAAGCCTATTTTTAAAAAGACCATCAATAAAAAGGTTCTTGTCGCATTTTATCAATATTTCTTGCTGAGGTCAGCAAAAATAGGCTCAGAACCGTAGCTAGGCGTCTGCTGTTACCTTGTGTTGCTGAAGTTCGCGAATGGTGTCCTGAGCTTTTTCCAGACTCTCACTGGCTGTATAACACTGCTGCCGAACCACAGCCAGTTCACGCTTAATAACGTAGTTCTCCTCGGCCTCCTGGGCTCGTGTCACCTGACCCTGAGAGAGGAGAAATGGACTAAGTCTCTTCTTTGGAGATGTGTCTCTATACTTAAGGGTTAAGGGAAGATAAGTGTGGCATTCCAGTTAAGGTAATGAGTGGGGCTACATGCAATGATACCTCTGTGTCATAAAACCAAAGAAGAAATCGAAACAATTCAAGAATCAAAAAGAATCCCACAGAATTTGTAATAAAATATGAAAAACGCCACCAGACCTAATACGGAGCCCTGATGCACACCTATGCTTCCACATCCCACATGCAAGGCTACACTGCTGATATAGAGTGTCATGGTTAACCTTCACTTGGAGGACCTCTGGGACATTATTCCAGTCATACAGACAAATGTGCTGTCAAGGCAGTGATGGGAAAAACAGAAAAACAAATAACCATTTTTTCCATGCGACAGGCCCATTTTCAGAATAGGGTGGATGTGACAGGAAAAAGAGTGCACCAGTGTTGTAGTACTCGAGACTCGGACTCGGTCTCGAGACCATATTTTAATGGTCTTGGTCTCGTCATGGACTCGTGTCCATTTGGACTCGGAATTGACCCGTACTCGAACATTTTTTTTTTTTGGGACTCGGAATTATTCCCGAGTCCACTCGAGTTCAATTAAAAATATTTTTCATGATTATTAATGTATGTTAATAAAATATTTCTTTAAATTGATTGACACGCCCAGTGATTGGTGATTTTCTAGTGCGCAACTGCGCATGACAAATTGTAATAAAATTACTTTTAACATCACCTACTATGTGGCCTTTTTACCCTAAACTGATCATATTTCTTAAACTAAGTAAATTCAGTAAAAAAAAAAAGGATTTCTCTAAGTAAATAAAAGTAAATTAGGTAATCAACCCTCACTGGTCTCGGTCTCGACTCGGACTCGACCGTCTCTGGTCTCGGACTCGACTCTCTCTGGTCTCGGTGTCGACTCGGACTCGAGTGAGGTGGTCTCGACTACAACACTGGAGTGCATTATAGTAGGAACCGTGTGAAGGTTGAAGAGAAAAAGCATGTGATTGAGCAATGAGAGGAGGAAAGGAAGGAGAGTTTAGTGTGCAGCTGGCTTGACAGTACTGTACCTGAATCAACCTGTCTGCTAATGCAGCACTCTCCTGCAACACCACAAGAGATGAGGAAGAAAAAAGAAAGGAAGGATACAGAGGGAGGAAATAGGAAGAGAAAGAACAGGAAAAAAGACGTTAGACAAAGACAGACACACATGAAGAGAAGAAAAGGGAACATTTAAAAAAGTTATGTAGGAAAAAACAAGTCGAGAAAAGTATACAAGTGAGCACAACGAAAGGAGTTTGTTTTTGTGGGGAAGAAATTTCAACAGAGGAAAGCAGGGAAAAATAAGAGAGATAAGACTTTAAAAATGTACAATCAATACATCTGAGCCTCGGTAAAGACATGCTTCAAAAAGTTTACACGATTCTTTACTCAACTAATCATGGCTATTTTAGGTTCATGCGTATCGGTTAGAAGATAGAAACCATCTCACTTTCTCCAGTGTCTCTATTCTCTGCTTCAGTAGTCTATTTTCTGTACGTAGTCTCTGTGAAAAAGAAAGAGATTTTTAGAAATGTATTTCATTCAAAAACTTCCTTTTGGACCTTGAACCATTTGGTTCCCATTGAAGTGCATTATATGTAGAAAATCCTGGAATGTTTTCATTAAAAACCTTAATTTCTTTTCGAATGAAGAAAGAAAGACGTGGACATCTCGGATGACATGGGGGTGAGTAATTATCAGGAAAAGTTTTTTTTAAAAAGTGAACTACTCCTTTGATTAAATATGTGTAACAGCATAATCACATTTGAGCAACGTAAATGATGGAGAACTCTTTATGGATATTTTATTTATGATTCAAACCCATATGGGGAATTTAACAAAAGTAAAGTCATACATTCATTGTATTATAAAATATAATTGGGTAAAACATGCGCATTCAAATGCAATCTACATGTTATTCAAAAAGTTGGTTTTACAAACCTTAATTTCAATCTGTTCCTCCATCTCTTTGTTCTTAATGGTGGTGTATTCTTTTTCTAATCTGTGAATGAAAATCGACAATCAAATCTAGAAAACAACCAAATCTTTGTTTTTATCATCATAATAATATTTAAAGTGAAAGCTCAATTGACTTTTTACTCTCAAATCACTCACTTTTTCATTCTTTTGGGATTGTATTTGACCTGATAGGCCCGTAGTACAAGTTTATCCGGGCTATCAAACTGATGTGGGATCACCTTCTGAAAGTGCTGAGGTGAGAACATTAAACAAACATCAGTTAAAGTATTGTCCATGTATAACATATAGATGTACATAACACATATGATCTTCTCCTAACCTGTGACATTCCCTCCATGTCTAACTGTATGAGGTCTGTCTGGTTGTACTGCAATATCGCCATCCCAACTCGGAATATGATCTCCAAACCCTGAAAAAACATCACGAGGTATTCATACAATCATATTTTCATGTCTCGAATAGGTTTTTACAACCTCCCAGATGCATTCACTCCTTTAAAAAGCCTGAAACGTGCACACATTTCATGCACATGATATTGCTGGTCTATCATTGACTTCATACTAATACTCGTACAAAACTTTTCTTTGCACGTTTAGTCTGATTAGGACACAATGTAATCCTACAACAACCATTTTTACTTTTGAGAAGGTCCCTAGATGTATGTTTTTCAGATTTTGAAAACTTTGAAAGCCAAGTCGGCAACATGCATGGACACACACACAGTGTCTTGTGTCCATACCTCGTACATAAAGATGTCAAAGATGCGTGTAGCTATTGGCAGGGGCAGGAAGGTGAGGAAGAGAGTGAGGAACCAGGACGAGGCGTACATAGATGTATGGAAACTCTGAGAACGGAAATGAACGTTCAGCTCTGGCAACTGCTCCTGATCACAGAGATGAAAATATAGAAGAGATACAAGAAAAAAGTCTGGTGAATGACATTAGAATTGATTCTTAGTCTCGACTCTGTTTATGTACTATATCTGTTGCCTCCTTGTGGACAAACATGGCATTACTCCAGACATCTTGACATGCAGTATACTATATAATAAGAGAGATTTGAAAAATTGCAACTATAAATAAGATTTGGTTCCCCTTTACAATCAAGACATTTATAATCTTACAAGAGTTACCAAGTAAAGCTGAAAAAATGTATCACGGTTTCCACAAAAACATTAATTAACTGTTTTGAACATTGATTGGTCGCATCACATCGTATCATACCGAAGACTGGATCAACTGAAATTCAAATTCAATAAAACACTTATCTCAAATTCCAATATTATTTCACAATATTACTGTATTTTGAATCAACTAAATGCAGCTCAGGTGAGCATACGTGACTTCTTGACCCCAAACTTTTTAACTGTAGTCTACCTGTTGTAGAATTCCCGTGACCCCTCTGATACAACCGTTCATTTTTGTTTGATGCGTCTTTTTCCTATAATGCTCCCACGGTATTATAGACCATTTCACAAGATGTAAACAACACTGGTCCAGAAGCACTTCCTGTTTCAGTTTGTAACTATTTTCTTTATTTCACATGTAAAGAAAACACCTTAAAGATGTTTGTTTAACTTTTTAAATGTTTTGTTGGTTGTATTTTATCCCAGCTTTTATGTAGTGTTAAAAAACTGAAACAGGAAGTGCTTCTGGACCAGTGTTGTTTACATCTTGTGAAATGGTCTATATGTATATAATATGGAAAGTGTTCATCCTTACCTGTAGCAAGTGCTCAAACTGGTAGATGCACAGACCCAGCTCAGCCATGCTGGGTTTAAACAACTCTCTAAGCCTGTACTCCTGCATTAGTCTGACAAACACACAGAAAGCCTCCTCCTCCGGCATCTACAAACACGCAATGAATTTGATTAATGCAAAGTTTGGCTCACAGACACTTCTTTATATTAGTTGACTTCATTATTATAAGCAAACCTGCATAAGAAGCAATCCTACGATGAAGGCACTGCCCTGACAATAACCAACCTCACGATCCACCAGAGAATATGCCTGTGAGAAAGAAACATGCATACAAGTGATCGTTTGAAAAGAAAAACGGATGAAAAACCCTTCCACATATCTCAAAATCTTCATGAAGACCCTTATTCATCGTCTGGTGTCGTTTAAAACCCTTTGAAGCTGCACTGAATCTCTCATTTGGACCTTGAACCGTTTGGTTCCCATTGAAGTCCATTATATGGAGAAAATCCTGGAATGTTTTCATCAAAAACCTTAATTTCTTTTCGACTGAAGAAAGAAAAACGTGGACATCTTGGATGACATGGGGGTGAGTAAATTATCAGCAAACGTTTTTTTAAAAGTGAACAACTCCTTTGACAAAAGTGAATGTGAAGCCAGTCAAAATCTGTTTGTGGCGCTGTGTAATTTTTGAACCTTTAACTTTTTTGTTATTGTTGTAATCAGTGTGAAAGTGACTTTGTTCATTTTAAAATGTGTTTAATAAACCACCTCTTGCTCTTTTTCATTGCTCTACAACGTCTCCACTTCCATCTGATCTGCTCTCTCCTTCTTCCATCACGTCTTTCTCACCTTCATAACATTAAATAGAACTTCCTGTCCCAAGCTGTCCTGGCCTTTGAAGAAGTCGTGTTCGGGATATGTGCGGGCAATATCTCTGCGTATGAGTTTTTCACAGGGCGAGGACATCTTCAGGAGTTCAGAATACTGATTCTTCACTGGCATGTCAGTGGCATTACATAACAACTGCCAAACGATTGCTCGGAAATGATGAGGAATGCCTTTCCTTATGAGCTCCTGTAGAGAGAGGGAGGGTGAGGCAGAGAAAGAGATCAATGTACAAGTCTCCGAAACTATGACGTGGGTCATTCATATTCTCAATGAAAGAAGGACCAATCAATCACCTTCAGAAGTTTGTCCTTCTTTCGTCTCCACTCATCCCACTCGTTGACGATGCGTCCCCACAGGATCCAAGTGTCTTCTTCCAGATGGGACAGGTTAGAGGACGCAGATGAGCTCGACACCAGAGAGGAGCCGCTATTCCTCCGAGATCCACTCATGGAGCGCATGGATTTGGAATCTGCTTCTAGCAACCTGAATTCAGTACAATACACTGATATTAAGGTCTACAAATGGGAGTGCAGCCAAGGGATTAAAGATCTGTGATGCTACTGAAGAGACTCGATCGCTTCATTTATAATGAACAGTTTGAATTTAGGCTTCAGAAAACAAACAGAAGCTCAATCAAATCTGTTTGACGTGCAAGAACAAATATCATTGGTTCTTAAAGAGGCTCAAACATGATGCGTAACACGAGAGTGAACCTCATTGGTTCTAAAAGAGGCTCAAACATGATGCGTAACACAAGAATGAACCTCATTGGTTCTAAAAGAGGCTCAAACATGATGCGTAACACGAGAATGAACCTCATTGGTTCTTAAAGAGGCTCAAACATGATGCGTAACACGAGAGTGAACCTCATTGGTTCTAAAAGAGGCTCAAACATGATGCGTAACACAAGAATGAACCTCATTGGTTCTAAAAGAGGCTCAAACATGATGCGTAACACAAGAATGAACCTCATTGGTTCTAAAAGAGGCTCAAACATGATGCGTAACACGAGAATGAACCTCATTGGTCCTTAAAGAGGCTCAAACATGATGCGTAACACGAGAACGAACCTCATTGGTTCTTAAAGAGGCTCAAACATGATGCGTAACACAAGAATGAACCTCATTGGTTCTTAAAGAGGCTCAAACATGATGCGTAACACGAGAACGAACCTCATTGGTTCTTAAAGAGGCTCAAACATGATGCGTAACACAAGAATGAACCTCATTGGTTCTTAAAGAGTCTCAAACATGATGCGTAACACGAGAATGAACCTCATTGGCTCTTGCTGAAGCTCAAACGTGCCGCATAACATGAGAATGAACCTCATTGGTTCTTAAAGAGGCTCAAACATGATGCGTAACACGAGAGCGAACCTCATTGGTTCTCGCACGTCAAGCGAACATGCTTGCGCTTCCATTTACCATGACTGATGTGTGCCTTGATGAATGTTTATACGTGAATAAAAGCCTTAATTCAATCTGTTCATCATAAAGAGATCGAGTCTCGTTAACCGATGATTCATATGGATTCGTTTTATGTCTTTATGAACTTTCAAAGGAGGGACAGAAAGCTCTTAGATTTAATCAAAAAGATAATTATTAATGATTAATGACATACAAACCCTTTATAAGTATACCTACAAATTTCTACAACGGTTGCTGCCTTCTAAAAGGTTCATTAAAGATCATTAAAGTTCAGGAACTGTTGCTATTGTCATTGCCAGGCAACCACCACAACTGATCAATAGCGAAAGGTTGTTACATATCAGCTGTTACAGGAAGAGAAGCCCGACTGCTATGAGTTTCACACTATGCTACTCGCAGGTCAAATGATAAAACCACACACAAAGCTTTCTGTCTCAGGCACGCACAGCATCCCCTTTGTAGAGGCTCTGGTACCTTCAGAGTGATGTCTTTCAAGTATGTGCACACGCATGCACATAGTGTGTAGCTGTTTGACTCACTTGACATTGTAGACACTTGCTCTGTGCAATTACCTCCGTGACTCATGTCGTTTCTATACAGAACAAAACTTTCTTTCTTGCATGAAACTCGAAATTGGATTTTCTTTTTCAAGAAAATCCTGGGCACAAAACATTCAGTGAATGAGAAATTACAAAAAAGTACCATAGATGCATCGCGAAAGTCAAAAAGAATTTTCCTCAAAGCGGTCACATGGCTTCCGGAGACTAATTTAGCATGTTGTATGGACTATTTTTAAGGTGCATTTTTGTCATTTTGGCACATAGCCTGGTTCTCATTCAAATCGCAGCCAGGATATTGACCTAAAAAATTCAGCTTTTGCATTCTAAGGCAGAAAGAAAATCATGTAAGTTTGAGGGCGAGTAAATAACCATTTGTCACTTTAAAAACTGTTTGCGTGTATGGCGCTCTTGTTCTACCTGTTCTGTTCCTCCAGTTTAGCCAGAAGCTCGAGCTCATCTGGACTGAGGTTCTCTGAGTCAGCAGGGGAGGCTGCCGGGGCGGAGAGCGCAGCATCATGGGAACTTGAGTCTGGACTGAGAACCGGGCTGCCAATAAAACGAGGGTCGGTTTCCAGTCCAGGAGGCGAGTTGAGGTCCTCCAGTTGAACAGAACCTGCCATTCCTCCCTCTCTCTCTGGACTGCTGCTAGGGCTGGACATGATGGACGAGTCCAGGACAAGGAAAGTTAAGCAGTGATGTGGGGACGTGGAAGGATGCTGCAGGGGTCTGTGGACGTAGACAGGCCTCCTTGAAGACGTGTATATCAGGCCTGGGATAATCTGTGGAAATGAGGTTATATACAAGTAAGATTATATATTGTAGTGCTGCTTAATTCGTTGAAAAAATGACTGAGATTTTGATTATGGCTGTCGTGATTAACCAATTAATCACTTAGTGATAATGATGAGAGGTTTTCTAGAATTTCTTGTAGAGCCCGACCGATAAAGGATTTTGAAGGCCGATACCGATACGAATATCTGTTGTATCTGTATTCCGATATATCGGCCGATATTATTGTTTTTTTTATTTCAGAAACGAGCAACAAAATAGTATCAGATTTCCCTAACATTAGTTATTTGTAGTTAATTATGAGTTTTAACTAAAATAATATGATAATGCATTACTGGTTCTCTCTGCGTGACTCTGGCTGGATAAGTAGGTTGTAGGATGTGTGGCGCGTTATACACGAGTGTTGCCAACTGGGACGGTGTAGAGTGCCCTCTGGTGGACAAACTATACATCTCATAACATGGTTGAAGCGTGATTCGCTCATTTTTATTTTATTTTTGAAATATTCATTTATCGGCCATTATAACTGCCGATACCGATATTTTAGAAAATGCCTAATATCGGCCTGCCGATATATCGGTCTGGCTCTAATTTCTTGTAATTCTTGTTTAAACTGCACCACAGACCATTTGTCAGCTTGACCCAAAAGACATTGCAGTGCTCACGGGCCCGTTCATGCGTTCAATGCATTAGATATTTAAGCCAGTTCTATGAAACCATTTGGTTATTTTTTACCATGGTAGTGACGTGGCATGCATGGTTTAACCTATGGCTATCATGATCTACATACTGTATGGATGATACTATGGAAGACAAATGCAAGCCTTAACTCTTAACTTTTACTCTATAAAAAACTAGTTACTGTATTTGTTAGTGAAAAAAAATTTCGGCATACTGCTACCGTTAACTCTAGCTGATGTCAAATGTGCATTTCCCAGAGACAAAACATGCAATACTATTAATATTTTAAATACCCTGCCCTCATCTGTAGAACTTAGTGGCCCTGGTGCCACACGGCTCTCAAAAACTATAGTCAAGTTGTTACAGAACACAGTCAAACGACTGTCAAGGCACTGGCAGTCTGTGGGCTGACACTACGCCTTCTAATAGTTTGATACCTAGAAAACCAACATCCTGATAAAAAATGCCCTGAGTGCACTGCAAGTCACTTTGGATAAAAGTACCAACCAAAAGAATTTTTTTTAGCCACCGAATGTGAAAATTTGTCCTATATATGCAAGTGATATACTCCCATTATAGAGTGTTGCAGTTGCATAAAATGTCATAAAACGTGCAATAGGCGTTTTCTTCTAACATACGCAAACATAAAAACAGCTCATTCTACCATAATGAAGAATGAAATAGAAAACAGAATGATAACCCACAGCTACAAATAAAGTCCAAGATGAAACCTTTTTAAACAAACTAAACACACGCACTGTGGACAATGGCAGTATTCACATCAGAGGAGCAACCCAATCAAAAGAACCATTAACAAGCGCATGAATCCAATCCCCCCCCCCCCCCACCCGACCAAGAAAACACACAAACACACGCTCATCTCCGGCCAGTCAACGCAGTGCAGTGCAGTCACAACCAAACACAACAGCAATGTCCTGAACCTAGCAGAAATATCTGTGTGAGGCAGTCAAAAAATATGATTTGAAAATTACATACGATTAAGATATTATGATAAATAAATCAAGATTAGAGTTTATTGCCATCATCATCTTGATTTTTCATATTCAGCATCTGCTCCTCATTCAATTTTAAAGTGGTGTCATTTTTCAGATGATAAAATAGCAAATGTTGATAAATGTATTCTAGGGTGTATCCTTTACCTTTAAATTTCAGCAGCTGACCACACTGCAGATCTACAGCAAACCACAACATCGTTCATATTCAAAGTCAATGCTACGAGGACCTCAGCAGATTTCAGGATGACCACGACAATCTTTCTCAGATATTAAAGAAAGCTGTCAAAACACTAACAGCATTAAAATATCACCGATTCATTCTCACTGAAACAATTAATATTGTCTCCATTTCAGCCTTTGACCTTTCAAAATGTATTTGAACCATACAAATTTACACTGAGAAAGTTGAAAAAAAAAGAATGGCCACAGAAAACAATTAGAGAGATACATTACAAAGGCCATGTCGCCTTGGTAATGGCATAGAATAACTAAATCTGTTTGTGTGTTTCTTAGTCACTGAATACAATAACACCACTGTGTGTTTGCTGCATCTGTAGCTTTCTCCTGATGAGCAGCGTAAGTGTGGTTATTGTAGCTCGTAGCACAGTGTCGATCACAAACACCCCTCCCCCAAACACACTATTAAACCAAACCTCCAAACCTCAGTCTCTCTGTCGGTACAATCACCTGGCTATGGTCCTACAAAAATTCATATTTACATTATTTTATATACTACCATTCAAAGGTTTGCGGTTAGTTCTAATTTTTCAAGGTTGCATTAAAGGGGTACTGACATGGTTTTTTAAATTTTATTATATTGTTGTCTGAGGTCAACTTATGACGTTCGCTTGGTTTTTGCTTTCAAAAACATCAAAATGAATAAGTAATAGGCTATTTTCTTCCCTAGCTCAGAAACGCTCAGTTTTTATGGGCGTTTCGCACTGAAGACTTGAAGTAAACGCCCACTGCTGTGAGTGGATAACAGTTTTGCATATTATAATGAGTTTCAACTCACCCGTCGATGCACTTGGGGGAAATTGTTTTGAAAACGTCCAATGTTGTAAACTGTCAACCGGAATGATTCGCCCATACATGTTCAACCCAGAGTCCGTGTGTTGCATCATTCCTGTCGGATCCAATATAGACGGCACAGCACCGTTCTTTACTCTTAATCGATCGGTCTGCAAATCCAGTCTTGTTTACAAAACAATCCTTAGTAAAATGAAGCGAACAGACGGACAATGTTTTACCCTCATCTGCTGGAACGTCATTAAAAATAAAGTTTATCAATGCAGTCCTATTGGAGTCCAGAGGAAGCTTATGCAGCGACGGTTTTCTTCCACAACCAGGCACTGCACAATATTTATTGCTCGGTAGCTCGATCTGGTTTGTGATCACGAGGTAGGCATCTATGTTATTTAGCTATGCGTGTAATGCGCGAATCGGTGGGCGGGGCTAAACCGGCCGTGTTGAAGTAGGCGTTGATCTTCTTCTTCTGCGGGGGTGGGGTTTTATCCTCTTTGACGTCATAGTTCCCCACTTTGAAAACGAGTCGTTTGCGGAGCCTGGTGTCAATAAAAGCTTTTATTGGACTAACAAGGACGTTTTCAGTTCTGAAACTTTCAGGATATTCTTATAATAGGATGACCTCTTAGGAAAATTTGATTTCTCAGTTCATCACCCCTTTAAATGTATTAAAAGTGGCTATAAGGATTATTTTTCAAATTACATTTGAAATAAATGCTGAACATTTTGAGCTATCTATTCATCAAAGAATCTTGAAAAAAAATTATTGCGGTTTTGACAAAAATCTTAAAGGACAATTCCGGTGCAAAATGAACCTATGCTCTAATAACACAAGGAGTCGACCGTTCTCTGGGATGTGTTTTCATGATAATCGAACGTATCCAGTTTTAGCTCAAAGCCTCAAACCACTGATTAGCTTATAATGTGAGTATATAGGGCATAGAGTAAGTAAAAATAAATCGCTAGTTAATACCACTAACAAGGCTCAAAATAGCCTCACACTAACACAGTGGCATAATGAGGGTCACTACGTGTAATATTTCACAATAATCACAACATTTAAGATATAATGCTCTTGAAGGAAATGCTATAAATATACTAGTAGGGAAAGATTTTATCAGTGTCAGTGTGGATAAAGCATAAATTAAACGACAACTTATTTTTTTTACCCATTGACAAAGCAGAAATACATGATTTGTCACATTATTAACTAACCACTGATAATGAGATAGCTGAGCAGATTTCGTCATGTCGTCTCAACATGCCTGCCATTAATAATAGGCCATGTAATCTCACATGTGAGTGGACAGCATTGTAAACATGCTTTTCAAAAGTGCTACATTTCTAAAAGTACCAAACTCTTCGTAAAGTGCAATATTCTGTGGTCTTTATGAAGTTACGCACACACACCTAAACACACAAAGCTTTAAAGAAAGACATGGCAGAACAAAACATGTCATGCCTTATAGGCGTGGTGGACTGTGTTTCATTATGGAGCTCCTCTGCCCTGTGTGACATTCCCCGATCACTGAGCTCATAGAGACGCACAGAACACACCCTCTCCACCATTAACTGCCCTTCACAAAGGCATCTGAGTCACTCGCAGACTACATGACATGACTGAAGGGCTGACACAGTCTTTTAGGATGGACTATCAAGTCTAATAAATATGATCTTCAATATGATCAGTTATTCTAGGCATAAAATGTTTGATCATTGCAATTATAAGAGCGATAATTGCATTACATGTATGATCTCTTGTTGCACAAATCTTTCAACTGGTACAACTGGTCCTTTCAATGATACTCCATAAACACAATGGCTTACCAGGAAAGATCATGAGGGATAACTTGGCTCATCAGTTCTCACATTGAGAAAACATAGGCAGCTGAACTTTAATGCTAAGTAGAGATTACTCTCAGCCTCAGACGTCACACCCACGGGTGAACGTCTGATGCATATGGCACACTTAAAGGGACACTCCACCCAAAAATAAAAATTCTGTCATCATTTACTCACCCTCAAGATGTTGCAATGCAAACCTGTATGAGTTTCTGAACACAAAGGAAGATATTTTGAAGAACGATTGGAACCAAACAGTTGTTTGGCGCCATTGACTTCCATAGTAGAAAAAAAAAAATACTATGCAAGTAAGTCAATGGTGCCAATCGTTCCTCAAAATATCTTCCATTGTGTTCAGCAGAAGAAAGAAATTTCATTTATGGGTGGAGTATCCCTAACTAATCCCTGGAGTATCATAAAGTATCCCCGATTTTGGCACGATCCGTTTGACGTAGGGTGTCGTGGGGATTCGTAAAAGACAACGGGCATCAGGACGCAAGATTCGATCGTATCATCTCGTATAGGGTGTCATAGTTGGCGACAACCTACGTCGCGTCTGCGACGCTTCACGACATCACAACAAAAAGACTACCATGTTTAATTTTTTTAACGGTCGTCCACGACGGGTTCCGTCACATGTATGAGGTTGACCAATAGGAGCACAGAAGCTTCCGTACACAACTTTCAAAAATGGCGAAACGAAAGAGAGACGACGGTGCTAACGTTAAAAGTAAAAATATTTAAGAAAACAATATTTTACCTCAAGTTCTCTTTGGAGGATTGACAGCCCATACCGTCCTCTTCGAGCAATCCAAAAACGTGTCCATTGTCGGGTTTTCTTTCTTTTTTTACTTTTTTTCTGAACACAGGACAGCCAATACAACACTCACCGCTCCATCGAGTGTTTGTTTATGTTCGTTTCCGGTAGTCACTCGCTACTAGTTTTGCCTTCTCGATGACATCACGCGCGTCGTTAAAGACTGCATGCGATGACTGGTCAGGAAGCAACGTGTAGTCTGACATGTTTCTTGTCCACGACACGACAAGATTTTAGGAGTCAAAATTGCGTAATCAAACAGTGACTATCGTAACAGACAAAAAAAATCGTGTAATCTGAACCAGGCATAACTGGAAACATTGTGAGATGTAACAAAAGTCGTGATCTGATTGGTTGTACTCTACGGGATATAATCCGGGAGGAAAAAACGTTGTCACTGTGTAAACGAAAGGCACATCCGATAAAATATTTTTACGTTTTCACCCACGAGCGTGCTCGTGTAAACAGGGCCTCAGAATCGCTGAAGAGAGAATTGCGATACATCTAGAATTTCACCACAAATGTCAAATAATCGTGGTTACTTGTGCCTATATTTGTCATAGCAATCAGCCCTACAGGGGCCAAAGTGGTTTTGATTAAAAAAAAAATGTTTTAATTAAATCAGGCGGTCCACAGTCATAACAATAACAAAAACTTTTGACACCGAGAAAAAAAATGAGGTTAATAAACTATTTAGATGGCTGAACAGGAATAAGACCTGCTGTGCAGCTGCAGTGAATTCAAATTAGTATGACTAAGTAAAACCCAACAAACAGCAGCAGCGGATGGAAACAGGAACACGTAGGTACAGGCCCGTTATAATCGTCATGGTCAACGAGCCCCAGCTGCTCTCAAGCGAATCATGATCTCTCTGTCAGACACACTCAAAACCTCCAAAGTAAGCCCAGCTTAACATTCGTGTGCTGTTTGAAATGGTGACGTGAAATTAGCCAGCAGCTGTAAACCAAGAGAAAGCGTGACAGTGCCAGAACACTTCAACACAAATACAGAAAGGAAAAGAGAGATACGGCGAGTAAAAGAGGTCACAGAGGGCGGATAATGCCTTTCTCTCTGGCTCTCTAGGGCATGTGAACTACATATGGGCTTGTTTGTCCTGATGAAATCACAACAGTAACCATATCAGTTTACCATTCACAGTTCACATGACCAATCATGCACTGTATGTAAATCATGATGTCATTTCAAAGAAACACAGAGTGAAGAGCAGCCATTAGAACAAAAATGTGTCCTCCGTTTATTTATATTAGTACAAACCGAGAGATTCAAAGAGTTTTAAGTTGCATGGAAAAATCTGTTAACATTTGCGAACCAGCACAGGACCCGGTCTTTTGCTCATGGCCACTAAATTCAAAACATTTGTGTGCCAATCATCCAAATTGTAAATGCTACAGAGCATCACAGTCCCGCCCTTAAAACTTCAATACAATTTCTCCATTGACGGTCATTAAAACGTAACCATACATGGTAGACTTAAAACCAGCTACGGTTGTACTAAGCGATTGTATATGCTCATATAAACACCAAAAGTTCATGGGGCACTAATCTTGTTTTAAGATAAATCCCTTTTATTCGCGATGTATTGGATAAGTACTTCATTACCCACAATCCTGAACAATCCCACAGTGATGCATCTGATTGGTGGAAGTCATGTAACGTGTCTGAAACCCCGCGAAGGTACGTGAAGACTGAAGATCATGTAATGACCTAGGGCTAAGTTCATTGGTCGCACCTCTGAGATGCCCCCGCGCCATTGGATGTGAAGTTTGCTATGCTGAACTTCGCAAAGTCAAAGTATGTCTGTAAGACGAGTTAGTTGCTGATATCTACAGCCTCGATGGCAGGCAAATCTCTCAATTCAGTTGAAATCGGTCCTCTTCATAACGTACGGATCACGTCCAACATATGTTTCGATTTTCTGTTGATATATTTCTCTTGTAATAGCGTCTAAAGTAGTACATTACGGATTTTCCTCCATCTCGTCCACTGCGCTCTTCACTGCTTGACCTCCATCTGCATTCCGCGCGTCAATACAATCACGTGACTGCAAACCACCTATTAATGGGAAATTTACTTCCGGCACCAACGCTCTCTCGGGCTGTGGGCGGGACTGTGATGCTCTATAGACCCCTTTTGCGCCGACGTCACAGTTACGTCACGGCGCTAGCTGGAGGCAAAACAAAGTGAAAACTGGATGCGGCCAGTGCAAAACAGCACAGATTCGGCTACATAATAAGGAGCTTAAATAATTGTTACTATTATTAAATGTCATCTTGTTGTGTTGTTTGGTGCAAGAATTGATGAAAAATGAATATGCTGTATCTGGAACTTTTATTTTTTTGAAAATATTCACATCATTAAAATCGCACTGTAATGTCACTCTTTACGTTGTCGTGGTCTCGGCGCTGGTTCGGCAGAACTGCGGATCATACACACAAGTCTTGTACAGGAGCATATAGGCATCTAAAGATTTATATGCCCACAGTTTCTATTTACGATCGGTTTCTCTATAAGGTAGGTGTAGAAGTCAGGCCACTCAACCGAGGTAACGTACGTTAAACCTGTCGGATCGTCCATGCGTTGAGTGAGCGTGTAGGCGGCTAACAGGTCGGCCAATCTGGTTCCGTCCCAGATAGCAAACTGACATTGAATCAACGTGGAAACATGACATCGAAACAACGTTGATCTGACATTGTTTTGCTCATCGAATTAACGTTGAACCAATGTCAGACGCATAATTCTTCCAAAACTAACAGAAAATCAACTTGAAATCAACGTTGTTTCAACGTTATGACAGCAAACCAATTTCCGATTTTCATTTAGCTTTGAAGAATGCCGCGTCTGACGTTGGTTCAACGTTAATACGATGAGCAAAATCAACGTTGTTTCGATGTCATGAGAGACGTCGTTTCCACGTTGATTAAATGTCAGTTTGCTGTCTGGGGTCCGTTAAAAATAACTTTTGGAAATAACAATCGCGGTCCTGGACACTGAGTGACCTTACACATTAAGATAATATCGGATTTTCTCATGGATTTTCTCCAGTCATTGTTAAAAAACAAGCTAACAATCCTTGCTAACTAGCGTTAGTGAAGCAGCCAGATGGATCTTTCTGCCTCCACCTAAGCTCCGCCCACAAAAAAACGTCACCATGTTTACCAACTGTAAAAGGGTCTATAGAACTTAGTACTTGGAGCTGCAAGGCAATAGTGTCATAACAATGCTGACTGTGTCACAAGAACACCAGCAGACTGGGTAAATTATAAATAGATAAAAACGGTTAATGTAGCTAGCTATATGTTACTTGCTAAAAAAACTATTCCATCAGAATACACAGAAATGACAAGTTTGACAACTACCAACAGTGCTAACCAGCCAATACGTCAACCCTCGGAGAGTTTATAAGAATTTCCAGTTCAGTCATTTGTTGTTGTTTTTTTTACTGTACCATCTCTACAATAACCTGAGTCCTAGAAACTGTTTCACCAAATGAGTACTGATGCAGCATGACTGAGTTAAGCTGAAACCCCAAGCAAATCATAATCTTCTCTAATGTCTTTGGAGTTCACACAATCTGTCGGACGCCTAGATTACCACATATTGTGAATGAAGAGCAAGGCCGTAACCACCATAGAAGCTGAGCAATAATTAGATATGGCCAAATCAAGTATCCCCTCCAATACTTGATATTCTTGACGTCATACACACTGCCTTGTTTGTTGTTAGGATGACAAAAGTTTTAAAAGTTTTAGGCCGGTCTGTCTTAGAGGTCTAAAATTGCTTGTCAATGTCAAAATTATTGAGGCGATCAATCAAAACAAAGAAGGCTGGCTTTAGTGTTCACAGATTACCTGAGCACAACACTTTAGTTTTAAAGGGATACTCCACTTTTTTTTGGTAATGGGCTCATTTTACTACTCCCTCAAAGTCTGGTCCCATTGACTTCCATAGTAGGAAAACATATATTATATACTAAGGAAGTCAATGGGACCAGAAACTGTGTGGTTGCTGATATTCTTTAAAAAAATCTCAAAATCGGCAAAATGGATTTGAAAACGGTAAAACCCAACTGTTTAACTCTGAGGGAGTTGTAAACTGAGCCTATTTCCAAAAAGAGTGGAGTCTTTAAAGGACAACTCCGGCGCAAAATGAACCTTTAGTCTAATTACACATTGTTACCTAGTCAACCGATATCAGAGATTTGTTTTCATGATTGCCGAATGTAAATAGTTTTATCTCTAAAAACAGTTTAGCCTATAGACGCTTTCAGCAGTGACAACATAAACAAACGGTACTGCGCATGTGCATTAATCTGGCCTAAACTTAACTTCCGGCAGACTTGCGGAGACAATCCATAAAAAGTAAATAACCTAGTAGCTGGTATCTTGCCAGTCAAAGAAAATAAATGTTACCTGGCCAAACTGAAATGTGACACTACCAGACCCGTTGAACAAAAATTGGAGACAAGATGTTTTTCTACCGACGTGTCTGATTTACCGCAGTGTTAAAAAAAACTGTGGCGAGCGCGACGGCGGAGTTTGATAAGGTTAACATAGCTAGGCTACTTACATGCTTGCTAACCTTTTTGGGTCTCCACATTGACAGCATGTTGGATGGATCTGTGCAGCGCTGTTTATGATACTACCATTCAATACACAGACTGGTCCGCTGTCAAGTGTTTGCGAGAGAGAGAGAGAGAGAGAAAGAGCATGCGAATATGCGCTGCACGCAACTCTGCAGTCAATTACAACTTTTCCCATCTTAAATTGTTAAAAACACGGAAATCAATATGTGGCGGTCAGCGCTGAGAATGTGGTGGGCTGCCACTAATAAATGTATGGGAAACACTGTACCGGTTATCACTCAGATAAACATAGGCTATTTTAATACCGCCGTCTCCCTCATAGGAAACCTTGACATTTTTATTTTGTCATTTCACTTTGACATTTTTATTTGCTCCCTAGATCAGGTTGCACCCACAGCTCAATAACCTGCTCATCACCTTAAATTTCACTGCATTTGTAGTCAATGCCATATTATCCAGTAAACACTAATAAACGAACAGAACGGAAGTTAACTTTGGGCCAGCTCATCACCATGGCAACGCGTCTGATGAAACCGTCTATAACGCTAGTATAACGCTAGTCTATAGGGCATAGAGTAATGACAAATAAAAATCGCTTGTTAAGGCTCAAAATAGCCCCACACCAACACGACAGCAAAACAAGGGTCTCTACATTCAAACCGAAGCATTGAGAACTTTGTCAGTGTCCATACAGTTTAATAAGAAGATATTTTATACACACAGTAAACTTCGCGAATACAGGAAGAAGCCATCTTGGAAAAATAGTCTCTACCAGTCGATCTACGAACGCCGATCCAAGTGCGCTGGTGAGATGTGAATAAGGTGATGAGGTGAGTGCGAACAGTAGGCTACATGTACATATTGAAGAGAAGTAAACGGTTTGTGTTTGTGTTTCTTCTGGAAACAACGGACCATTTGAGATTCTGCACAGTTCAGCGCACTTGGATCGGCGTTAGTAGATCGACTGATAGAGACTATTTTTCCAAGATGGCTTCTTCCTGTATTCGCGAAGTTGACTGTGTGTATAAAATATCTTCTTATTAAACTGTTTGGACACTGACAAAGTTCTCAATGCTTCGGTTTGAATGTAGGGACCCTTGTTATGCTGTCGTGTTACTGTGGGGCTATTTTGAGCCTTGTTAGTGGTAATAACAAGCGATTTTTATTTGTCATTACTCTATGCCCTATAGACTAGCGTTATAGGCTAAGCTGTTTTTAGAGATAAAACTATTTACATTCGGCAATCATGAAAACAAATCTCAGAAAACGGTTCACTAGGTAGCAATGTGTAATTAGACCAAAGGTTCATTTTGCGCCGGAGTTGTCCTTTAAAGGTGAAGAGTGCAGGGTAAGATGCAAGTAGCTAAACATTTAATATGACAACTGTTTTATGACAGAAATGTTAAACAACTGACAGTAATAGGGTACAATGGGACTAAAAGCGCACCGGGGTAAATAGCCATGTTGCTACCCTACTCAATTTTTTTTAAATCAAATATAGTCCATATAGGCTAATATTCATGGGATTCATGTAATTCATAATTGAATGTGATAAGACCAGAAACATAAACAGAGACCTTTTCAGCATATTAGGCACAAGTTTAAGAGTGAATATGCTAATATTATTTGCGAATAGTTTAAAGTCCTTAACAAGAAATTCTAGTTGGTTTACTGTTTTATATGACCATACAGTCCACAACCCAAAACAAAATCAAGACATACGGCCTTGATGAAGAGGACTGAGAAGATGAGGTTACTATTATCTTATCAGGTCTGGCTCTTGAAACAATGTAATGGTTGCATTTTTATTTTATTTTGTTTTTTCCTCACACATATGATGTGATGTCATATTTTCACATATAATCATGAATTAAAAAGAAAATTACAAAAACATGAGATCCCCAAAACCTTTATTTTCCCTTAGCTGGTAGCATAATCACAGTTTATAAATGAAACACCGATTTAAACAAGTAAACTCTCCTCCTCCTCAGCAAAACACGTAATCAGACTGTCCTTAATCATTAGGAAGAGCCAGACAAGTAATCTCTTAAACTGTGACAAACCACAATAAAAGGACATAACAGCTCACCAAGACATCTTTTCCTTTGTTTTAACCATAATGTCTAAATGTCAATGACAAAAAATGACAGCCATGATGCATGTTTACGCTTCACATCGCGATATATAAAAGCTTTTCAGGTCTTTCAAGAAGATAGGCTAAAAACAGCCAATGGTCAACGACTGTTACAGACAACTACAATAAAGCCTGTAGACCGGACTCAGCAAAACCGCATGCAAATGCACCACTAGGGGGGATGCCAGTTCTTACTATAGGTGTGCAATGGATTAGTAACACATTTTATTTGCACTTGCGAAGGGATTTTTGTTGATATGACAGTTCCGACTGTGCAGCGTTATTGACATTAAATAAAAGCGCCTTTGCATTGGAGAATATCTGCACTGAATTCAAAGCACAATGGTGGCAGGCTACTTACACGCAATGAGTATTTTGATGACAAGCTATTAAATTAGGTCACAATCAAATTTGCTTCCGTGTACGATAATAAGGGGTGTGGATGAAGATTTTTTTCCCCCGTGGCAACAAGCAGATGGACAGGCAGGCAAATCAGCGCTGCTGGTCCAGAGATGGGAGCACGAGTGTGATGCGCTGGAATTTCCCCGCTTTTCCCTGGAATACCTCTCTATGTCATATCACCCCGATTAACCTTTTTAAAATAAAGGTGGTATACCAATAGATGAGTGCACACATAATAAAGCAGCCACCGCACACTGTCAGTGATGGAAAATGCATAGAGCAATGCCCACCTGAATTTCGGTCTCATTGCTGAAGCTGCTCCGGCGATCTTGCCATATTAAAGATGATCGCTCACAAAACCGGCAGATATCGGAAATCCTTTCTTGTACGAAGCCGTTGGACCACTACGGCAAGGCAGGAAATGAATATGGCACCATATTGGATTTATTGGATGTGGATGCTCATCTAGAGGAAAATATGAGTCGTCAGGGCGAGCTTCCTCAAGGAGAGCTGCGGTCGACGCCTACAAGAGAAAACCCCGCCCAGGTCCCGCCTACTATCTCTGCCGTGATTTAATTACAATGCTGACAATCATAATCTAGCTTATTACAATAAATATTAGATGAGAACCAATCCATAATGTGTATTTGCTTTCCGTTTATTTCATGGTCTCGTTCAAAATGGACCGTAGTGCAATGTTCTAACGTCAGCGGACCTCGTGTGATTGACAAACGTTTGACCAATGGGAGCATAGACTAAACTGGAATTAGCCATGATTGACAGCTCATCCCACCAATCCTTTATTGTTCTCAACCTCAGCCACAGTGGGTAGCGGGCAGGTGATGTTGCGGTGTTGATTGTTGTTACTGTTCAGACAGTTTTGTCCGGTTTATTATCTTCTAAAGATGATTTTGTACCATAATAACTACTGTAATGTCACATAAATCATATACAAAATGGCAATATATATATATATTTTTTTCTCAAGAGGCATCTTCTTTTTACTTCCTAAAATGTAGTACATGTAATATTTGAAGGTTTATTAATTATCCGCTCTTCTCTTCGTTAAGTGAACCGAGCTAGTTCTATAGAGAATTCTACATGGTTGTGAAATCACTCGCGAAAATGTTTGTTTTGCATTTTTATTACAAATAATAGAAAACATGTTTCAGAATTTCAGAATGTCTGACAGAGCATTCAAAGGAAATTTAACTTGAGTTCAGTCAGTGTCACATAGTAGGCATTTATATTTTAGTAATTTATTTTTAATACTCCATAATTTAAGTATAAATAAATTCCACAACTATATTGTTTTATGTTTTATTTGTACCCAAATGGCAAGCCATTTATTTTCTGTATTGTCTATTTTAATGCCTTGATAATATTGAAAATCTGACATTTATTACAACAGAGCTTTGTTTACTCTGGCTTTAGTGTTGTATAAACAAAACTTTTTTTTATAGTTTTCTTTTTTCGGTTTTTAAATTCCAAAACCGTTTTAAGGGGATAATATTTTTTAACGAGGTCTTCGAGTTTTAGGTCGCACTTGTCATTGTCATTTGAAGGCCAAAAATCAGAATGCATATAATGACATCGTGTGGCCATTTTAGAGTATGAAGGCTGGCGAGTCGGATAATTATTTTAGAACCCGCCCACAACACTGACGCACATTCGTGTTACCCAATCGTACGCATGCGCTTCTTCTCAACCGTCATTGACGTTGAATCCAGCCAATGGGAGTGCTCGGTTTCTATATCCGGGAAGCGCTATAAACTTAAGGCCTAACCACACGATTCCTGAGAGCCGACGTTCAATACCAACGTCGAAAGGTAATTTGTGTTTTTTTTCTTATACATTTACTCACCTTAATGTTAAACGTGGGATAATTAATGCCATTTTCTTCCGGATTCAACCTTATTTTATTGAGAATTTGTGTAGCCAACCTAAGTAAAGTTATCTAAACGAACAGTACCTCGCGTTTCTCGCGCGGTGCAGCCTGCAAGGCTCAAAGCCTAAACGCGAACACAAAACCCATTTGCGTCTCAACCGTTTCGTATTTCACGTCTTTCTATGTATCAAATATATTTATAGTCATGTATATTCTACGTATTGTTGAAAAATGCGGATTGTGTCGCTGGTTTAACGTTAGATAAGAAGATCGGTTTAGGTGGGACAGCGAATGGCGGCTCTATTGTCTAAGTCACACGCTGAGCGGCAGCCAGTCAATCGGCTAACTTAAATTGGAGCAAGTTAAACGTATAGCAACTTCCATCATGGTTACGTTCCAGCTTTAACCTTATGTGGGTAGAACTGATTGAAAAAACAATATAAGTTATAGTAGATAGTTTCGATGAGCACGATTACGCCGTAATATATCCATTCATTAGCTTAACGTTACGTTAGCTAAACTGAGCTGCATTTTTTTTCCGTGTTAGTAAGTATTGATCTGTATACTTGGCCAAACCGTGTTATTTACATCTCTGCGTTCCCTCTTGTTGCTCCCAAAGTAACCATGGCCGAAAACGATGTTGATAATGAGCTGTTGGACTACGAAGAAGACGAGGAGCCGCAGACCGCCGTGGACGCTGTCGTCCCAGCCGGCAAGAAGGAGGTGAAGGGCTCGTACGTCTCCATTCACAGCTCCGGCTTCCGCGATTTCCTCCTGAAACCAGAGTTGCTCCGAGCGATCGTCGACTGTGGTTTTGAGCATCCTTCTGAGGGTGAGGATTTGTGTAAAAGTTGAATGGTTTTAGAGTAACGTTACATTGCATAAATTTAACACATATGATATTAGTAGGTATGTAAGTTTGTGTTTAATCATTTAAAGGGATGGTTCACCCAAAAATAAATTCTGTACTTAACAGTTGATGGGCACTATTAACTTCCATAGTATTTTTTTCCCCCCTTCTCCGAAGTAAATGGGCCCCATCAACTGTTTGGTTAGCCATATCCCTCAAAAGGTCTTTGATCTTTTGTATTCAGCAGAAGAAAGACATTTATATGGAGTTGTAAGTACTCGAGGGTGATCGGATGTACATTTTTGGGTGAGCATTCCTCGCAATTAGCAACACAAATAACTAAATTTGGTACTTGCGAGCAAGGGCGCTCCGAGAAAAGGCAAGATCGGTTTTATTAATGGAATGGATGTGGTAGGGGGCCTGATCTCATATTCTTTCATAGGGCCCAAAACTGCTAACTTGCAAGCTATTTCTGAGGCAGTTTTGTGTGTGTTTTGAGTGTGCATGACCGCTCTCTCTCTTAAAGGGAAAAGTTCATGTAAAAGTTGTATTTAAGTTTTAACTGTTATAAGAATATTCTTGTTCAGGTCTCTGTTAAAGCTACTTTATGTTGACATTCATTAGAACTTTTTGAATTGCTTTTTTTCCTTTTCTTCATTAACGTATTTTTCTTTTATTTTCCTTAGTCCAGCATGAGTGCATTCCACAAGCCATCCTGGGCATGGACATCCTGTGCCAGGCAAAGTCTGGTATGGGAAAAACTGCTGTGTTTGTGCTTGCCACACTCCAACAGATCGAGCCAGTGGATGGGCAGGTGTGTGTTTCTTGCAATCAAAAACGGATAAATTATCTAGGATTGTTGGTGCTCATTGTCATGAGAGAATCTGAACTTTTTGCCTTAGTGTAAGATTGGCTGGACTAAAACAGTTTTCCAATAAATTATTTATTTCTCAAAAATGTCCCAATTGCAAAAAAAAAAACATCAGTAGGCTATAATTTATCTTCATCAGGGTCTATGCAGTGGTTTTCAACCCCATTGCAGACAGTTATCTTGGATCAAAACTAGTATCAGCTCTTGTGGAAGTTATGGATAGTGACGCAAAGTAAAAAAAAAGTTATTTGTCATTGTCTTCCCTGCAGGTTTCTGTGTTGGTTATGTGCCACACACGTGAACTGGCCTTCCAAATCAGTAAAGAGTACGAGCGCTTCTCCAAGTACATGTCCAACGTTAAGTGTGCCGTTTTCTTTGGCGGCTTGTCCATTAAAAACGACGAGGACGTGTTGAAAAAGAGCTGCCCTCACATCGTGGTGGGAACACCAGGGAGGATCCTTGCCCTCATTCGCAACAAGACCTTGAACCTCAAAAATGTCAAACACTTTGTTTTGGATGAATGTGACAAGATGCTGGAGCAGCTGGGTGCGTTTTTTATTTTTATTTTTTTATTTCATAGGCTGCTAAATGGAGGTAGATGTTTTCCCAGTTAAGAGGTCTAACTGTGTGTGATTGTGTATTAGATATGAGACGGGATGTCCAGGATATCTTCAGACTGACACCTCACGAGAAGCAGTGCATGATGTTCAGCGCCACATTAAGCAAAGAGATCAGACCAGTCTGTCGCAAATTCATGCAAGACGTGAGTCGTTTTCTCTTTTCCTTATTAATGTTCAAATGGAGTTTTTGCCCACGGTCCTCAAACTAATCCGATACCGTTTGATCCAAGGTGTTCTGAAATGTAAAGGTTCTTCTCTTCTTACAGCCAATGGAGGTCTTTGTTGATGATGAGACTAAGCTTACGCTCCATGGTCTTCAGCAATACTATGCCAAACTGAAAGACAGCGAAAAGAACCGCAAACTGTTTGACCTTCTTGACGTTCTTGAGTTCAACCAGGTGACTGTCATTTCATCATGTTTTTACAGTCATTGGCTTTGAAAGTGGGCCCTTGTCATCTCAAATGTTTTTTTTTGGATGTAATATAGGTGGTGATATTTGTCAAGTCAGTTCAACGCTGCGTGGCTCTGTCTCAGCTGCTGGTGGAACAGAATTTTCCAGCCATTGCGATCCACAGGGGAATGGCACAGGAAGAAAGGTACGACACTTGTTGAGCCCATGATGTTGCAATGGTTGGGTGAGAAATGCAAATTCTGAAGTCATTTCTCGTTCTCTCCCCTGCAGATTGTCTCGGTATCAACAGTTTAAAGATTTTCAACGGCGGATCCTGGTGGCTACGAATCTGTTTGGCCGTGGGATGGATATTGAGCGTGTTAATATAGTTTTCAACTATGACATGCCTGAGGACTCCGACACATACCTACACAGGGTATTAATGCGTCATGCGCTGTGGCATTCTACTTTTCACCAATACTAGAAGTGTAATGACTGCCCAACCTCAAGATGAAAACTAGGGCTGGGCTTGGAAACATGGACAAGTGTTAAACTTATTCTATCTTTTAGGTTGCTCGCGCTGGAAGGTTTGGCACAAAAGGATTGGCTGTCACCTTTGTATCAGATGAGACTGATGCAAAGATCCTGAATGATGTGCAGGACCGTTTTGAAGTCAACGTAGCGGAGTTGCCTGAGGAAATCGACATCTCCACCTACAGTAAGAAATGTGCATTTAAATGTTCTAGTTATGTTGATCTTTTTGTGCGTTTAAAGGAGTAGTTCACTTTTAAAAAAAAAACTTTTGCTGATAATTTGCTCACCCCCATTTCATCCAAGATGTCAATGTCTTTCTTTCTTCAGTCGAAAAAGAAATTAAGGTTTTTGATGAAAACATTCCAGAATTTTTCTTTGTATAATGACTTTACTGGTTACCAAATGGTTCAAGGTCCAAAAGACCCTTTCAGTACAAACTGCAGACTGTTTAAAGGGCTTTAAACGATTCCAGACGATGAATAAGGGTCTTATCTAGTAAAACGATTGGTCATTTCAAACAAATAAAAAAAGTTTAAGTTTTATAAGCTCAAATGCTCGCCTTGCTCTGTTCTGCGATGCAAGTTCGTGACTCTCCTGTTCGAACTCGTTCATCAAAATGAATCTTTTTTTCTAGTCATTTGGTTCATTCAACAAACGAAATGAACTAATTGACTCGGAAAAAGATTTGTTCATTTTGATGAACGAGTTCGAACAGGAGAGTCACGAACTTGCATCGCAGAACAGAGCAAGGCGAGCATTTGAGCTTATAAAACTTAAACTTAATTTTTTTTTTTTAATGAGCGATCTTTTCGCTTGAACCCTTATTCATTGTCTGGAATCGTTTAAAGCCATTTGAACAGTTTGCACTGAAACTGTCTTTTAGACCTTGAACTGTTTGGTTCCCATTGAAGTCCATTATATGGAGAAAAATCCTGGAATGTTTTCATCAAAAACCTTAATTTCTTTTCGACTGAAGAAAGAAAGACGTGGACATCTTGGATGACATGAGGGTGAGTAAATTATCAGCAAAAGTTTTTTTTTAAAAAGTGAACTACTCCTTTAAGATGGAGATGGCCTGATCATACCTTGAGTATCTGCTAATCCAAAATTAATAGATTTTTTTTTTTAAGCGAGATCTATACTTCATTAACTTGTGAATTACACACTGCTTCATTATAAATTAAGAAAATAGGCTGAAATGTTTTATATATACATTGTACATTTAAAAAGGGAGGGCTCGGAATGACAGTAGCCTTAACTTAAACTTCAAGTCAACACTACAATTATAAAGATGGGCATGTTTATGTGTGTCTTGCTTTCTTAAAAAATAGTGACAAAAATATGAAACCCCCCCTCCCCAAGCTGATGCTACTCAAAATATTTCAAGATTGGCAGCTCTGTAACTGGCATACAAACATGATAGATATGATAGAACAAATACATCTGATGTATGTTTTTGTAGAAAACTATCATAATATAAAAAGCTCCAATGCATAGTGACTCAAGTGCTTTTGTGCATCCCAGACACTGAATGTTTGGGATTTAAAGAGTCACTGGCAAGCCTAGCTCTGTAATCAATACGTTTATAGCAGAGCATGAAGACATATTGTTCAATCCGACGATATTTTCTACAATATATGACAGATTTATCTGTTATGAACTAAGATTTTACAGATCAAATTTTCATGTGAAGCAGTTATTTTTATTTTTCATGTGATGAAAATGGAGCACTTTTAATATGTCAGCAAATTGTTAAGTGATAGTCATGGTCATTCACTGTAAAGCCAAACTTCTGAGCTTTAAAATGACACCTTTTTTGTGTTGGTTAAACGAGTTACGCGATATCTTGGTTGCGCACCCACTTTCGATTTAAGAGGTTAACAATTAATTGATCGTTAATACAAACCACGATTGATTATGGGAATTTGTGAATTGACATCCCTGCTCCTAATGCTTTCTTTTTTGGCTTCTACCTCTCTCTAGTTGAGCAGTCCAGATGAGCTAGATGTGTGCTGAAGTGATGGTGGTGGTTGTCCAGCGCTGCGTATCTGTGTCTCGGTGTAGTATCTATGACAGCGGAAGAGAGAACCGCCCATTTTATTTTCATATGATCATGCCCTAAAAGCCTCTTTTCCATTTGTGTATTTTATTTTTATTGTTCCAAGGGATTGGTGAGGAGTCCTTTTTTACTTCTGTTAATTGTGGTTGTTTGATGGTTTGAGAATTAAACATTTTATACTACATAATTTGGCTGTGTGGTATTTGAAATTGTTTATAAATGAAGTGTCATTTTCCATTGCTAATGCTTTCTTCCATTATTATTGGACCGACAGCTACAAGTAAGCCATTTTTCTGTTGTGCTTTTAAAAACGTTGTGTTTGTTGGAGTGATCTAGTTATGTCAACTGGCTCCTCAACATCTTTTGTGATAGTGGGGTTGAACTAACTGGAATAAGGGGTTTAGTTGGCAATAGTGAAGAACTACACCTCCATAAGCCTCAAGAGTAACACCTTATTCCAGTTAGTTCAAACTTAATATCACTGAGGATGAGCCAATTGACATTTTAGATCACTCCAACAAACAGTCCAATGTTTTTAAAAGCACAACAGAAAAATAGCTTGCTTGTATAGCTGTCTGTCCATTAAACTAATGAACAGCAAACCTATGAAGAAACACTTTATGAATGTTTGAATAAGGTGGAAGTGATAGAATGCACAGATTTTTTGGGGGGTGAGTTTATCTTTTATTTCCTCCAAGACTATACTGTAAAATGACATGAGAATAAATACAGTAACCGTCAGGGTCACTCTGAACAGGAATATATTGAAATAATGAGCAAACCAATGAAGGAACCCTTTTTATCAGTGTTTGAAAATGGGATATGATTCACTTTGATTAGGGTTAATTTGCCTTTACTTTTCTCCAAAAATATACAATTTTTAACAAAGTGGAGGTACGCAAGAACCTTGGAAAGTGCTATAAATCTACAGTAGTTCCTGAAGATATTCATCTTTGCAACAAACAACTGAACGTGTACAATTGTGTGTGTGTGTGTGTTGTCTAGTGAAGCTTAACTAAAACATTTAGTGGCATAAGCAAAATTATAATCATGTTAACATCAATATAACACAAAGGCCTGGTTTCACGGGCAGGCCTAAAAGTTCAATTAGGCCATTTAAGTAGCTTCTATATACACTCACCGGCCACTTTATTAGGTACCCCATGCTAGTAACGGGTTGGACCCCCTTTTGCCTTCAGAACTGCCTCAATTCTTCGTGGCATAGATTCAACAAGGTGCTGGAAGCATTCCTCAGGGAGTTTGGTCCATATTGACATGATGGCATCACACAGTTGCCGCAGATTTGTCGGCTGCACATCCATGATGCGAATCTCCCGTTCCACCACATCCCAAAGATGCTCTATTGGATTGAGATCTGGTGACTGTGGAGGCCATTTGAGTACAGCGAACTCATTGTCATGTTCAAGAAACCAGTCTGAGATGATTCCAGCTTTATGACATGGCGCATTATCCTGCTGAAAGTAGCCATCAGAAGTTGGGTACATTGTGGTCATAAAGGGATGGACATGGTCAGCAACAATGCTCAGGTAGGCTGTGGCGTTGCAACGGTGCTCAATTGGTACCAAGGGGCCCAAAGAGTGCCAAGAAAATATTCCCCACACCATGACACCACCACCACCAGCCTGAACCGTTGATACAAGGCAGGATGGATCCATGCTTTCATGTTGTAGACTCCAAATTCTGACCCTACCATCCGAATGTCGCAGCAGAAATCGAGACTCATCAGACCAGGCAACGTTTTTCCAATCTTCTATTGTCCAATTTCGATGAGCTTGTGCAAATTGTAGCCTCAGTTTCCTGTTCTTAGCTGAAAGGAGTGGCACCCGGTGTGGTCTTCTGCTGCTGTAGCCCATCTGCCTCAAAGTTCGACGTACTGTGCGTTCAGAGATGCTCTTCTGCCCACCTTGGTTGTAACGGGTGGTTATTTGAGTCACTGTTGCCCTTCTATCAGCTCAATCCAGTCTGGCCATTCTCCTCTGACCTCTGGCATCAACAAGGCATTTCCGCCCACAGAACTGCCGCTCACTGGATGTTTTTTCTTTTTCGGACCATTCTCTGTAAACCCTAGAGATGGTTGTGCGTGAAAATCCCAGTAGATTAGCAGTTTCTGAAATACTCAGACCAGCCCTTCTGGCACCAACAATCATGCCACGTTCAAAGTCACTCAAATCACCTTTCTTCCCCATACTGATGCTCGGTTTGAACTGAAGGAGATTGTCTTGACCATGTCTACATGCCTAAATGCACTGAGTTGCCGCCATGTGATTGGCTGCTTAGAAATTAAGTGTTAACGAGCAGTTGGACAGGTGTACCTAATAAAGTGGCCGGTGAGTGTATATAATCATTACTTGAGACAAAACATGGCATTGCCATTGACACACACACACCATATTTTTTGATATTTAAACACTGTGTCAAGTTAAAGGGATCATGAACTGAGAAATCAAAATTTCCTTTTGCTTTTGACAGATAAGAGGTCATCATACTATAAGAATATCCTGTAAGTTACAGACCTGGTATTTAACCAAGCCAGTGGAATGTGCCTATGATGTCACAGGTGAAAACCAAGAAGAAAATCAATGGCTACTAAATACAACCACTGGTGTGTTGGTGAGATGACGAGGAGAGAAGAGCAATAAAGGATCGCAGAACAAAAATAACATTACCAACCAAAGGGTCCCAATGCAAGGACTACCGGTATGTCAATGTCTCAGTTGAGCATTGTTTATTTTTATCCTGTATATTTCACTGAGCAGGCTTTGCAAACAGATTTTTGCAATATGGACTCGACAATAATGCAACAACATGTAAGTAACTGTGTTAATTCTAATGTCTGATCTGTCACTAGTGATTTCTGATATGTATTGATTGATGTATAGTCAGAAGTTCTTTTTTTGTCTATGTGTCGGCAAATCAAACCAGTGAATAGACAGTCAACCTCACATTGTTTTTCTTAGTAGCATGAAAATAATTTGTTATTTAAACTGTTAATGATAAAAACACACCCTAATACTAATTTAATAATAATACTAATTAATATTAATACTAATTTATTTAAAAAACACATTTAACACATTTTTTGTACATTGAATCTTGCCATAAAGCCATTCAATATTTCAGGTTTTCATTTTAACTCAGGAAATTATGTTTTCTTGTTTTTTTAACAATGAAATAAAATAAATAACACAAATAACTAAAAGTAAGAAAACCAAAGACATTACATTCTTTCTGCATTTAAAAGCAAACAAAAAAGAGCAAAAAATAGTAATATAATGGCATTTTAGGCTTTTATGTTTCAAGAAACACGCCGTCACGTGTGGTAGAGCAATGGGATTTTTCTTTTATTTTCCCATCATAATTTATGATCAAACCTTTTTCTAATTTTGACAAAACATATTGTCTCAAGGTTCCATATTTTGTGACGGAAGTGATATTAGGACAGAAATGTATTAATTTATTAGACAGAATGCATACAATTAAATTCAATGGGATGTGTCACCCGGGGGCTGTTTTTGGTGTTACATCGAAACAAAATCTCATGGGAACTTCAATTTTAGAAACTAGGCAAACTTGGTTAGATATATGACTTTGAATTTATAGTAAAAAATATTTTGTAAAATATATATTTTATATAAAATAAAATAAAGATAAGTATAGTATATTTGATTTACTGTCAATTTAAACTTCCATAATTTTAAATTCAGCAATAATCCGCTGAGTGTTTTCTTTAAAACAAGACCAAACTTAGGTCTATATATTCTAAACCATTCTTGAATTACAACCCAGTTTTAATAGTGCTTTAATGTCCATTCTCAAAAAGGGAGGCGACAGTTAACCATTATGTGGAAAATCAACCATTTGGTTGAGCATGTTTTTTTTTTTTTTAAAGGTGCCATCTGTAAAAATTGAGGTTAAAATATCCCAAAAATGAGCTACACGCATCAAGAGAATGAGAAGAAATAAGGTTGATGATGTCATTAAAAAAAATGACAAGTTATAGTGCTTCCGAGATATTAACCTGAATTAGCATCCTAAATTACTAGCCCCGGCCCGCAGGTGTCGTAATACCAGTTTCGGCCATGGGAGGCGGTATGCGGGCGGGCAACGTTACCACCAGCCAAACGCGTACACGAGTGAAGGCCAATTTAAATACTTCTGCGTCGAGGGTACGCCGTAGTGTACGGCGTTGGCTACGTACGGCGTTGGCTACGCACGTAGGCGACGCCGTTGTGAGCATTTATACTTCTGCGTTCAGGTCTTGGTTGCTCTGCAGTACTGCTCCGATACGCTAGTTGGCGGCGGAGGGTTTTAATGTTCCACTGTGTTGCGAGAAGGTACGTGAGAAGGTACGTGCGGAAATGCATAGGAGGAAATGCAATGCTACCAAGCCGACCAATCACCGATCTTGCGGTCTGCGTCGTCGCGACGTGTAGTTACATTTTTGAAGAGGTGCGCGTCAGGCGACGGTGAAGGGTACGCGGCATGGGACGCGTCTGTGCGTATGCTACGCCGTACCTACTGCGCGCACCCTACGCAGAAGTATAAATTGGCCTTGAGTCGCGCCAATACAGAAAATACATGGAAAATACAGCCCACTACTACATTTCAGTTCAGGGAAGAGTTAAAAAAAAATGATTGGTTGATATTATGCATGAGGAATACATTTTGGTAAGTTGTAACATACTGTATCTTTCAACAGTGTTCGTGTTCTTTTACCATTAGCTAGTAGTGATGTTACGTATGACACTGAAGCTTCGATGCGCGTATCACATATGCGACACAATTTCTAGTGAAGCCCCGTATCGTGGTGTGTATTGGTTTTCCCAGAGTCACGTGATCGATGACAAACGAAGCCTCACTTTCTGTCCGATGACGTGCGAGTTTCGCTTTGGGTGTCAGAAGGCTCGAACTTTAACGAGTCAATGTTGCCTCAGTCTGGTTGATGGGTGTTTGAGGAGAGTGCTGTACTTTGAAAGTTAATAAATATAATTCATTAAATAACCAACATTTATTTTTCACTACTTAGTCTTCTTTTTTGTTTTGTCTTTTTGTTTTTGTAAAATCTTTGCACTTAAGCTTATATCTTTGCACTTAAGCTTATATTATATACACTTTAATGGGAAAATGAATTTATCAAATGAACATATCAAACACAAACATGTAAGGTTTTTATTTGTACACATAACATTGAAACTCTGTAGTGTCGTGTGTTGTGGTTGCTTCATCTGCCAGAGCTTCTGGCTGCTTTATTTTAAATAAGCACCAGATGGCGCTGTTCTCGACACTCTCGAAGCTTTGAATCTTTTCCCGGAACAGTCTAGCCTGGTTCAACCAGACTCTAGTACATTTCATTTGTAGTACTGAAGTAAAATGAAATTGAGCGGAAGTGCGTAGGAGGGCGCAGCCAGGCTAGGAACAGTCAGGGGAAAGCCTCATTGCTTCATGAAGCTTCATTTCCCCATCCCTATTAGCTAGTAGAGATGATCAGTTCACGTGCGTTAGGGATCTGTTGTGTAAAGCGCCAAAACTGTATTTATTGTTTGAATTGCGTAATAAAATTAACAGAATCTGAGAGCTGACATCGGTCTCCGTGTCCTTTTCTGTGCATGACAAAATTGATGTGTGGCGTGAGAGTGTGTGAAAAGTGTTGTGAGAGTTGGCAGCTCTGAAAGACGCTAGCTTGGTCCACATCAGGGAATGCTGTCTGTCAAATTAATTAAAACTAATGATAAAAATGTAATATGAACAAAACGAATATCATAAAACTAGAAATAATAGCCTGGGCTTTAATTTTCCCATATCGTCGAAATGCACCGACTTGTCTATGAGACGGCCTTTATAATTAATTATTGAGATGTTGTTCATTTAGTCTCTAATCTGTAAAAATCTTCAAATGCTCCACGTGAAACTGCGGTCTTCCAACCTTTTACTATCGTGTCAATTGATTTGATTAATATGCACGAGGGAGACAGAGCAACACAGCGCTCGCCCGTATTGTTTGAAGACATGAGTGCGCGCGTGGCTGTAGAGGTATTTCTGGAGGTATACTGCCCCCATCTGGTATGGAATATGTTGTATGATTTGATTTTAAATGCCAGAGGGCACCTATTAAAAACATAGGCTACTAAATGTTTTTCGTGGCACCAGGTAACATAATTTTGTTATGTTAATTTTGTAAAGTTAGGGCTTACGTTGCAAAATTTCACCAAAAACAGTTCACATGGCAGCCAGTAGTGATTTCTTTGTTTCTGGCATCCATGTTAGAAGAAGTGTTGTGACAAGTGTTGTTTTACCTCAAACAGATGGTAGAGATGGCTTTGAGGTAAGTTTGAGGTAAGTTAGGTAGGCTACTCCTCTCATTCCGCTGCTGCGTCTCCAGTTTTAAAACAAAAGAACACGGTCTAAATCGAAATACTTAATTAGCTTTATTTAACAGTTTCTTAATCTGTGTATACACGCCGGGGCCTCACTGTCTGCCTCTCCACCAAGGCACGTGCATCGACATCAAATCTGACGAAGTTACCCGAGGTAAATTGTGATCGTAGAGTTCACGGAGCGACACATTTGATTTAGTTGCGCAACCTATTATTTAAACAAATATAAAACGCATAATTTGTTGTCGGTTTTCCTGTTATTATGTCTGCAGAATTCCCCAACCTGTTGATAATGTTTCTCGGCTTGTTGAACTCCAATGGTTGTGAATTAGGTCTGTCAAAATGGCTGAAAAGCTAAATGCGAATTTCTTTCTTAAATATTAGCATAATTCGAATTATGTTCAAATTCTAAAGGCAATAACTTACCTAATGTTGCAGGAAAATAATACCGTATTGTCTCCCATGCCCACAAGATGGCGCAAGCGAGCGCAATAACACATTTAAACCAAATCAGTTAGGATTATATGTCAATATGCTACAGTCAGCACACTAGGAAATAGGCTACACATGTAAAATATCAATGTGTAAAATGTCAAAAGGTAGGATCAGTAAAGATACTGTATGATGCTACTGGATAATACAATGTAAGATTTGTGAATCAAGTGGCCTATGTCAGGGACTCTTTATTTGTAATCACGGATTAAAAACATTTAACGGGATAGTTTGATCGCAGTGAGAATTTTCTTTTTAAAATTACATACAAATAAATATTTAAAAAAAAATCTAAAAGAGCCAGTACAGATTACGAAGAATAAACTAACACTCCCAATGGATATGACAGTATTAGTAAAAACTGTTTCTCACATTTTTGCATTTTTTTAAAATAATCTTTAATTTAATTATTAAACCCTAGTTATCTTAAATTACAATCACTTGAAAATGTAATAAAAAACAGACTTGATTGATTAAAGAATGTTTAATTATTTGTATAATTATCTTAACAGTATATAGTACCATATACATTGACATAAAAGAAAAATAGATAGTCCTAAATGAACTATTGATATTACAGCAGTGTAAATTGTTAACATTAAAAAAATACAAAAATCTTATGTAACATAATTGTTTCTGTTTGCAATATTAATATTTTACTGTTACTATAATTTATTTTGGACATCATTATCAGTAAACTCACAAGTCAATTGAAAAGAATACATATAACTTTAAATCTTTTTACATGAATACATATAGTACATTTAATTTATTGTTGAATTTAGTCATTCAATTATATTATAACTCTATATAGATTACATTTTAAATAACTTCATACAGAATTGTATTGTGCACATTTGTACAAATATTCAGTTAGTCATTACAATTTTACAAAAATTAATTAGCTATAAAATCAAAGAAATATATTACAGTCCTATCAAAATGATTTTAATGAGAATGAAAAGAAGGAAAGTGACCACTTCAGTGAGTCTGCTCCTTGGCACTGCACTGCCAGATGATATCGTTGTAGCAAACTGACTGCTTACCATCGTTGTTGCACCTGTTGGGGTGTTCGGAGCAATGGTGGATGTGGTGAAATTTCGTGGTTCTATGTTAAAAAGACAGTTCATGCATGATGATCAATTTGAATGCATTTACAAAATACAACCCTTTCTTATAATAAGAACACTTTCCTTAAGATTAAAGATAAAACAGAAAACAGATTGTGACACTCACCAGCAGAAATACTGGATATGATGACATTCAAGAAGATGATGTATTCATCAAGCCCTTGTTTTAGGGTATCCAATGTATCTGTTATGTTGGGAACCACACTCTGATTTTTAAAAATTAGCTGAGATGTTACCCCCACTGAGCCAGGCCTAATGATAAAAAAAGGGTTTTCTTTAATTTGTATACAGTATATGAGAAAAAGAGTAGTAAAATCAATTGCTGTTATTATTAAGGCAATTCTGTTTGGTTTCTTTTAAAGAAAAACTAATCAGTTGTAGCTTTGTTAATATTTAGTATGATGGAACCACACATCCTATACACAATTTGTGTTGGTACACTGCAGCAGAAAGATATATATTTTTCAGATGTTAAAAATGCATTAAAGTTTGCATTAAATGTATGTAGTTTCTGCAACACTAGTGGCACTTAGCGAAAAGACAACAATCACACATTATAAACTAGTACTTTTGTCTTTCTGAACGGGGGCAGGATGATGCTGTATGAGATTGAAGCGTGTGTTGCATTGCAATGCCTTGTTTGTTTTGACGTGTTTAATCTTTGAAGGTATAAGAGCAGCAAATTTTGGTGAATTCTGTAACCAAAGCTGATTTTCTTTTCTCATGTAACGCATCAGTCATGGTCCCTCACTGGTAAACATCCTCTGGCTCTGCCTCCTACAGTAGCGATGTCCCAAACTCTCACTATAGTTTGAGCTGGTAGATTTGAGTGGTCCCTTCTCAAAAGGGGTCCTATTATGCTTATTTACGAAGTTTTGATTTTGTTTTTGGGGTGTACAAAAATATGCTTTTATGGTTGATTGTTCAAAAAAGACATTATCCCCCCCCCCCCCCCTCTCCCCAGTCTGTCCCGAACACATTGTTTAGTTCCGGTTTCGATGAAGCCCATCCTTCCGAAATATGAAATGTGCTGTGATTGGTTAGCTTGCCTAGTATGTTGTGATTGGCAGCGCTTAATGTGTGTTCGGGAATCGGGAAATGTCCCACCCCTCCATAACCCCAAGTTCTGCTCTAGTGTAAATTTAAAGAATGGCGGCAATTTCAAACCTGATTCAGACCCTGACAATGATAACATATAAGAGGAGAAAAGATTAAATGCACAGCATGGATTTCACAGGACGTTTCAGAGTGGTATGTTTTTCTTGTACATTACAGGTGCGATGTTATCCACCATTTAATCATGATATTTTTTTGGAAAACTATGATTATACAAAGAGTAATCGATGACAAAAACATGGTTAATTTTCCTAAAGGGCGGTGATTAGGTTCAGGAGAAGCTTTTGTGTCGTGCTTTTCTGCGTCGTGGTTAAACAGATAAACATCGGATTATAATGTTCAGGAACAGCGTTTAAAATAAACGTTACGCATTCTATGTTTGTCAGCCTTAGGAAGGTCAAACAAATGAGTTGTGGAAAAAACAGCATCTCTTTGATAGCAACAGGTCATCCAGGCCGCATCCGCTTTTATGCGTATTCCATTGGTGGGGTTCATAAATCCCAGAAAAATTGCGTTGTGGTCCAAACGTGCCTTTCGTTGTAGTTCTTGGGAAGTGGATTTTGTTAAATAAAATATCTCCATTTGGAGTGGAATTTGAGCTTTGTAACCTTGGCAATCTTTTTTATGCTCAAACAGCAACATTACACACTAACTAAAGTTGAAAAAGCAAAAACGCATATAGGAACCCTTTAATAGTTGTCAATGACTATAAACAGAGTTAAGAGTATGTATTTCAACATAAAGAGCCCTATCTTGCACCCGACGCAAATGACTTTGTACACTGACGCATGTATCATTCCAATTTTGCACCCGCGCAAAGCGGGCTTTTCCCTCCACAGATGCATGTCGGTAAACTAGGAAATGAACTTGCGCTCCTTGGGCGGGTTGGCGCAAAAAGGAGGCGTGTTTCGGCGCAAACATTCCCTAGTGCGATTTTTCAGTTCCAGAAAACAATTCCGCGCTTAAAATAGAATTATGAACAACGCGCAACGTCAGCGCAAAATCATTTATCCCGGCGGAAAAATAGCAACAGTGCCCAAGAACCGCCCACAAAGTTACTTGCGCTTTGCGCTTGATACTTGTGTTTCAAAATGTTAAAATAAGGCCCAAAAAATATTACATACTTCACCCTGAAGGCATGAAGTAAATTGTTTAAAAATAATAGCTATAGGAAAATACAACGTGTTCATGGCATTGATATTTAAAAAAAAGTCTGAGAGTTTATATAACTTACCAAAAAAGGATGACAGCCGATCTCAGAAATGTATACGGGTATTTTATTGTGTATCCCCGATTAAGCTGGAAAAGAAATAACAAAGAACAATGCAGATTATTTGTCTTGATATAATGATTAAAGGATAAACGTTTATACAATTTATTTGCATTGGGATTTTAAATTTAGTGAGTAACGTGGCTTTAAGTGAACGAAAACATCTTGCAAAGGTTTAAATCTGAAAGTGCACCATATATAAAGTTATTGTCTTTCAAAAGTAAGAGTTGACTCTGAGTCAATTAAAGGAATCGTTATTCAAACGAGTCATAAGCCGTTTCGTTGTGATGTCAGGACGAAACATTCGCATATTTCCCATCCACTTATTGCGCACGCAGACACCAGAGAAAACGTGAACCTCAAACTGGCAGCTGATTCCTATACTGAATAGCATCATGTCGAGAAGATGCTCTAGTCTACAATGTGAAGCTAAAGCTAGTTTTTTTTTCCCACTGCCCAAGTACAAGCATGTGAAGAATCAGTGGTTAAAAGTTCATCTTTACTAAAATTTCACAGCAGTATAATCCTAAACTTTAGCTGTATTTTATTGACGACTGCTTCTCAAATCTTGGCGTTCAACGCAGGATTTGCAAACTGCTTGCTCTTGAAAGATGGTGTTCAATATACTTTTATATTGTGTACTGTAGGTCTCCTGCTAACTGGCTAACTCAGGTTACTTACTGAAATAATTCAGCTAATCAGGTCGTAAAACTCTGTCTATTAATGCAGATTGTTTGTCATTCTCACTAATGTTACTGTGAGGAACATGGAGCAAGATTTGTATGTATTTGCATGTATGTATATTTGCATGGAGCAAGATTTGTTTTACCAATGTTTATGTTACATCAGTCATTCACTATAGAGCTCCGCTAATGTATAGCCTACATTGTATAGGCCTACATGCACTGGTATTGATACAGTTTCCACATGTTCATCGCAATATCTTAGAAAAATACTTAGAAAAATAAATTAGTACAAGTAAAATAATCAGCTTGTTGATGGACATGCACTTGTTTATGCTGAGTGTGAGGTATTACAGCAACAACTAGTAATGTACCTCAAACTAAGTAGCGTGCGTATCGCTGAGAAACGCCCCACTCGAATTGCCCTGGCTTGAATGACTAGTAGGGTTGGGTATCGAGAATCGAGTATCGATTGGAACCGAGACTACCTTTTCGTTTTTCCCGGAATCGTTCAAAAGTTAATATTTCGATTCCTAGTTTCGATATTCACAGTTCGCCGAGCGGAAGAAGAAACCGCTGAACAACACCAACGAAGAAGCGTCTACCGGAAGTGTTGGCATAACCGCGCGAGTCGAACATGAGTACCTTACGTCGGCGATCCAAAGTGTGGCTTCACTTTTCTAAAAATAACGAAATCTCGGCAAAATGCAAAATTTGTGACAAAAGGAGTATTTTTACAGAAGGAGTGTTTCCTTCAGAAAGGCCGTTGGTTAGCAAGGTTAGCTAAACTTTTTTGACCCTGCTTCTTAAAAGAATCGGAAGCGAGAATCGTTAGGAACCGGAATCGAAACAAGGAATCGGAATCGGAATCAGAATCGTTCAAATTCAAACGATACCCAACCCTAATGACTAGTTCTTCCAATGTTTCGTCATCAGACTCGTGCTCGGATTGATATGATAAAATCCACGTCATTGTTCGTTTCTGTTTAGTTTACGGCGTAGGAAGCCTCAGGACACACAGAGCTGACGTTGTAATGGCAATGGCCGTTTTTGTTTTCGACACGCGCGTTGTACAACAGACTGAGCTTGCGGAAAGGAGGGATTTAGAGAGATTGTTTCATCTGATGAGTCGTTTGAGAATCATTAAAAAAAAAGTGATGTACAAATGTGTTTTATGAGGAAATAAAATACTTTGACGGATGTAAACCTGCTGTAGGAGACACCAAAACAACATCAGGAAATAGCATAATGGGGCACTTCAATATAAAATGTTTGCTGAAAAGTTAGTGATTTACCTCAGTTGTTACATTTCTTTCCAGTGCTTTATAAGCAGAAGAAACTTTATCGTTGTAGTCTGGAACAAAAGTCCTCACTATTCTGAATCTGATATAAATGAATCCTTCTTTCTCCGTTGCAGGATCTAGAGATGCTAGGGTGGTATTTGTTGGCGTTTCTTTTGACTTAGTGGTCAAATACACATTTCGTTTAGCAGTTGTTGTTGGGGAAAGTGTAGTGTTTTGTCCAGTTGTTGTAAATGACAGTTCAGATGTTGTTTTTGTAATAGGGATAGTATTTGTGGATGTTGATGCCACAACGGTTGTTGATCGAGTCGTTGATGTGGTTGTTGGCAAAAGTGTAGTGCCTTTATTAGTTGTTGCAATTGACATTTCAGATGTTGTCACAGTATCATGGCTTTTGCTTGTAGAAGTTGATGGCAAAACAGATGTTGTTTGAACTGTAGATGAGGTTGTTGGCAAAAGTTTAGTGCTTTTTCCAGTTGTTGTAACTGAAATTTCAGATGTTGTCGCAGCGTCACGGCTTTTGCTTGTAAAAATTGGCAAAACAGATGTTGTTTGAACTGTAGATGAGGTTGTTGGCAAAAGTTTAGTACTTTGTTCAGTTGTTGTAATTGACATTTCAGATGTTGTCGCAGCGTCACGGCTTTTGCTTGTAGAAATTGGCAAAACAGATGTTGTTTGAACTGTAGATGAGGTTGTTGGCAAAAGTGTAGTACGTTGTTCAGCTGTTGTAATTGACATTTCAGATGTTGTTGAAGCATTTTGGCTTGTTTTTGTAAAAGTTGGCAAAACAGATGTTGTTTGAACTGTAGATGAGATTGTTGGCAAAAGTTTAGGGATTTTTCCAGTTGTTGTAATTGACATTTCAGATGTTTTCACAGTATCACGGCTTGTGCTTGTAGAAGTTGATGGCAAAACAGATGTTATTTGAACTGTAGATGAGGTTGTTGGCAGAGGTGTAGTGCTTTGTCCAGTTGTTGTAATTGACATTTCAGATGTTGTCACAGCATCACGGCTTGTGCTTGTAGAAGTTGGCAAAATAGATGTTGTTTGAACTGTAGATGAGGTTGTTGGCAGAGGTGTAGTGCTTTGTCCAGTTGTTGTAATTGACATTTCAGATGTTGTCACAGCATCACGGCTTGTGCTTGTAGAAGTTGGCAAAACAGATGTTGTTTGAACTGTAGATGAGGTTGTTGGCAGAGGTGTAGTGCTTTGTCCAGTTGTTGTAATTGACATTTCAGATGTTGTCACAGCATCACGGCTTGTGCTTGTAGAAGTTGGCAAAACAGATGTTGTTTGAACTGTAGATGAGGTTGTTGGCAGAGGTGTAGTGCTTTGTCCAGTTGTTGTAATTGACATTTCAGATGTTGTCACAGCATCACGGCTTGTGCTTGTAGAAGTTGGCAAAACAGATGTTGTTTGAACTGTAGATGAGGTTGTTGGCAAAAGTTTAGTGCTTCGTCCAGTTGTTGTAATTGACGTTTCAGTTGTTGTCACAGTATTGTGGCTTTTGCTTGTAGAAGTTGGCAAAACAGATGTTGTTTGAACTGTAGATGAGGTTGTTGGCAGAGGTGTAGTGCTTTGTCCAGTTGTTGTAATTGACATTTCAGATGTTGTCACAGCATCACGGCTTGTGCTTGTAGAAGTTGGCAAAACAGATGTTGTTTGAACTGTAGATGAGGTTGTTGGCAAAAGTTTAGTACTTTGTCCAGTTGTTGTAGCTGACATTTCAGATGTTGTCGCAGCGTCATTGATTGTGCTTGTAGAAGTTGGCAAAACAGATGTTGTTTGAACTGTAGATGAGGTTGTTGGCAAAAGTTTAGTGCTTTGTCCAGTTGTTGTAATTGATATTTCAGATGTTGTCACAGTATCGTGGCTTTTGCTTGTAGAAGTTGGCAAAACAGATGTTGTTTGAACTGTAGATGAGGTTGTTGGCAAAAGTTTAGTGCTTTGTCCAGTTGTTGTAATTGATATTTCAGATGTTGTCACAGTATCGTGGCTTTTGCTTGTAGAAGTTGGCAAAACAGATGTTGTTTGAACTGTAGATGAGATTGTTGGCAAAAGTTTAGTGATTTTTCCAGTTGTTGTAATTGACATTTCAGATGTTGTCACAGTATCGTGGCTTTTGCTTGTAGAAGTTGGCAAAACAGATGTTGTTTGAACTGTAGATGAGGTTGTTGGCAAAAGTGTAGTGCTTTGTCCAGTTGTTGTAAATGGCAGTTCAGATGTTGTGATTGTAATAGGAATAGTATTTGTGGATGTTGATGCCACAACGGTTGTTGATTGAGTTGTTGATGTGGTTGTTGGCAAAAGTGTAGTGCCTTTATTAGTTGTTGCAATTGACATTTCAGATGTTTTCACAGTATCACGGCTTGTGCTTGTAGAAGTTGGCAAAACAGATGTTGTTTGAACTGTAGATGAGGTTGTTGGCAAAAGTTTAGTGCTTCGTCCAGTTGTTGTAATTGACGTTTCAGATGTTGTCACAGCATCACGGCTTGTGCTTGTAGAAGATGGCAAAACAGATGTTGTTTGAACTGTAGATGAGGTTGTTGGCAAAAGTGTAGTGATTTTTCCAGTTGTTGTAATTGACATTTCAGTTGTTGTCACAGCATCACGGCTTTTGCTTGTAGAAGTTGGCAAAACAGATGTTGTTTGAACTGTAGATGAGGTTGTTGGCAAAGTTGTAGTGCTTTGTCCAGTTGTTGTAATTGACATTTCAGATGTTGTCACAGCATTTTGGCTTGTTTTTGTAGAAGTTGGCAAAACAGATGTTGTTTGAACTGTAGATGAGGTTGTTGGCAAAAGTTTAGTGCTTTGTCCAGTTGTTGTAATTGATATTTCAGATGTTGTCACAGTATCGTGGCTTTTGCTTGTAGAAGTTGGCAAAACAGATGTTGTTTGAACTGTAGATGAGGTTGTTGGCAAAAGTGTAGTGCTTTGTCCAGTTGTTGTAATTGATATTTCAGATGTTGTCACAGCATCACGGCTTGTGCTTGTAGAAGATGGCAAAACAGATATTGTTTGAACTGTAGATGAGGTTGTTGGCAAAAGTTTAGTGATTTTTCCAGTTGTTGTAATTGACATTTCAGTTGTTGTCACAGTATCGTGGCTTTTGCTTGTAGAAGTTGATGGCAAAACAGATGTTGTTTGAACTGTAGATGAGGTTGTTGGCAAAAGTGTAGTGCTTTGTCCAGTTGTTGTAAATGGCAGTTCAGATGTTGTGATTGTAATAGGAATAGTATTTGTGGATGTTGATGCCACAACGGTTGTTGATTGAGTTGTTGATGTGGTTGTTGGCAAAAGTGTAGTGCTTTGTCCAGTTGTTGTAAATGGCAGTTCAGATGTTGTGATTGTAATAGGAATAGTATTTGTGGATGTTGATGCCACAACGGTTGTTGATTGAGTTGTTGATGAGGTTGTTGGCAAAAGTGTAGTGCTTTGTTCAGTTGTTGCAATTGACATTTCAGATGTTTTCACAGTATCACGGCTTGTGCTTGTAGAAGTTGGCAAAACAGATGTTGTTTGAACTGTAGATGAGGTTGTTGGCAAAAGTGTAGTGCTTTGTCCAGTTGTTGTAATTGATATTTCAGATGTTGTCACAGTATCGTGGCTTTTGCTTGTAGAAGTTGGCAAAACAGATGTTGTTTGAACTGTAGATGAGGTTGTTGGCAAAAGTTTAGTGCTTCGTCCAGTTGTTGTAATTGACGTTTCAGATGTTGTCACAGCATCACGGCTTGTGCTTGTAGAAGATGGCAAAACAGATGTTGTTTGAACTGTAGATGAGGTTGTTGGCAAAAGTGTAGTGATTTTTCCAGTTGTTGTAATTGACATTTCAGTTGTTGTCACAGCATCACGGCTTTTGCTTGTAGAAGTTGGCAAAACAGATGTTGTTTGAACTGTAGATGAGGTTGTTGGCAAAAGTTTAGTGATTTTTCCAGTTGTTGTAATTGACATTTCAGTTGTTGTCACAGCATCACGGCTTTTGCTTGTAGAAGTTGGCAAAACAGATGTTGTTTGAACTGTAGATGAGGTTGTTGGCAAAGTTGTAGTGCTTTGTCCAGTTGTTGTAATTGACATTTCAGATGTTGTCACAGCATTTTGGCTTGTTTTTGTAGAAGTTGGCAAAACAGATGTTGTTTGAACTGTAGATGAGGTTGTTGGCAAAAGTTTAGTGCTTTGTCCAGTTGTTGTAACTGATATTTCAGATGTTGTCACAGTATCGTGGCTTTTGCTTGTAGAAGTTGGCAAAACAGATGTTGTTTGAACTGTAGATGAGGTTGTTGGCAAAAGTTTAGTGATTTTTCCAGTTGTTGTAATTGACATTTCAGTTGTTGTCACAGCATCACGGCTTTTGCTTGTAGAAGTTGGCAAAACAGATGTTGTTTGAACTGTAGATGAGGTTGTTGGCAAAGTTGTAGTGCTTTGTCCAGTTGTTGTAATTGACATTTCAGTTGTTGTCACAGCATCACGGCTTTTGCTTGTAGAAGTTGGCAAAACAGATGTTGTTTGAACTGTAGATGAGGTTGTTGGCAAAAGTGTAGTGCTTTGTCCAGTTGTTGTAATTGATATTTCAGATGTTGTCACAGTATCGTGGCTTTTGCTTGTAGAAGTTGGCAAAACAGATATTGTTTGAACTGTAGATGAGGTTGTTGGCAAAAGTTTAGTGATTTTTCCAGTTGTTGTAATTGACATTTCAGTTGTTGTCACAGTATCGTGGCTTTTGCTTGTAGAAGTTGATGGCAAAACAGATGTTGTTTGAACTGTAGATGAGGTTGTTGGCAAAAGTGTAGTGCTTTGTCCAGTTGTTGTAAATGGCAGTTCAGATGTTGTGATTGTAATAGGAATAGTATTTGTGGATGTTGATGCCACAACGGTTGTTGATTGAGTTGTTGATGTGGTTGTTGGCAAAAGTGTAGTGCCTTTATTAGTTGTTGCAATTGACATTTCAGATGTTTTCACAGTATCACGGCTTGTGCTTGTAGAAGTTGATGGCAAAACAGATGTTGTTTGAACTGTAGATGAGGTTGTTGGCAAAGTTGTAGTGCTTTGTTCAGTTGTTGTAAGTGACATTTCAGATGTTGTCACAGCATCACTTATTGTGCTTGTAGAAGTTGGCAAAACAGATGTTGTTTGAACTGTAGATGAGGTTGTTGGCAAAAGTTTAGTACTTTGTCCAATTGTTGTAATCGACATTTCAGATGTTTTCACAGCATCACGGCTTGTGCTTGTAGAAGTTGATGGCAAAACAGATGTTGTTTGAACTGTAGATGAGGTTGTTGGCAAAAGTGTAGTGCTTTCTTCAGTTGTTGTAACTGACATTTCAGATTTTGTCACAGCGTCACGGCTTGTGCTTGTAGAAGTTGATGGCAAAACAGATGTTGTTTGAACTGTAGATGAGGTTGTTGGCAAAAGTGTAGTGCTTTGTTCAGTTGTTGTGATTGACATTTCAGATGTTGTCACAGCGTCATAGCTTGTGCTTGTAGAAGTTGATGGCAAAACAGATGTTGTTTGAACTGTAGATGAGGTTGTTGGCAAAAGTGTAGTGCTTTGTTCAGTTGTTGTAATTGGCATTTCAGATGTTGTCGCAGCGTCACGGCTTGTGCTTGTAGAAGTTGTTAAAACAGATGTTGTTTGAACTGTAGATGAGGTTGTTGGCAAAAGTGTAGTGCTTTGTTCAGTTGTTGTGATTGACATTTCAGATTTTGTCACAGCGTCATGGCTTGTGCTTGTAGAAGTTGATGGCAAAACAGATGTTGTTTGAACTGTAGATGAGGTTGTTGGCAAAACTGTAGTGCTTTGTTCAGTTGTTGTGATTGACATTTCAGATTTTGTCACAGCGTCATGGCTTGTGCTTGTAGAAGTTGATGGCAAAACAGATGTTGTTTGAACTGTAGATGAGGTTGTTGGCAAAACTGTAGTGCTTTGTTCAGTTGTTGTGATTGACATTTCAGATTTTGTCACAGCGTCATGGCTTGTGCTTGTAGAAGTTGATGGCAAAACAGATGTTGTTTGAACTGTAGATGAGGTTGTTGGCAAAAGTGTAGTGCTTTGTCCAGTTGTTGTAATTGATATTTCAGATGTTGTCACAGTATCGTGGCTTTTGCTTGTAGAAGTTGGCAAAACAGATATTGTTTGAACTGTAGATGAGGTTGTTGGCAAAAGTTTAGTGATTTTTCCAGTTGTTGTAATTGACATTTCAGTTGTTGTCACAGTATCGTGGCTTTTGCTTGTAGAAGTTGATGGCAAAACAGATGTTGTTTGAACTGTAGATGAGGTTGTTGGCAAAAGTGTAGTGCTTTGTCCAGTTGTTGTAAATGGCAGTTCAGATGTTGTGATTGTAATAGGAATAGTATTTGTGGATGTTGATGCCACAACGGTTGTTGATTGAGTTGTTGATGTGGTTGTTGGCAAAAGTGTAGTGCTTTGTCCAGTTGTTGTAAATGGCAGTTCAGATGTTGTGATTGTAATAGGAATAGTATTTGTGGATGTTGATGCCACAACGGTTGTTGATTGAGTTGTTGATGAGGTTGTTGGCAAAAGTGTAGTGCTTTGTTCAGTTGTTGCAATTGACATTTCAGATGTTTTCACAGTATCACGGCTTGTGCTTGTAGAAGTTGGCAAAACAGATGTTGTTTGAACTGTAGATGAGGTTGTTGGCAAAAGTGTAGTGCTTCGTCCAGTTGTTGTAATTGACGTTTCAGATGTTGTCACAGCATCACGGCTTGTGCTTGTAGAAGATGGCAAAACAGATGTTGTTTGAACTGTAGATGAGGTTGTTGGCAAAAGTGTAGTGATTTTTCCAGTTGTTGTAATTGACATTTCAGTTGTTGTCACAGCATCACGGCTTTTGCTTGTAGAAGTTGGCAAAACAGATGTTGTTTGAACTGTAGATGAGGTTGTTGGCAAAAGTTTAGTGATTTTTCCAGTTGTTGTAATTGACATTTCAGTTGTTGTCACAGCATCACGGCTTTTGCTTGTAGAAGTTGGCAAAACAGATGTTGTTTGAACTGTAGATGAGGTTGTTGGCAAAGTTGTAGTGCTTTGTCCAGTTGTTGTAATTGACATTTCAGATGTTGTCACAGCATTTTGGCTTGTTTTGTAGAAGTTGGCAAAACAGATGTTGTTTGAACTGTGGATGAGGTTGTTGGCAAAAGTGTAGTGCTTTGTCCAGTTGTTGTAACTGACATTTCAGATGTTGTCACAGTATCGTGGCTTTTGCTTGTAGAAGTTGGCAAAACAGATGTTGTTTGAACTGTAGATGAGGTTGTTGGCAAAAGTTTAGTGATTTTTCCAGTTGTTGTAATTGACATTTCAGTTGTTGTCACAGCATCACGGCTTTTGCTTGTAGAAGTTGGCAAAACAGATGTTGTTTGAACTGTAGATGAGGTTGTTGGCAAAGTTGTAGTGCTTTGTCCAGTTGTTGTAATTGACATTTCAGTTGTTGTCACAGCATCACGGCTTTTGCTTGTAGAAGTTGGCAAAACAGATGTTGTTTGAACTGTAGATGAGGTTGTTGGCAAAAGTGTAGTGCTTTGTCCAGTTGTTGTAATTGACATTTCAGTTGTTGTCACAGTATCGTGGCTTTTGCTTGTAGAAGTTGGCAAAACAGATATTGTTTGAACTGTAGATGAGGTTGTTGGCAAAAGTGTAGTGCTTTTTCCAGTTGTTGTAATTGACATTTCAGTTGTTGTCACAGTATCGTGGCTTTTGCTTGTAGAAGTTGATGGCAAAACAGATGTTGTTTGAACTGTAGATGAGGTTGTTGGCAAAAGTGTAGTGCTTTGTCCAGTTGTTGTAAATGGCATTTCAGATGTTGTGATTGTAATAGGAATAGTATTTGTGGATGTTGATGCCACAAACAGTTTGTTTGAGTTGTTGATGTGGTTGTTGGCAAAAGTGTAGTGCTTTGTTAGTTGTTGCAATTGACATTTCAGATGTTTTCACAGTATCACGGCTTGTGCTTGTAGAAGTTGATGGCAAAACAGATGTTGTTTGAACTGTAGATGAGGTTGTTGGCAAAGTTGTAGTGCTTTGTCCAGTTGTTGTAATTGACATTTCAGATGTTGTCACAGCATCACTGCTTGTGCTTGTAGAAGTTGGCAAAACAGATGTTGTTTGAACTGTAGATGAGGTTGTTGGCAAAAGTGTAGTGCTTTGTTCAGTTGTTGTAATTGACATTTCAGATGTTGTCACAGCATCACTTATTGTGCTTGTAGAAGTTGGCAAAACAGATGTTGTTTGAACTGTAGATGAGGTTGTTGGCAAAAGTTTAGTACTTTGTCCAATTGTTGTAATCGACATTTCAGATGTTTTCACAGCATCACGGCTTGTGCTTGTAGAAGTTGATGGCAAAACAGATGTTGTTTGAACTGTAGATGAGGTTGTTGGCAAAAGTGTAGTGCTTTGTTCAATTGTTGTAATTGACATTTCAGTTGTTGTCACAGCATCACGGCTTGTGCTTGTAGAAGTTGGCAAAACAGATGTTGTTTGAACTGTAGATGAGGTTGTTGGCAAAAGTGTAGTGCTTTCTTCAGTTGTTGTAATTGACATTTCAGATGTTGTCACAGCGTCACGGCTTGTGCTTGTAGAAGTTGATGGCAAAACAGATGTTGTTTGAACTGTAGATGAGGTTGTTGGCAAAAGTGTAGTGCTTTGTTCAGTTGTTGTAATTGGCATTTCAGATGTTGTCGCAGCGTCATGGGTTGTGCTTGTAGAAGTTGATGGCAAAACAGATGTTGTTTGAACTGTAGATGAGGTTGTTGGCAAAAGTGTAGTGCTTTGTTCAGTTGTTGTAATTGACATTTCAGATGTTGTCACAGCGTCATTGGTTGTGCTTGTAGAAGTTGATGGCAAAACAGATGTTGTTTGAACTGTAGATGAGGTTGTTGGCAAAAGTGTAGTGCTTTGTTCAGTTGTTGTAATTGACATTTCAGATGTTGTCACAGCATCACTGCTTGTGCTTGTAGAAGTTGGCAAAACAGATGTTGTTTGAACTGTAGATGAGGTTGTTGGCAAAAGTGTAGTGCTTTGTTCAGTTGTTGTAATTGACATTTCAGATGTTGTCACAGCGTCATTGGTTGTGCTTGTAGAAGTTGATGGCAAAACAGATGTTGTTTGAACTGTAGATGAGGTTGTTGGCAAAAGTGTAGTGCTTTGTTCAGTTGTTGTAATTGACATTTCAGATGTTGTCACAGCATCACTGCTTGTGCTTGTAGAAGTTGGCAAAACAGATGTTGTTTGAACTGTAGATGAGGTTGTTGGCAAAAGTGTAGTGCTTTGTTCAGTTGTTGTAATTGACATTTCAGATGTTGTCACAGCGTCATTGGTTGTGCTTGTAGAAGTTGATGGCAAAACAGATGTTGTTTGAACTGTAGATGAGGTTGTTGGCAAAAGTGTAGTGCTTTGTTCAGTTGTTGTAATTGACATTTCAGATGTTGTCACAGCGTCATTGGTTGTGCTTGTAGAAGTTGATGGCAAAACAGATGTTGTTTGAACTGTAGATGAGGTTGTTGGCAAAAGTGTAGTGCTTTGTTCAGTTGTTGTAATTGACATTTCAGATGTTGTCACAGCGTCATTGGTTGTGCTTGTAGAAGTTGATGGCAAAACAGATGTTGTTTGAACTGTAGATGAGGTTGTTGGCAAAATTGTAGTGCTTTGTTCAGTTGTTGTAATTGACATTTCAGATGTTGTCACAGCGTCATTGGTTGTGCTTGTAGAAGTTGGCAAAACAGATGTTGTTTGAACTGTAGATGAGGTTGTTGGCAAAAGTGTAGTGCTTTGTTCAGTTGTTGTAATTGACATTTCAGATGTTGTCACAGCGTCACGGCTTGTGCTTGTAGAAGTTGATGGCAAAACAGATGTTGTTTGAACTGTAGATGAGGTTGTTGGCAAAATTGTAGTGCTTTGTTCAGTTGTTGTAATTGACATTTCAGATGTTGTCACAGCGTCATTGGTTGTGCTTGTAGAAGTTGATGGCAAAACAGATGTTGTTTGAACTGTAGATGAGGTTGTTGGCAAAAGTGTAGTGCTTTGTTCAGTTGTTGTAATTGACATTTCAGATGTTGTCACAGCATCACTGCTTGTGCTTGTAGAAGTTGGCAAAACAGATGTTGTTTGAACTGTAGATGAGGTTGTTGGCAAAAGTGTAGTGCTTTGTTCAGTTGTTGTAATTGACATTTCAGATGTTGTCACAGCGTCACGGCTTGTGCTTGTAGAAGTTGATGGCAAAACAGATGTTGTTTGAACTGTAGATGAGGTTGTTGGCAAAATTGTAGTGCTTTGTTCAGTTGTTGTAACTGACATTTCAGTTGTTGTCACAGCGTCACGGCTTGTGCTTGTAGAAGTTGATGGCAAAACAGATGTTGTTTGAACTGTAGATGAGGTTGTTGGCAAAATTGTAGTGCTTTGTTCAGTTGTTGTAATTGACATTTCAGATGTTGTCACAGCGTCATTGGTTGTGCTTGTAGAAGTTGATGGCAAAACAGATGTTGTTTGAACTGTAGATGAGGTTGTTGGCAAAAGTGTAGTGCTTTGTTCAGTTGTTGTAATTGACATTTCAGATGTTGTCACAGCATCAGTGCTTGTGCTTGTAGAAGTTGGCAAAACAGATGTTGTTTGAACTGTAGATGAGGTTGTTGGCAAAAGTGTAGTGCTTTGTTCAGTTGTTGTAATTGACATTTCAGATGTTGTCACAGCATCAGTGCTTGTGCTTGTAGAAGTTGGCAAAACAGATGTTGTTTGAACTGTAGATGAGGTTGTTGGCAAAAGTGTAGTGCTTTGTTCAGTTGTTGTAATTGACATTTCAGATGTTGTCACAGCGTCATTGGTTGTGCTTGTAGAAGTTGATGGCAAAACAGATGTTGTTTGAACTGTAGATGAGGTTGTTGGCAAAAGTGTAGTGCTTTGTTCAGTTGTTGTAATTGACATTTCAGATGTTGTCACAGCGTCATTGGTTGTGCTTGTAGAAGTTGATGGCAAAACAGATGTTGTTTGAACTGTAGATGAGGTTGTTGGCAAAAGTGTAGTGCTTTGTTCAGTTGTTGTAATTGACATTTCAGATGTTGTCGCAGCGTCACTGCTTGTGCTTGTAGAAGTTGGCAAAACAGATGTTGTTTGAACTGTAGATGAGGTTGTTGGCAAAAGTGTAGTGCTTTGTTCAGTTGTTGTAATTGACATTTCAGATGTTGTCACAGCGTCATTGGTTGTGCTTGTAGAAGTTGGCAAAACAGATGTTGTTTGAACTGTAGATGAGGTTGTTGGCAAAAGTGTAGTGCTTTGTTCAGTTGTTGTAATTGACATTTCAGATGTTGTCACAGCGTCACGGCTTGTGCTTGTAGAAGTTGGCAAAACAGATGTTGTTTGAACTGTAGATGAGGTTGTTGGCAAAAGTGTAGTGCTTTGTTCAGTTGTTGTGATTGACATTTCAGATGTTGTCACAGCGTCACGGCTTGTGCTTGTAGAAGTTGGCAAAACAGATGTTGTTTGAACTGTAGATGAGGTTGTTGGCAAAAGTGTAGTGCTTTGTTCAGTTGTTGTAATTGACATTTCAGATGTTGTCACAGCGTCACGGCTTGTGCTTGTAGAAGTTGATGGCAAAACAGATGTTGTTTGAACCGTAGATGAGGTTGTTGGCAAAATTGTAGTGCTTTGTTCAGTTGTTGTAATTGACATTTCAGATGTTGTCACAGCGTCATTGCTTGTGCTTGTAGAAGTTGGCAAAACAGATGTTGTTTGAACTGTAGATGAGGTTGTTGGCAAAAGTGTAGTGCTTTGTTCAGTTGTTGTAATTGACATTTCAGATGTTGTCACAGCATCACTGCTTGTGCTTGTAGAAGTTGGCAAAACAGATGTTGTTTGAACTGTAGATGAGGTTGTTGGCAAAAGTGTAGTGCTTTGTTCAGTTGTTGTAATTGACATTTCAGATGTTGTCACAGCATCACTGCTTGTGCTTGTAGAAGTTGATGGCAAAACAGATGTTGTTTGAACTGTAGATGAGGTTGTTGGCAAAATTGTAGTGCTTTGTTCAGTTGTTGTAATTGACATTTCAGATGTTGTCACAGCATCACTGCTTGTGCTTGTAGAAGTTGATGGCAAAACAGATGTTGTTTGAACTGTAGATGAGGTTGTTGGCAAAAGTGTAGTGCTTTGTTCAGTTGTTGTAATTGACATTTCAGATGTTTTCACAGTATCGTGGCTTGTGCTTGTAGAAGTTGATGGCAAAACAGATGTTGTTTGAACTGTAGATGAGGTTGTTGGCAAAAGTGTAGTGCTTTGTTCAGTTGTTGTAATTGACATTTCAGATGTTGTCACAGCGTCATGGCTTGTGCTTGTAGAAGTTGATGGCAAAACAGATGTTGTTTGAACTGTAGATGAGGTTGTTGGCAAAAGTGTAGTGCTTTGTTCAGTTGTTGTAATTGACATTTCAGATGTTGTCACAGCGTCATTGCTTGTGCTTGTAGAAGTTGATGGCAAAACAGATGTTGTTTGAACTGTAGATGAGGTTGTTGGCAAAAGTGTAGTGCTTTGTTCAGTTGTTGTAATTGACATTTCAGATGTTGTCACAGCATCACTGCTTGTGCTTGTAGAAGTTGGCAAAACAGATGTTGTTTGAACTGTAGATGAGGTTGTTGGCAAAAGTGTAGTGCTTTGTTCAGTTGTTGTAATTGACATTTCAGATGTTGTCGCAGCGTCACGGCTTGTGCTTGTAGAAGTTGATGGCAAAACAGATGTTGTTTGAACCGTAGATGAGGTTGTTGGCAAAATTGTAGTGCTTTGTTCAGTTGTTGTGATTGACATTTCAGATGTTGTCGCAGCGTCACGGCTTGTGCTTGTAGAAGTTGGCAAAACAGATGTTGTTTGAACTGTAGATGAGGTTGTTGGCAAAAGTGTAGTGCTTTGTTCAGTTGTTGTAATTGACATTTCAGATGTTGTCACAGCGTCATGGCTTGTGCTTGTAGAAGTTGATGGCAAAACAGATGTTGTTTGAACTGTAGATGAGGTTGTTGGCAAAAGTGTAGTGCTTTGTTCAGTTGTTGTAATTGACATTTCAGATGTTGTCGCAGCGTCACGGCTTGTGCTAGAAGTTGGCAAAACAGATGTTGTTTGAACTTTAGATGAGGTTGTTAGTAAAAATGTAGTGCTTTGTTCAGTTGTTGTAATTGACATTTCAGATGTTGTCGGAGCGTCACGGCTTGTGCTTGTAGAAGTTGATGGCAAAACAGATGTTGTTTGAACCATAGATGAGGTTGTTGGCAAAATTGTAGTGCTTTGTTCAGTTGTTGTGATTGACATTTCAGATGTTGTCGCAGCGTCACGGCTTGTGCTTGTAGAAGTTGGCAAAACAGATGTTGTTTGAACTGTAGATGAGGTTGTTGGCAAAAGTGTAGTGCTTTGTTCAGTTGTTGTAATTGACATTTCAGATGTTGTCACAGCGTCATGGCTTGTGCTTGTAGAAGTTGATGGCAAAACAGATGTTGTTTGAACTGTAGATGAGGTTGTTGGCAAAAGTGTAGTGCTTTGTTCAGTTGTTGTAATTGACATTTCAGATGTTGTCACAGCGTCATTGGTTGTGCTTGTAGAAGTTGATGGCAAAACAGATGTTGTTTGAACTGTAGATGAGGTTGTTGGCAAAAGTGTAGTGCTTTGTTCAGTTGTTGTAATTGACATTTCAGATGTTGTCACAGCGTCATGGCTTGTGCTTGTAGAAGTTGATGGCAAAACAGATGTTGTTTGAACTGTAGATGAGGTTGTTGGCAAAAGTGTAGTGCTTTGTTCAGTTGTTGTAATTGACATTTCAGATGTTGTCACAGCGTCATGGCTTGTGCTTGTAGAAGTTGATGGCAAAACAGATGTTGTTTGAACCATAGATGAGGTTGTTGGCAAAATTGTAGTGCTTTGTTCAGTTGTTGTAATTGACATTTCAGATGTTGTCACAGCGTCATGGCTTGTGCTTGTAGAAGTTGATGGCAAAACAGATGTTGTTTGAACTGTAGATGAGGTTGTTGGCAAAATTGTAGTGCTTTCTTCAGTTGTTGTAACTGACATTTCAGGTGTTGTCACAGCGTCATGGCTTGTGCTTGTAGAAGTTGATGGCAAAACAGATGTTGTTTGAACTGTAGATGAGGTTGTTGGCAAAATTGTAGTGCTTTCTTCAGTTGTTGTAACTGACATTTCAGGTGTTGTCACAGCGTCATGGCTTGTGCTTGTAGAAGTTGATGGCAAAACAGATGTTGTTTGAACTGTTGATGAGGTTGTTGGCAAAACCGTAGTGCTTTGTTCAATTGTTGTAATTGAAATTTCAGTTGTTGTCACAGCGTCACGGCTTGTGCTTGTAGAAGTTGGCAAAACAGATGTTGTTTGAACTGTAGATGAGGTTGTTGGCAAAATTGTAGTGCTTTCTTCAGTTGTTGTAACTGACATTTCAGGTGTTGTCACAGCGTCATGGCTTGTGCTTGTAGAAGTTGATGGCAAAACAGATGTTGTTTGAACTGTAGATGAGGTTGTTGGCAAAAGTGTAGTGCTTTCTTCAGTTGTTGTAACTGACATTTCAGGTGTTGTCACAGCGTCATGGCTTGTGCTTGTAGAAGTTGATGGCAAAACAGATGTTGTTTGAACTGTAGATGAGGTTGTTGGCAAAAGTGTAGTGCTTTGTTCAGTTGTTGTAATTGGCATTTCAGATGTTGTCGCAGCGTCACGGCTTGTGCTAGTAGAAGTTGGCAAAACAGATGTTGTTTGAACTGTAGATGAGGTTGTTGGTAAAAGTGTAGTGCTTTGTTCAGTTGTTGTAATTGACATTTCAGATGTTGTCACAGCGTCATGGCTTGTGCTTGTAGAAGTTGATGGCAAAACAGATGTTGTTTGAACCATAGATGAGGTTGTTGGCAAAATTGTAGTGCTTTGTTCAGTTGTTGTAATTGACATTTCAGATGTTGTCACAGCGTCATGGCTTGTGCTTGTAGAAGTTGATGGCAAAACAGATGTTGTTTGAACTGTAGATGAGGTTGTTGGCAAAAGTGTAGTGCTTTGTTCAGTTGTTGTAATTGACATTTCAGATGTTGTCACAGCGTCATGGCTTGTGCTTGTAGAAGTTGATGGCAAAACAGATGTTGTTTGAACTGTAGATGAGGTTGTTGGCAAAACTGTAGTGCTTTGTTCAGTTGTTGTAATTGAAATCTCAGATGTTGTCAGAGCATCACTTTTTGTGCTTGTAGAAGTTGGCAAAACAGATGTTGTTTGAACTGTAGATGAGGTTGTTGGCAAAATTGTAGTGCTTTGTTCAGTTGTTGTAATTGACATTTCAGATGTTGTTGCAGCGTCATTGGTTGTGCTTGTAGAAGTTGATGGCAAAACAGATGTTGTTTGAACTGTAGATGAGGTTGTTGGCAAAAGTGTAGTGCTTTGTTCAGTTGTTGTAATTGACATTTCAGATGTTGTCACAGCGTCATTGCTTGTGCTTGTAGAAGTTGATGGCAAAACAGATGTTGTTTGAACTGTAGATGAGGTTGTTGGCAAAAGTGTAGTGCTTTGTTCAGTTGTTGTAATTGACATTTCAGATGTTGTCGCAGCGTCACGGCTTGTGCTTGTAGAAGTTGGCAAAACAGATGTTGTTTGAACTGTAGATGAGGTTGTTGGCAAAATTGTAGTGCTTTGTTCAGTTGTTGTGATTGACATTTCAGATGTTGTCACAGCGTCACGGCTTGTGCTTGTAGAAGTTGATGGCAAAACAGATGTTGTTTGAACTGTAGATGAGGTTGTTGGCAAAAGTGTAGTGCTTTGTTCAGTTGTTGTAATTGACATTTCAGATGTTGTCACAGCATCACTGCTTGTGCTTGTAGAAGTTGATGGCAAAACAGATGTTGTTTGAACTGTAGATGAGGTTGTTGGCAAAAGTGTAGTGCTTTGTTCAGTTGTTGTAATTGACATTTCAGATGTTGTCACAGCGTCATTGGTTGTGCTTGTAGAAGTTGGCAAAACAGATGTTGTTTGAACTGTAGATGAGGTTGTTGGCAAAATTGTAGTGCTTTGTTCAGTTGTTGTAACTGACATTTCAGATGTTGTCACAGCGTCATGGCTTGTGCTTGTAGAAGTTGGCAAAACAGATGTTGTTTGAACTGTAGATGAGGTTGTTGGCAAAAGTGTAGTGCTTTGTTCAGTTGTTGTAATTGACATTTCAGATGTTGTCACAGCGTCATTGGTTGTGCTTGTAGAAGTTGATGGCAAAACAGATGTTGTTTGAACTGTAGATGAGGTTGTTGGCAAAAGTGTAGTGCTTTGTTCAGTTGTTGTAATTGACATTTCAGATGTTGTCACAGCGTCACTGCTTGTGCTTGTAGAAGTTGGCAAAACAGATGTTGTTTGAACTGTAGATGAGGTTGTTGGCAAAAGTGTAGTGCTTTGTTCAGTTGTTGTAATTGACATTTCAGATGTTGTCACAGCGTCATGGCTTGTGCTTGTAGAAGTTGGCAAAACAGATGTTGTTTGAACTGTAGATGAGGTTGTTGGCAAAATTGTAGTGCTTTGTTCAGTTGTTGTGATTGACATTTCAGATGTTGTCACAGCGTCACGGCTTGTGCTTGTAGAAGTTGGCAAAACAGATGTTGTTTGAACTGTAGATGAGGTTGTTGGCAAAAGTGTAGTGCTTTGTTCAGTTGTTGTAATTGACATTTCAGATGTTGTCACAGCGTCACGGCTTGTGCTTGTAGAAGTTGATGGCAAAACAGATGTTGTTTGAACTGTAGATGAGGTTGTTGGCAAAATTGTAGTGCTTTCTTCAGTTGTTGTAATTGACATTTCAGATGTTGTCACAGCGTCATGGCTTGTGCTTGTAGAAGTTGATGGCAAAACAGATGTTGTTTGAACTGTAGATGAGGTTGTTGGCAAAATTGTAGTGCTTTGTTCAGTTGTTGTAATTGACATTTCAGATGTTGTCACAGCGTCACGGCTTGTGCTTGTAGAAGTTGATGGCAAAACAGATGTTGTTTGAACTGTAGATGAGGTTGTTGGCAAAAGTGTAGTGCTTTCTTCAGTTGTTGTAATTGACATTTCAGGTGTTGTCACAGCGTCATGGCTTGTGCTTGTAGAAGTTGATGGCAAAACAGATGTTGTTTGAACTGTAGATGAGGTTGTTGGCAAAATTGTAGTGCTTTCTTCAGTTGTTGTAACTGACATTTCAGATGTTGTCACAGCGTCATGGCTTGTGCTTGTAGAAGTTGGCAAAACAGATGTTGTTTGAACTGTTGATGTGGTTGTTGGCAAAACCGTAGTGCTTTGTTCAATTGTTGTAATTGACATTTCAGTTGTTGTCACAGCGTCATGGCTTGTGCTTGTAGAAGTTGATGGCAAAACAGATGTTTGAACTGTAGATGAGGTTGTTGGCAAAAGTGTAGTGCTTTGTTCAGTTGTTGTAATTGACATTTCAGATGTTGTCGCAGCGTCACGGCTTGTGCTAGAAGTTGGCAAAACAGATGTTGTTTGAACTGTAGATGAGGTTGTTGGTAAAAGTGTAGTGCTTTGTTCAGTTGTTGTAATTGACATTTCAGATGTTGTCGGAGCGTCATGGCTTGTGCTTGTAGATGTTGGCAAAACAGATGTTGTTTGAACCATAGATGAGGTTGTTGGCAAAATTGTAGTGCTTTGTTCAGTTGTTGTGATTGACATTTCAGATGTTGTCGCAGCGTCACGGCTTGTGCTTGTAGAAGTTGGCAAAACAGATGTTGTTTGAACTGTAGATGAGGTTGTTGGCAAAAGTGTAGTGCTTTGTTCAGTTGTTGTAATTGACATTTCAGATGTTGTCACAGCATCACTGCTTGTGCTTGTAGAAGTTGATGGCAAAACAGATGTTGTTTGAACTGTAGATGAGGTTGTTGGCAAAATTGTAGTGCTTTCTTCAGTTGTTGTAATTGACATTTCAGGTGTTGTCACAGCGTCATGGCTTGTGCTTGTAGAAGTTGATGGCAAAACAGATGTTGTTTGAACTGTAGATGAGGTTGTTGGCAAAATTGTAGTGCTTTCTTCAGTTGTTGTAATTGACATTTCAGATGTTGTCACAGCGTCACGGCTTGTGCTTGTAGAAGTTGATGGCAAAACAGATGTTGTTTGAACTGTAGATGAGGTTGTTGGCAAAAGTGTAGTGCTTTCTTCAGTTGTTGTGATTGACATTTCAGATGTTGTCACAGCGTCATGGCTTGTGGTTGTAGAAGTTGATGGCAAAACAGATGTTGTTTGAACTGTAGATGAGGTTGTTGGCAAAATTGTAGTGCTTTCTTCAGTTGTTGTAATTGACATTTCAGATGTTGTCACAGCGTCACGGCTTGTGCTTGTAGAAGTTGATGGCAAAACAGATGTTGTTTGAACTGTAGATGAGGTTGTTGGCAAAATTGTAGTGCTTTCTTCAGTTGTTGTAACTGACATTTCAGGTGTTGTCACAGCGTCATGGCTTGTGCTTGTAGAAGTTGATGGCAAAACAGATGTTGTTTGAACTGTAGATGAGGTTGTTGGCAAAATTGTAGTGCTTTCTTCAGTTGTTGTAATTGACATTTCAGATGTTGTCACAGCGTCACGGCTTGTGCTTGTAGAAGTTGATGGCAAAACAGATGTTGTTTGAACTGTAGATGAGGTTGTTGGCAAAAGTGTAGTGCTTTCTTCAGTTGTTGTAATTGACATTTCAGGTGTTGTCACAGCGTCATGGCTTGTGCTTGTAGAAGTTGATGGCAAAACAGATGTTGTTTGAACTGTAGATGAGGTTGTTGGCAAAATTGTAGTGCTTTGTTCAGTTGTTGTAATTGACATTTCAGATGTTGTCACAGCATCACTGCTTGTGCTTGTAGAAGTTGGCAAAACAGATGTTGTTTGAACTGTAGATGAGGTTGTTGGCAAAATTGTAGTGCTTTCTTCAGTTGTTGTAATTGACATTTCAGATGTTGTCACAGCGTCACGGCTTGTGCTTGTAGAAGTTGATGGCAAAACAGATGTTGTTTGAACTGTAGATGAGGTTGTTGGCAAAATTGTAGTGCTTTCTTCAGTTGTTGTAATTGACATTTCAGATGTTGTCACAGCGTCACGGCTTGTGCTTGTAGAAGTTGGCAAAACAGATGTTGTTTGAACTGTAGATGAGGTTGTTGGCAAAATTGTAGTGCTTTGTTCAGTTGTTGTAATTGACATTTCAGATGTTGTCACAGCGTCACGGCTTGTGCTTGTAGAAGTTGGCAAAACAGATGTTGCTTGAACTGTAGATGAGGTTGTTGGTAAAAGTGTAGTGCTTTGTTCAGTTGTTGTGATTGACATTTCAGATGTTGTCACAGCGTCACGGCTTGTGCTTGTAGAAGTTGATGGCAAAACAGATGTTGTTTGAACCATAGATGAGGTTGTTGGCAAAATTGTAGTGCTTTCTTCAGTTGTTGTAACTGACATTTCAGATGTTGTCACAGCGTCATGGCTTGTGCTTGTAGAAGTTGGCAAAACAGATGTTGTTTGAACTGTAGATGAGGTTGTTGGCAAAAGTGTAGTGCTTTGTTCAGTTGTTGTAATTGACATTTCAGATGTTGTCACAGCGTCATGGCTTGTGCTTGTAGAAATTGGCAAAACAGATGTTGTTTGAACTGTAGATGAGGTTGTTGGCAAAAGTGTAGTGCTTTCTTCAGTTGTTGTAACTGACATTTCAGGTTTGTCACAGCGTCATGGCTTGTGCTTGTAGAAGTTGGCAAAACAGATGTTGTTTGAACTGTAGATGAGGTTGTTGGCAAAATTGTAGTGCTTTCTTCAGTTGTTGTAATTGACATTTCAGATGTTGTCACAGCGTCATGGCTTGTGCTTGTAGAAGTTGATGGCAAAACAGATGTTGTTTGAACTGTAGATGAGGTTGTTGGCAAAATTGTAGTGCTTTCTTCAGTTGTTGTAATTGACATTTCAGGTGTTGTCACAGCGTCATGGCTTGTGCTTGTAGAAGTTGATGGCAAAACAGATGTTGTTTGAACTGTAGATGAGGTTGTTGGCAAAATTGTAGTGCTTTCTTCAGTTGTTGAAATTGACATTTCAGATGTTGTCACAGCATCACGGCTTGTGCTAGTAGAAGTTGATGGCAAAACAGATGTTGTTTGAACTGTAGATGAGGTTGTTGGCAAAAGTGTAGTGCTTTCTTCAGTTGTTGTAATTGACATTTCAGGTGTTGTCACAGCGTCATGGCTTGTGCTTGTAGAAGTTGATGGCAAAACAGATGTTGTTTGAACTGTAGATGAGGTTGTTGGCAAAATTGTAGTGCTTTCTTCAGTTGTTGTAATTGACATTTCAGATGTTGTCACAGCGTCATGGCTTGTGCTTGTAGAAGTTGATGGCAAAACAGATGTTGTTTGAACTGTAGATGAGGTTGTTGGCAAAATTGTAGTGCTTTCTTCAGTTGTTGTAACTGACATTTCAGGTGTTGTCACAGCGTCATGGCTTGTGCTTGTAGAAGTTGATGGCAAAACAGATGTTGTTTGAACTGTAGATGAGGTTGTTGGCAAAATTGTAGTGCTTTCTTCAGTTGTTGTAATTGACATTTCAGATGTTGTCACAGCATCACGGCTTGTGCTAGTAGAAGTTGATGGCAAAACAGATGTTGTTTGAACTGTAGATGAGGTTGTTGGCAAAATTGTAGTGCTTTCTTCAGTTGTTGTAACTGACATTTCAGGTGTTGTCACAGCATCATGGCTTGTGCTTGTAGAAGTTGATGGCAAAACAGATGTTGTTTGAACTGTAGATGAGGTTGTTGGCAAAATTGTAGTGCTTTCTTCAGTTGTTGAAATTGACATTTCAGATGTTGTCACAGCATCACGGCTTGTGCTAGTAGAAGTTGATGGCAAAACAGATGTTGTTTGAACTGTAGATGAGGTTGTTGGCAAAAGTGTAGTGCTTTCTTCAGTTGTTGTAATTGACATTTCAGGTTTTGTCACAGCGTCATGGCTTGTGCTTGTAGAAGTTGATGGCAAAACAGATGTTGTTTGAACTGTAGATGAGGTTGTTGGCAAAATTGTAGTGCTTTGTTCAGTTGTTGAAATTGACATTTCAGATGTTGTCACGGCATCACGGCTTGTGCTTGTAGAAGTTGGCAAAACAGATGTTGTTTGAACTGTAGATGAGGTTGTTGGCAAAATTGTAGTGCTTTCTTCAGTTGTTGAAATTGACATTTCAGATGTTGTCACAGCATCACGGCTTGTGCTTGTAGAAGTTGATGGCAAAACAGATGTTGTTTGAACTGTAGATGAGGTTGTTGGCAAAATTGTAGTGCTTTCTTCAGTTGTTGAAATTGACATTTCAGATGTTGTCACGGCATCACGGCTTGTGCTTGTAGAAGTTGGCAAAACAGATGTTGTTTGAACCATAGATGAGGTTGTTGGCAAAATTGTAGTGCTTTGTTCAGTTGTTGTGATTGACATTTCAGATGTTGTCGCAGCGTCACGGCTTGTGCTTGTAGAAGTTGGCAAAACAGATGTTGTTTGAACTGTTGATGAGGTTGTTGGCAAAACCGTAGTGCTTTGTTCAATTGTTGTAATTGACATTTCAGTTGTTGTCACAGCGTCACGGCTTGTGCTTGTAGAAGTTGATGGCAAAACAGATGTTGTTTGAACCATAGATGAGGTTGTTGGCAAAATTGTAGTGCTTTCTTCAGTTGTTGTAACTGACATTTCAGGTGTTGTCACAGCGTCATGGCTTGTGCTTGTAGAAGTTGGCAAAACAGATGTTGTTTGAACTGTAGATGAGGTTGTTGGCAAAAGTGTAGTGCTTTGTTCAGTTGTTGTAATTGACATTTCAGATGTTGTCACAGCGTCATGGCTTGTGCTTGTAGAAGTTGGCAAAACAGATGTTGTTTGAACTGTAGATGAGGTTGTTGGCAAAAGTGTAGTGCTTTCTTCAGTTGTTGTAACTGACATTTCAGGTGTTGTCACAGCGTCATGGCTTGTGCTTGTAGAAGTTGGCAAAACAGATGTTGTTTGAACTGTAGATGAGGTTGTTGGCAAAATTGTAGTGCTTTCTTCAGTTGTTGTAACTGACATTTCAGGTGTTGTCACAGCGTCATGGCTTGTGCTTGTAGAAGTTGATGGCAAAACAGATGTTGTTTGAACTGTAGATGAGGTTGTTGGCAAAAGTGTAGTGCTTTCTTCAGTTGTTGTAATTGACATTTCAGGTTTTGTCACAGCGTCATGGCTTGTGCTTGTAGAAGTTGATGGCAAAACAGATGTTGTTTGAACTGTGGATGAGGTTGTTGGCAAAATTGTAGTGCTTTCTTCAGTTGTTGAAATTGACATTTCAGATGTTGTCACGGCATCACGGCTTGTGCTTGTAGAAGTTGGCAAAACAGATGTTGTTTGAACCATAGATGAGGTTGTTGGCAAAATTGTAGTGCTTTCTTCAGTTGTTGTAACTGACATTTCAGATGTTGTCACAGCGTCATGGCTTGTGCTTGTAGAAGTTGGCAAAACAGATGTTGTTTGAACCATAGATGAGGTTGTTGGCAAAATTGTAGTGCTTTCTTCAGTTGTTGTAACTGACATTTCAGATGTTGTCACAGCGTCATGGCTTGTGCTTGTAGAAGTTGGCAAAACAGATGTTGTTTGAACTGTAGATGAGGTTGTTGGCAAAAGTGTAGTGCTTTGTTCAGTTGTTGTAATTGACATTTCAGATGTTGCAAGTTGAGGTGGTGTTGTTGGCTGTTCAGTTGTGGTATATCCAAGTACTATATCTATTATTTGGACATGTCAAGAAATAGATTATATTTAGTTAATAGTTCATGTTTTCATTTTTTGTTTTTATTAAAATGTCTATGACTTGATCATGAATATTTAATTTGTCTTCCATCTTTTAAACTATAACAAGTCATTGTTAGTCTATCTCAAGTCTATCAAGTGGTCCAAAATTTCTAAAGTTTGTGTTCTAGAAATAATCTTTTTTGTTAATCTCCATTGGGCTACTTGAGGTGGCTTAGCAATCACATTGTTTCAGCAGAAAACACCTTTGTAACACTGGATGTCGTAAAGAACAATAATTGTGTATATCTCACAAATGGTAATAATATTCATGTTATGTCATTTTTTTATAATTTATTATATAATTTATTTATTTGCAAAAAACAAAAAACACTAGTAAACTTTTTATTTTCAAAAGGACCCCTTTTAATGTTTTTTTTTTTAATATTAAAAGGTTTTATATTTCTTAGTAATTTGACATAGTATCACTTTTGTAGTTACTTACACTTGCTTACTAAGATATAAGAACAGAATATTATACTCACAAGCAACAATGCTGGATTGGATGACATCTAAGAATATAATGGATTCAGCAAGGCCTTTTCTAAATGTCTTCTCTATGTCTTCTTCATCGGGACATGTCTTGTTTTTAAAAATTACCTGACTTAACACCTCTACAGAGCCAGGCCTAATGAGTAAAGAGAGAAAAAAATGTCATGATGAGAAAACAAAATTTACTTATTTTGTCTTGACTTCTGCTGTGAACCTTTTCTTCTAAAGTGTTTGAAAACTCAGAAGCGAAGACCAGGAGACTCGGAAGTATCTTTTTAAGCAGGGTCCTTTTTGCAGTTGCATTGCTGTAGTCTGCTTCGTCCAAAAACCTTAGCCAAGTCTGCCTTAAGGCAAAATACTTTGTGTTCATTCATATAGCTAACAAGGGGCAGGGTTTACATAGAGGTGTAGACACTCTCATACAAAGCATGTAAATGAGGCATAGGATTCAGCTTGTTACCGGAAATTCCCCAGTCCTGATCGCATCAACATAACAGTGTCAGGTATAGATGGTAATCCAATCAGCCTGATTGTATTACCCATACCATCACATTATCATAGAGCTTAATGGGGATGGTTACATTGAGGGGGAGACACTCTGAGCATAACTATTCAGATTGAGCCAGGGGTTCCCAGAGCCATTAAAGACAAAGAGTCTCATTAATCTGCTCATTTATACCTTAAATGCTTAATCTCAGTTTATATACTATTGTACTGGAACCTAAATTAAACATTGAAATAAATTTGGATTTCCCCACACATTTCGCGTCAGTCCTCTACGTGGGATTTTATTATTTTCTGTGTGGCCGTGGCTTCAGAAGTGCGTGGCCGTGACATTAGAGCTGTGCGGCCGTGCACACGCGCAGCTTAGAGGGAACATTGCTCGTATGAGGTGGTTATTCAGGCAATTCGAAAAAAGTAATATTTTGCAAAACTACAATGGAAACAGTTTCTTTGCATTTACAGGTCATCTGGCGTTCGTAAAAGTCTATCATTCTTTAAGGTTGACACGGTATCTTTGGACTGGAAAGTCGCACACCGGATAAACGGATAATTGAAATGCAGTGATTTCACAATAGTTATTGGCATAAGTTTTAAGCAAATTTGTAATGGAAACGTGTCTTATGTTATAAAACAGCTCATAATGTGTTGGTAATGTTCCACAAACATTGTTCCCGTTCGCCATCTGTCTGCCTTCTAAAAATTCACTATCCTTACAAACGTTCTGAACAATTTACAACATCAGTGGAAAAAGGCAGATAGTTCATCATATTATTCGTAATATACATCATATACATAATTCACCCGCTGTATTGCATATTAACAGAAAAATATACAGGGATAACCCGGCTTCTCTTGAGGCTCCTTAGCCTGACTTCGTCATAATCATATTCTAGTCAGAATGTGAGTCTGATACTGCTCAATTGGGCTTAGATTATGAGGCGTGTCTTAACCGAACCAGGAACAAAAAAACTCTGTACTCGATTGGATAGTCGGTAAACCTACAACCAATCAGAGCAACACAGTAAGTGAACTAATTTGCATACAGTTGTCAACTACAGAACTTACTTATTTTAGAAGTTAAATAACGAGTGTTGCTTCTTTTACTTACTCCTCTATGAGTGCGACCAAAGGAGAAACCACAACGACCACAGACTTTTCATTACATCCAATCTTAGTGATCATCGGAGCCAGCTGATAACTTTTGCCGAATCATGTAGGAAGACGGCAAAAATATCTTTCTGATCGACAAATGCCTTGATTGCGTTTTTCTGTTCGTCTATTAAAATTAATGCGCTGTCAATTTATTTCACAACAGAGGCGACAGCAGAATCTATAGACCTTATGTAGTCCCGCCCCTTTTCAGTGCTGCGTTCGTTGTCTTTTGACTTCCGGTCTGTATTTTCACAGCGATCTTGCATAGGTATGAATGAACTGCTCGTAAAAAAATCCCGGTCAACATTTGTTAAGGCATCTGCTTTACAATGCTTATGATAAACATTACAATGATCATGATAACTTTTGTTAACTCTACCATAAGTAAATCCTCTTCACCAGCTAATTACTCCTTGACAGCGATGCCATAGAAATATACAGAACGACCACAAAAACGGAAGTTCAAAGACAATATTCTAAAGATGACAGCGCCCACGTTTCTCTGGTGCATAAGGTCTATACATCTCAATTCTCCAGCTACAGTCATCTTTGAGGGAAACCAGTTAAGCGCTATTTGATAAGGTGATGATTACGTCCTTGCAGATCACCTGTCCATCATCGTATAAAGCCCGCCCTGGCAATTTAATTGGCCCGAACTTTTCTTGTCTGATCATAATTTCTCCTCAATGGATCGAGTCCAGACCGAACTTCCCGACCAAAAAATTTTGTGGGCGGAGTTCGGGCTGGCATCCAGGCTAGAGGCTCCCCTGCTTCAGAGAAAACTTGATTTTCATCCCAGTGGTTCTTTAAGAGACTTTATTTTTAACTAAGTAGTAACATTACTTGCCTAATGTAAATCTGAAATTGCCTATTTAAAGGGGACATATCATGCAAAATCCACTTTTTTAGCCCTTAAATGCATTTTGTTGTATATTTGGAGTGTTTATAAGTACAGAAAAGATGAAATTATTCTCTTCAGGTGCTTCGTTTATATCTTTATATTCTGTTTTGGTCATATTTTTCAACCTATTCAGATTTTCTGTTTTCTATGACGTTTTTGAACTATCACGTCACCGTATTTGCAGCGGAAAGTTACGAGAGGGCAAGTCAAAATGTTCGGTTTTTGGATGTAGTGACCTGAAGCACTTCAAGGATTCCC